>OZ035880.1:30798442-31148720 GCA_964034835.1 Muscina levida | reverse complement strand
GGATTTTGTAATTTGAGTATTTCTAATTGTTATTCACTTGGGAACAACTAAAATTCTCTTTTTGGTAGCTCACAATGCCCGAGAGATCTTGGTTTCCTCGGACAATGCCATTGAACATCAGTTCAGTGGTAGTAAATGTTTGTAACCTACGTGGCATCCCAGCAAACCATTTTCTCCGAAATCGGTCAGATGTCTGACAGAAAGTCTGCACAAGTTGCCGATTCTGATGCCGAATTCTGTCAGCATTCTGTCCGAAAGTTGTATGGGTGGTTGACAAGAATTCGGACCGAAATGTCTGGGGAAATTCGGAAACTTTTGCGGACTTTTCGGTCAGAATTCGGTCAGAGATCTGAAGGAAATTTGGAGAAATTTCGAAGGGACTTTTGGATTTTTCTGAATTACCTCTGGCAAATAATCCGAATATTACCAGAAATATCTGACAGTATACGGATATTTTATACGAGAATTCGTGAGATTTTCGGACAGAATTCTGAATAAATGTTAAAATCGTCAGAGAGTTCTGTTTGTTTGTTTACACAAAAATTCCAGAAATTATTTTTTTCTTAATTTTTACTAATTTCATTACTAGTTTTACTAATTTCATTGTCTTCTTCTGGCAATCATTTTTTTTAACACTACTTCAGCGTCTTTTTCACTTTTTTTTAATTGCCTGACAACAAAACATTTCTTTTCTTATTTTCTGATACATGCTATATTTACCTTTAAATGTTTGTAACACTTTCCGCAACGTGACGTCTTAATATATTGATTGCACAATCATAATTGATAATGGGGACGAAAAACACACATTGGAATGCGCAACGCACTTAAAAAAAACAACAAACAACAATAACCCGTTTTAGGAATAGCTAAACTAGTTTTCTTTTGTTGTTGTTGTTTGTGAGAGAAAACAAAACAAAAAATGCCCTAGCGACAGGTTTCTTTTGTGGGAAGAAGAAGAACAAAAAACACCCTTTGGAGAATGTGCAGACAAAATCGTTTAAAGTGTATAAAAATTCAGAGAACCTGCAGACTTTGCGGACAAAATTCGGAAGAGTGTGCAGAACAACTCGGTCTTATTTCTGAAGGCATTTATGACGATATCGTTCATTTTCGGCAAATTTTCTGATGAAATGTTAGAGAAATATCTGATGTCCGACACGTCGGAAGTTTTGGTTTGCTGGGATACTACCGCCGATGCGTCTTAGTAAGTCGTTTACAGAAGTAACTGAAACAAAGGTTCTCTTAGTGGCTCTGGCAGCCCCGAGTATATATGATCGGGCGCATTAGCCTAATAAGCCACTTCGCTTTAATAAAACAACTATATTACAAATACGAAGAAAGGGACAAAATAAGAAACCGCCCAAATGTTGACGACCACCACAAACGTTATAACGACATTGATTTAGGACTTTGCACCTGGAATGTTCGAACACTCTACAGAGATTGTGCCTTCATTCAATTGGAGGATGTCATGTCACCACCGCCATATAGAAAATACGATGGACGGGACAGGGCTGCAACTGTCGAAAGATGCTAAAAGACACGAAATTGGATGTGGATTCATAGTCGGCAAGAGACTTCGACATCTGGTATTGTGGTTTCACCAACGACTATAAAGTCACTATCCCTGCAAATTACATCAAGCTGATCTGTGTACACGCCCAGACGACGAAAGTCATAGACGAGGACATAAAAGATGCATTCCATGAGCACTTGAAGTAATACACACCCTGCCCATCACATTGAAATTGTTTCTGGGAGATTTAAAGTCTAAAATAGGAAGGAAAGTTGCACTTAGTTTAGGAGTTAGACATTTCAGTCTACACAACAACACCTCCAATAATGGATTCACACTGGTTATCTTTGCATCGGCAAGACACATGGTAGTGCTGAAAATGCATGTAACCAAACGTAAAGGAAGCTAGACCTCGCAAAGTTGCTAACCAGCGAGATAGCGAAAACTTACATTAACACAGTCAAATAATTGATTTGGGATTTAATTTTGAGAATTGCACGTGAAAGAAGCCCCAAAAATAAGCACTTCTGAAGTTGGTTGCATTGCCATTTTTGAGGCAATGTATGCTCTTTTTTGAGTAGTTTGTTCTGCATTTTTTTCTCCTGTTCAATATCCAAAACTTTGCTTCAGACACAAAAAAGATATTCCGTACGGTAAATAGATATAACTGAGATATATCACCACCTTGAGCAAAAAAAATCGTATGGGCATCATATTACACAGTGCAACAGTAAAAAAATACAAGAATAAGACAAGTTATCAATATAACTATATATATCGTTTGAAAGGCCGCAGTGTCTTCTATAAAAAGTGTCTTCTTTGAAAGGCCGCAGTGTGTTCTTTCAAAATCAGCTGAGAAACTTAAATTGGTCACCAATCTAGCCAAAATGAGTATAGGGTTTTAATACCCTTCGATAGTAGAATCGAACCTATACTGTCACGTTCTTGTATTTTGCAAAAAGTCTTAATTTGTTGCATAGTGTTATTAATGCAGCCCTCTTGACAAAACGAATTACGCAGAAGTCCTCATTTTTGGGGCTACTTTCACAGAATTGAGTCCCAAAATCATGTGTTGAACTGTGTAATACAACTCTCTCAATTACTTCAAACAAACCCCCCTAATTCCGATTTTTACCGAAAAACAGTGGCAGCATATTGTGAATTCTGCGACCACTGTCGCAATGACTGTACTGAAAAACAATGTTCAGACAAGCCCAGCCTATGGCAATGCGTTTTGTGATGGAGCGAAATAATAGAAAGAGGAGGGAGATGAAACGCCTCTTCAAGCAGATAAAATGCATGAAAGAAAAGAGAGAGCGGGAATATCGAAACTTACGGGAATAGAGGAGAAGCCTGAAAGTTTTACCAAAAGGTAATAAGTAAAGGTTTTGGAACAGACGTCCGCGCCTGTAAGGATAGAGACGAAAATCCAGTTATGGATGGTCAGTGTGTGCTGCAAATATGGGTGGAACACTCTCTTTTTCTACCCGTTCCCGAAGGCTGCATAAATGACGAAATCACGCCAATCATTGACGATGGAGTAGATTGTCCACCACCGAGCCAAAAGGAGATCATCAAGACAATTGCACGGCTTAAAAATAATAAAGCTGCGGCAGCCGATAGACTTCCAACAGGGCTTTTTAAATCCGGCGGCGATGGGCTGCCAACGTGCAAGCACCAGCTCATAAACACGATTTGACTTAAGGAATGCATGTCCATGATTGAAATCTGAGTGTTTAATGTCCTGTGCGTAAAAAAGGCGCTACAAGTGTGTGTACTAATTATCGCGGGATCAGCCTTTTACCCATCGCAAACGAGGTCCTGACTAGTGTGTTATGTGAAAGACTAAAGCCCATTTGAGCGAAACAGCTTGGACACTATCAATGTGGCTTTAGTCCTGGTAAATCCACGATCGACCAGATATTCACACTTCGACACATCCTGGTGAAGACCCAAAAAATGCAGATCGACACCCACCATTTGTTTATCGACTACAAAGCAGCATTCGACAGTCCGGTACGACAGAAACTATTAGATGCTATGACTGAGTTTGGTCTTCCCGCGATATCAGCTTCGCGGCTTTTGCCGTATTGCACTGACAGACAAGAAGTCTGCGGTAAAAATAGGCAAAAAACTAACTGAGCCATTTTTAGCAAGTGAGGATTTAGACAAGGAGATTGTCTGTGATGCGGTCTCGTTAACATCATAATGGAAATGATCCTAGAAAGGCTGCACAACTGGCACCATCTTTAACAAAAGTCACACGCTGCTCGCGTATGCCGATGATTAAGATATCATTGGTCGTGGACGACCGGATGTTAAAGCCACTAATTTAATGAAAAAGCACCATCTCGACAAACAAAGACCAAACTTCACCAGGCACTGATCGTACCTGTCTTGCTCTAAAGCGCAGAATCCTGGGAAATAACACAAATGGATCTATATACTGTGGGAGTCTTCGAAAGAATAAAACATTAAAAATATTTGGACCCATCATCGTAAACGGCGGGTGCCGTCGTCGAATGAACCATGAGCTGTACAACAACATTCACGTAGACAAGCGCGTTCAAAAAGACTGAATGTGTTGGTTTGGTCATGTTCTACGATTAGATGAAAATGCTTCCGCTCGAAAAGTCTTTGGCAATAAACTCGATGAGCGGAGCAGAAGGGGTCGAACAAAACTTCGTTGGAAGGACAAGGTGAAAGAGCTTTTATCTAAACTTGGTGTGACGAACTGGCTACGCAGCAGAAAACACGACTGGCACTATCCTTAAAAAAGCCAAAAGCTGCTCGCGTATATCGATGATATGATATCATTAACCGACAACTGGGAATGTTACTGCGGCTTTTTCGGGCATTGAGAAGCAGTCGGCAGAAGTAGGCCGGGTGATAAATGAGGTCAAAACCAAGCTACTCGTTTGGGACGCTGCGTATTGAATCATGAGCTGTATGAGCTGTGCAACAACATCGACGTAGTCAAGCTCGTTTAAATAATTCGGTCTATTTAAACGCTGGTTTGGAAACGTTGAACGAATGGATGAAAATGCTGCAGCTCGAAAATTCCTCTGCAACAAAATCGATGGGCGGCGCAGGAGAGGCGACCAAAACTTCGTTGGATATCTATCTTTGTTCACACAGATACGATCGGCATGATTCACAAGTACTCGCAGTCAGTCTCAGCTTGAGTGTTATGCCGGCAATATTACACACGCTTGTTTCGCATAAAACACAAAAACAGACACAAGAACAGGCAAATAAACAATGTTCGTAGACAGCGCTGACACTTCTTGTGCGACCTCAAACAATCACGCCATATTGTTGCGTACGTGCGTGCGTAAGCCTACTACTGGTATAAATTAAGGTGGACCCTCAAGGTATGAAAGAACTAAAAAGTCATCTGTTCGAAAAAATTCGTTAAGTTTTTGGAAAGGCTAAAAAAATAATTTACAAAAATATTGGCTCGGTCGGTTGAAAATTAGCTTGCCGCTTTCGGTTTGAACCCTTCGGGTTCGCAAACTTAAAACTGCGAGCGGCACGCCTTTGTAACCGATCGAACTGATATTTTAAAAAATTGTTTTCTTAACCTAACCTCACACTAAACTAACCGGTTTTTTTGGAAGATCGATTAAAAATAATAAGGACCACTTTAGTATACATTTCGCACCTGTTCGACAAATGGGAGACAGTTCAAATTTTCTAAATTTTCATTTACTGAAATACGAAGAGAAGCCACATGAAGTAAAAATGGTTCAAAGTTTAGCAACCTCTGTCTTAAAAAAATTGTTATGACACACTCTGTATTTTCAGAATAACTTCTCTAGACTCAACAAAAGAGTTACACTTTTAGTTTTTTAAATTTTGAGGTGTCTCTCTTTTGTCGGACAGGTGCGATATATAAATATTTTACTCGTTTAATTGATATTACGACATGGCGTTCAGCAAATCATATAGTAATTTAACTGTCCCATGTTTGATCGTGATTTAATTACATAAATAGTTTATCAATATCAATAATATTTTAAACCGATTACATATATTTAAAAAATTACATACATTTATGTAGATTATAATTATACATAACTGGCATTTTACTTTTTTAAGCGATTCTCTTCAGGGGCTTAATATTACTATGTAATTTGAAAATTTTGTAGTTATCCAGCTGCAGTTCATCCTCTATATAAACCATGCAATCTGATGAAAGGAGGTTAAAACTGGAGAATATATTGCGGACGAACTTTATAAGTAAAAACATCGCTTACAAGCATTGAAATACTAACTGGAGCAGGGGAAACGCACACAGATTTAAATAATATACTATTTACTTATTTAATTTTATCTAAATAATTAAATCACTTTCCTAAAATGATTTCACATTTCAGATGATTTGTTTTTTTAAAATAGGTTATATAATTAAAATGACTAATATGACAAGTTGTAATGTAAGTGTAATGCCAATGATGTGAGTAGAGTATTCTATAAATGTTGGTGGTTGGTTATATCTACATAGGTTTTGCAAAATGTGAAAATATTTTTTCGTGATGTGATTTTTCAGTGATTTGTGATTTTTCAGAGACAATTTAATAAAACTTAAAAGAAAACATGAAAACCAAAGCAATATGCACAATAAAGCAAAGCTTTAATAAAAATTTAATAACAGATAGAAAAAAAATTAAAGCGAAACACATCGATAATTTACACTAAAACAAAATATACATAAAGCGGGAACGGTCACCATCAATAAACACACAGGAAAGACACAAAATCAAGACAATTTTAGTTTCCATCAATTCCAGGCAGTGACGCAAAAATACATATAGAGTTTGAAGTTTTCTGGTCTTGGGTAAGAAGAGACAGAGAAAGAGAGAGAGAGAGAGTGGACAAGAGAGAGATAGATAGAGAAACAGCGAAGGTATATTTACTAATAACGTGAGAAGCTGTTATAAATCCATGACATACATCTAAGCAACAATAGACTTTAAACGATCTTCGGGAAAGTATAACAAAGTTTCAAGACCCCCAGAGACCAGAGAAGGATGGTAAGCAAACGACAAAGATTTGTAAAGATGTATTGCAAACGTTATGGTTTTATTTCCTTGGTCATACACAAAGTTAATATTTTACTAAAATTAACAAATTTACATTAACATTTACATATTTTACAAGGCAGCGATGTATATTAAGGGTTGTGAACTTAAACCTTTAAAATATTGAGAAGAAGTTTTAAAAGAAAGCTCTAAGTGACCAAAGGACATTTTATATTTTAAATTTTCAACTGAGATTTAAAGTACATGGACATTTAATTGCATATCGAAAGCCAAAATCTTAGTCCCCAAGAAAATGCACATTTTGAAGAGGCCAAAGGGGGGAATTTTTAAATATTCATAAGCTATTTGCAATTTATTGACGCTTTTTGTGTAATCTTATTTAACTTTGCAAAACTAGTTATCAAATAAAAGTCATTTAAGAAGAATTCATAATAAAGTGTGATTCATTTAGAGGTTGTTTTAGCAGCTGTCTTTTTAGTACTGGTCACGCAATGCTGGTGTTCAACTGTTATATTATTTGTATTATGTGTTGTTTGACAATTTGTTGTGGAAAGACTTAGACCGCTTTAATTTCTGGAGTTCTGCTCAATAGAGATCAGCTGTTTTTTATTTTTTTTCTTAAGTGAAAATTAAAGTCAGCACAGTACACCATTTCCGGCCCAATGGATAAATTCTTCAACGATTATGTCACATTTAGTCTGAAGTATAATCCGAAGAGATTACTGTTATATCCTCGCATATGCATTGTTTTTTGTGGTGTATGGGCTGGAGGTATACGGAAATACGCTCTCCATGTTCACAAATTTTTAAGTTAAAGTATGTGGTGCTACAGCACACAGAGCGACGGGCAATGCATTGAATGTATTAAGAAAATATTTTGGCAAGCACCTAAATTCGCTTTTCGAACCTTTCAACTGGACATCTAGATCGTGTGATATCACATCTCTAGATATTTCTTCTATAGAAGAAATAAGACCAAAAGTCTTAGCAGATAAACCAGCTACAAAGCAAAACATGAAAGCGAACATCATTATCGTAATACGACGAATTTCTACAAGAATTCTAAAAAGATAATTCCAAATTTGTACCTAACAAATTGACTACCTACAGCGTAGTGGCGGCTAACAGTATTGAATGAAGTTGTCTTTGAAGAGTAAATGTCAGAGACTGTACTTTCGAACAATTTTAAAGATTATGATATCCAATTTTTTTTTAAGTAAATTATTTAAAATTTAAAAACAAACTTCAAGATGAATCACCATTTATTTGCAATAAATCTTATATTAAGATCTCAAATGAAAAGCTTTTAATACACAATATTTTAAATGCCACATGAACTTTAATTCAAAAGCTAAAAGGGTGGTGAGTGTATTAATATTGGAAAATCTTCTAGTCGGGGTATAATGATCACAACAATACTAGAGCGAAATGTTTTTTATTTTTTTTTGTCGACATCGAATAGCAAGGCATGTTCATAGCTTTTTTGTTTTTTTTTTCTCAACAGCAACAGACAGTAAGAGAAAAACACAGACAGATAGAGTGAGAGTATTGTAGAGACAGAGGATAGAGCGACAGCGGTTACATAGCACAAAGAACTGTTTGCATTAACAATAACAGCTTTCGTTTCATTTAGTTCTGATAGTAGGCGAGTTAACTGGTTGTGTTACACTTACGATGAGCCTTCAGAGCTTGATATCGAATGTATACTACCGGCACGATATTGCATTACAGATGTAGATGGCGGTACCTCAACGGATCTTTGTATACTACCAGCCGAACCACGTGACTGACGTTGATAATGGAGTGGATGCAATTGATGGTAATGATGAGACGAAGAAGATGTTGTTGTTGATGTGATATTCGTGGTTGAGGTGGTGGTGTTGGTGGTGTTGTTATAGTTGGCTGTGGTATTGGTGCTACTAGTATGTGCCTGATTTTGGTCTGTTTGGTAAAATATATAAAAAAAAATAATAGGCGGATTTTACGTTGAGCTTTTAACACAGTGAAAAGGAGAAAGCTGTTTGTTGTTGTTGTAGTTGTTGTTATAATATGCAGGTTGAAAACGCGGTAAAACATTTGCGGGGCCATTAATTGTACCCTACATCATTGTTAACTTGCAACGGAGCAAAGTGTTGAAGCAACACGATCAATTCGTGTTGGATTGAATGTACTTAGTCATCATACCATCACCGTGGTAAGATGGCATTGTGTGAAATAAAAAAAATACAATAAATATATGTATATACAAATATATCGAACCTTAAAGAAGCGAAAAGTATAACTCAATAAAGTGTAGGAATAGATTGCTATACCGGAAAATTTCACAGGGATTGAAATCTTCATATCTGTTAGTACTCGATATAAAAATACTACGTAAGATAGTTTTACTGCGGCATTAACGAAGAAAATAGTTTTTTATGTGAACACTGATTTGTATAAATGTCGACATTGATGAGGCAAATCCTTTGGTTACATAGTGTTGGACAATTCATGAGAGGGCGAACAAAACTGAGGCAGTATCCAGCCACTACCAATTTCGGTGGCCACCTCTTGTCCGTAGGTCTGCTGATTCGTTACCTGGAATCTCGTAATGTCTTAGAACCCAACAGGGGTTCCAATCATACTTCATATGATTACACTAGGCTTGGTGAAATAAATTAAAGAATCTTGTTAAAGTCAGCTATTACTGGAAACCAAATGTCTTTGGTTTACACAGTTACAGGAGTTTACTAATGGTATTCGACAATTTCCTCTAACTATACCTTTTTAGAATAGGCAGTTTTCGATTTAAGTGTTGTTAAAATCAATGATTTTTAGATCACGCATTTTCATAAATCCTTCGAGTTATTTTTGGAATTATCACTTTTTGCCTTAGGTATCATAAATTGTAAGCACTTAGTTAAAAACTCAAATAAAATGCTTTCAGTAAAATCTACAAGTGGATATATTTAAAATACCTTTAAATGGTATATTTAAAATTTTAAAGGTCCTTACTTTTAACTTGCGTTTTCTAAACGTCTATACGAAAACTAGTTGATATAATACGAGGGTTGCTATTTAAATTTCGGGTCCTGACAATACTGGTGTTGCTAGATACATACTGAAACTTCCATTGGAAAGTTTGATATTTTTTAGTATAAACATACATAGAACATATTCACTTACAAGCACATTTATTTCTATGAACAGTGTGTTGAAAAATTTATCTCGGACAAAAAAATAAATTACCCCGTGCCAATTTTCGTGCGATGATTTTTTACGATTTTCGACGTGGGTGTTCAACACAAGAGTGTCTTAATCAACATGTTTCTACATTTGGTGATGAAGCATTATCAAAAAACCACTGTATATCGCTGGTACCAAGAGTTCAGTCTCAGACTCTGTTAGCACCAGAATGAATTTCGTAAAGGACGTTTGGGCAGAGTGAAAAACTCACGTATCCAAACACTAAGAAATCTGAACATCGCGAAGCTGCATTCCCCAGAGATAGACACAGCCTACTTAGACCAGCTCCCCCAACTGCTACGACACAACGCCCAATGCGCATTCCATTGCAAACGCCGCAACAACCGTGCTAGGATAAGAAAAACGACGAATCCTAGTACGATGATGAATGTCGCACAGCGTCTGAGGAACAGGACGCTGCTTATGGGACAATGCTACAGCGAATTGTAACCCGGGCTGTTTGGGAACGGCACAAGAAGTCAGTAAAACAGACACGACAGCTATATAAGCGAAAAAACGTCAGATGAAGGAACAGGAGAACGAGGATATAGAGCGCTACAGCGATAGGGATGAGGCGCGAAAATTTTTCCAGAAAGTAAAGGCAAAACGCTACGGTAATGGGCTCCCCTCCTGTAAGGAAAAGGATGTAATCTGCTTACAGATAAGGAGAATGAGCTACATATATGGAGAGAACACCTCCAGCAACTGTTGGTTCCGGAAGGCAGCGCACGTGAAGGTATCGCGCCAATTGTCGACGACGGCTTAGATTGCCCACCTCCAAATCAAGCCGAGTTGAAAAGAGCAATATCCTGGCTCAAAAATAATAAAACTGCCGGTGCCAACGGACTTCCGACAGAGCTCTTCAAGTCCGGTGGTGAGGAGCTGATAACGAGTATGCACCATCTCCTACGCACGGTTTCGCTTAACGAGTGCATGCCCGATGATTGGAATTTAAGCGTACTATGTCCAGTGCTAAAAATAGGCGATCCTAGTGAGTGCTCCAACTACCACGGGATCAGACTTATACCCATCGTATCGCAACCTAATCGGGCCTTATCAGTGTGGCTTTAGACCTAGTAAATCAACAACTGACCAGATATTTACACTTCGGCAAATCCTGGAAAGGACCCAAAAGACCATCTTTTCGTCGACTATAAAGCTGCCTTCGACAGCCCGATAAGGCAGAAATTACTCGAAGCCATTGCTGAGTTTGGTATTCCAGCGAAGCTTATACGCCTTTGCGGAATGACGCTGACTAGCACTCGATTTCAGTGCAAGTTGACAAGGACCTTACGGAGCCTTTCCACACCAGACGAGGCCTAAAACAAGGCGACGGCCTATTGTATGACATCTTTAACATAGTGATGAAGAGTGCCACGATATTTAACAAAAGCCACATGCCGCTTACGCTGATGACGTAGACATCATCTGTCGAATATTGCGGGATGTAACTGCACCCTTCTCAGGTATAAAGAAGGAATCAGCGAAAATGGGTCAAATGGCGAAAAGGACAAAACGAGGTAATAAGTTTTAACGAACAAAGAATCTACTCGTTTGGGAAACTGCGTGAACGTTGACAACTGTAATTTTGAAATGGTAGATAATTTTATTTACCTAGGTTCTGCCATCAACAAAACAAATAATGCCAGCTTCGAAATCCGGAGAAGAATCCAGCTTGCTTATAAATCTACTACGGACTAAGCAAGCGATTTATTGACAGAGCCTCTCTCGACGAACAAAAATCCAGCTACACCAGATACTGGTTCTACGTGTCTTGCTGTATGGTTTAGAATCAGGGGTTATAACGCAAGCGGATAAATCGGTTCTGGTAGTATTCGAGAGAAAAATACTCCGTAAATTATATGGGCCCATCTTCGTTAACGAAGAGTATCGGGGTCGTATGAATCATGAGCTGTACACTGACGTGGTCAGATGCATTGAGGTGCAGCAGTTGCGTTGGCTAGGTCATGTTGTAGGCATGGATCCAGCTCAAAAGTCTTCTACAATGGACTCGATGAACGACGCAGAATAGGGTGTCCAAAACTCTGTTGGGAGGACCAGGTTACTATGAACCTTACAGAACTTGGTGTGACTAACTGGAGCAGAAACGCAGAGTATCCAAGGGCGTCTAATATTTCTCTGCGTGCGGTAAATAATTCAATAGGATTGCAAAGAAGTGCTATCTAATTAAGTATGTAAGTAATAATGGGTCTTTTAAAACGGGCCAAATCCAACAAAAGTTGTTTGTGGAAGACGCACAACAAAGCAAATGGTCGCGTTTTTTCCGATTCATGTGGTCACAATGCCTTTAGTAGAATGTATGACTCCATAGTGGTATACCACTATGCCAACAGTGTTTGAAGAATCAATCTTAAAGTTTGAGAACGCTGCAGTAACATTCCATATTCTACTGGCAAAATTATCAAAAGTAAATGCAGACATATATCTTTTATAATACATTATGTAGGGTATATAAAATGTTAAATACAAATTTCACAATAGTTAAAAAAAATGTTTAATAACTTTCATCAACTCCAAAGTATATCACCGCCATTCACTACAACATACTTATAACGCCAACCGCTTCAGTTTCCGTGCAACGATGTAGGGTACAATTGTATATGGTGACCCTCGTCGACTAGTACATCCTGTTAACCTAAATCTAAAGCAGCCGTTATATAAAAAAAAATATAAAAAGTTTACTATTTACAAGGGAAGGGGGGTTTAAGCGTTTTGATAAAAGAAAAAAAAAACTGTATAAAAAAACTAAAAATTTAAAATCCATAAAACAAAATATACAACAAAAACATAATACAACATATATATGTAGAGATCATATGAAAATATTAAGAAGAATAAACTAAAACAAAACATAATATTAGCAAATAAGCATAAAAAGCGGTAGTATGGAAAATATAATGTATTCAATAAAAACTGTATATATGTAACCAACTTGGTGATCATAATATAGTTTAAAGTTTTATATCTTTTTTTGAGTTAAGTATAAATGTTTGTTTAAAATGTAATATCATATGTATATTAAATAGATATTTTTTCTATTAGTTATTTTATAATTCTGCTTATAGAATTGGTTAAACCTTAGTGAAATGTTTTTAGATTTGAAACCAAATGAATTTAGGCCAATTGCTCAAATTGCTGTTGAGTAGTTCTAAGGTCTTCCCGTGTGTTCATACCGATATAAGTAAGTGTGGGTGTGAGAGAAAGAGAAATATTAAGATACAAATTAAAGTATTGAATTCCTATATCTCCCTGTGGTAAGTCTAGGAAAGAAAACGAAATTGTAAAATTATTTGTATTTAAAGATGATAAACATTAGAATGTTCTGTACGTAGTTAAGGCATGCATGAGCTGAATGAAGATGGTCTTCGTGCCTAGAATAATTGTTGGAAAAGTTAATTATTTATATTTAAATAAATCTATGAATTAAATTTGTGTTATTAATAAACTGCTTCAAATTATTTGTCACATAAGGTTGAAATAATTATAACTTTTTGAATATATTTTGCGTGATTCAATTTTACAATTAACTATTTAAAGTAATCCAATGTGAGTGTTTTAAAAGTTTGAACTTTTTGACTAGATTATGAGTGTAGCAGGAATATCTATGTAACTTTATATTGTATTATAATGTCAGAAATTTATTTAAGTTATGCTAAAATATAAGTCTAAAAAGTTTGAAGTGTTTTTCTGTTCCAAGGCTCATCAAAGTGATCTCTTGAAGTAGTTACAATATAATTAAGCATAGGTTCTATTTGAAAATTTAGGTGTTCGTTGATCAAAAATGTTTGTCAGTGCCTGCTCATCAATGGGATGACCAATTTCCATTTACCTCGCATTGCGGCAAACCTTCAAATTTTACATCTAAAATTTGCACATATACATTGTCCTGATCCCATAAAAATTTAAATAAGGATATACCATGTATAGTTAGATGTTATTTGACGTATAGAACTTTCGCACGTACGGATTGATCTTCCTTCTGTAAGGCTCATAAGGAGGCGTGGTAGGTAGGACACTATATATAAATTAGGGTGGCAGTGATAACACAGTGCAATACAATTTTTCGGGGGTGAACCAAACCAATATCAAACGATAGCATTTGACCTCAGTAACAAAACCCTATACTCCATTTTGATCCACTACGTCACAAATTTTTTTTACAGTGGTTTAATGTTTGAATTTTTTGGTCAAAAGTCGATTTAAAGAATATGAAAAATCAACCATAAAAGTACATTTGGGGTATTTCATGTCTTCGGAGACCTATATTAAAACTTTCAGGGGAATATTTTCTCGGAACATTTCAACCCTCTAGTTGCCACCCGAGTGGGACATTTTTGGCCTAATTTAGAAAAACTGTTTATATGTCAACTTTGAACGGAGGTCAAGGCTTGGAATCTTCGATAGAAATATTCTCCGGAAAATTTCACTAAGAGTCACTGAAGACAAATAGCCTCTATGAGTCAAAGGTTACAAAATAAAATCAAAATGAAATGTTAATGGAACGTTAAAAAATCTATTTTTGAGCAAACAGTGCAACACACTTTTTCGGGGGTGAACCAAACCAATATCAAACAATAGCATTAAGCTTCAGTAACAAAATCCTAAACTCCATTTTGCTCCACTACGTCACAATTTTTGTTTACAGTGGTTTAAAGTTGGATTTTTTTGGTCAAAAGTTAAATAAAAGAAAATGAAAAATCATGTGTAAAAATAGATTTGGGTTAGTTCATGTCTTCAGAGACCTACATTAAAACTTTCCGGGGAATAATTCCTCGGAAGATTTTAACCCTCTATCTGCCACCCATGCTGAACATTTTAAGAAAGTTGACTTTTAAGCTGTTTTTTAATGTTCATCCTAAGATGTCCCATACGTGTGGGAGCTAGAGGGTTCAAATGTTCTGATGAAATATTCCCCAGAAAATTTTAATGTATGTCTCCGAAGACATCAACTATCCCAAATGTATATTTACACATGATTATTCAAATTGTTCATTCGACTTTTTACTAAAAAAAATCAAACTTCAAACCACTGTATAAAAAAATTTGTGACGTAATGGAGCAAAACGAAGTTTAGGGTTTTGTTACTGAGGTCAAATTCTACCGTTTGATATTAGTTTAGTTCACTCCCGAAAAAGCTTGTTGCACTCTTTGCTCAAAAGTAGTCTTCTTAGCATTTTATTTTTATTTTATTTTATAACCTTTGACTTATAGAGGCTATTTGTCTTCGGTGACTCTTAGTGAAATTTTCCGGAAAAAATTTTTATCGAAGATTTTAAGCCTTGACCTTCCTCCAAAGTTGACATATAAACAGTTTTTCAAAATTGGGCCAAAAATGTCCCACACGGGTGGCAGCTAGGGGGTTAAAATGATCCGAGGAAATATTACCCTGAATGTTTTAGTATAGGTCTCCGAAGACATGAAATACCCCAAATGTACTTTATAGATGATTTTTTATATTCTTTGAATCGATTTTTGACCAAAAAATTCAAACTTCAAACCACTGTAAAAAAAATTTGTGACGTAGTGGAGCAAAATGGAGTTTAGGGTAAAGGCCTGCAGCGTTCCATTCATTCTACTTGTACAAGCAGATAAAACAAGTAAGAACCTGATATTATCGGTACAAATACAACAAAGAGTAGAACAAAACATGTGCTCATGCGTTTTGGATTGAGTAGATCGCGTATCATCTCTTTCTCTGGCTCTCATTGTAGTGGAAACTTTTTTTCTCTTTATCTGTTCCACTCAGTGAAGTAACTGTTATTCCTCTTTTTTAAATGGATATATCCATTTAATACAGATATTCCAGATCGTACGCTTTGCGTTGATGATGTTTTCTTGCTTTTTTTATTCTTTTTACAAAAACTAATAGTGTAAGTTTCATCTGTGGCAAATTTTAACAAAAAAGAAAACAAAATTTTCGCTCTTTTTTCTTTATGCTTGCAGCTTCACGCTCTCCACATATTCCAAGCACAGATAACAAGAATACCGATATATCTGTTTGTTGTGTATGTAATCATACAAGTATTTTTGATACTTGGTACTTTCACTCTCTCATACCTATTCTATCGTTATCTAAAAGAGAAATAATCCATACCCACTCAATCCAAAGAGAGCGAAACAGATACAAGCAGATATAAGAAAATTGAACTAAACACAACAAGTATGTTTGGATGGTTCTTTGCAGACCTATAGTTTAGGGTTTTGTTACTGAGGTCAAATCCAATCGTTTGAAATTGGTTTGGTTCACCCCCGAGACAATGACCCTCAAATTGTGTCATAGTGTATTTCAAAACCGAGATTCCGGAAGAAGCTTCTATAACTTGACGTCGGAGTCAAAAGTTACGATCTGACTATAAATGGAGACACAGGAAACAAAAATACCCAATGTGAGAGCTCAAAGGGTGTGGCAATAAAATTAGTTTTTTTTAGTTCGTTAGGGGGTGACCGGCACAACTTTTTTTGTATGAAGTGCTACCCACCTTAGTGACCCCGCCCATTGAACCCTATTTTTTAAACAGCAATATCTGGACGACTGTTTTTCCAATCGCCTTACAAATTTGTGTGGATACATTTGTCAGAAAATTTCGTAAATCAACATAAAATGGGCGGCATTGGATCAGTGGGCGTGGTATAAACTTAAAACTTTAAACGACTATATCTCATGAACTTTAAGAGGTATACAAATGTTATTTGGTGTAAAGGTATAAAGAAGCTGTTGGTACAATAAGAATTACAGGGGGGAAGTGGGCTGGGCCACGCTTATAACACCAATAAAAATAGTTTGATCGTCCTGAAAATTTCACAGCATAGAAGAGATATAAGCAGGCTATAAGTTGGAAAGGGCCGAGGCGCCGGTCACACACATCAATATTTGACTATTACATAATTGCGAGAAAAACTGCACTTCCTTAATAGCACATTAGTAAAAAACATAGGATTTACTAAGAACCTGGTCACGTTACCGGCTTATAAGTGGGTAAAGGTACGAAAAACCGGTCTCATAGTGATTTTTTAAATATATTTAGGGTGCCTAGACACAATCAGATTGTATTGATGTGTTCACGAAAATTGTTCAACTATACCGTGGCTACAATTTTGTTAGTGAAAAATTTGAATTCCCTCAAAGAAATGCTGAAAAACTCCCGCAAAACTTCCAGCTACATTATTGCCGAATATAGTAAAAACTGATGACACCTTTTTTCGAGAGACTCACTTATATTTTGAGGTCCATAAAAATAAATTGGTCGCCAAACTGAGTATAGGGTTTTATTACTCTGCGGTAGTAGAATCGAACCTATACTGTCAAGTTCGTGTGTTTTACAAAAAGTCTTTATTTGTTGCATTGTGTAATAAATTGAAAGTTGAACCAGATTTATATCGTCAAATCATCATCAGCGATGAGGCTCAATTCTGGGTTAACGAGTATTTTAATAAGCAGATATACATCGTTTTTGGAGCGCGAACAAACCTCGTGAGACTCCATTGCATTGCAAAAAAAATCACTGTTTGGTGCGGTTTACATACTAAACCCGTCATTGGCCCATTTGTCTTTCACACCGAAACCGGTGCCAACCGATACCAATGCTGTCAATGGGGAGCCATGATTAATGACTTTTCTGTGCCTGATTTGTATGATGTTGATGTGGACGACCTTTGGATCCAACAAGACGGCGCTACATGCCGTTCAGCCATTGATTGAAGCAAACTTTTGGTGAGCGCTTTATCTCACATCGTTGGTCTGTGGCGTGGGCTCCAAGTTCGTGCGATTTAACGTTGCTGAACTGTTTTTTGTAATAAAATTCCTTACTGGCTGTAGATAGGACGATGAAATTTAAGGGTGACTGTTTCCCTTTTTGAATAAACGTCAGTTAGGAATGGATTTTTGAAAATTCGTATTTTTAGGGGTTAATATGACCAATATGCGATAAAAGTTACACCGTCATCCCTCAAGACCAAGGAGGGCTTTCGAAATTCTTACCTTTAAGGAGTAAAAAAGGCCTAAAAAGGTGAAAACATGTACTAAACGGCTAAAGAAATAGTCGCATAAAATGAAGTGAATATTTTAGTTGTGTGATGTGAAGTAATTTTTCGAAATTTGTTCTTTAGTTGTAAAAAGACCAAAAAAGGGAAAAAAGTCGTTCTATCGCCCAGACCAAATGCCTAAAAATAGAGATAGAGAAAATGTATACAGAATTGCTCCCTATAAAATTAGAGAGCCGCCAGATGGGGTTTTTAGAAATATCAACATTTAGGGGTAAAAAAGGCCGAAAAGGGATAAAACAGTTACCATAACCCAGACTAAACGTCTAAAGCAATAATAGTATATGGGCATTAGACCGTATCACAGAAAAAAGTTCTCCAAGAAATATATAGTATTTTTCCAAGGACGTTTCAAAAAAAAATATTTTTCTGATTTTTTGCCGAAGGCGACCCCTAGCCTTTTTAGTTTTTTCGTTATATCTTCCATATTTACAGTCCGATTTTAAAGTTTGATATAGCGATTTTTTTTGCCTCAGGAAGGCCAATATTTTTGCTCTTAGGTCCATTGACCTCAAGTGTACCGTTCTAGTACTTACTCCCCAAATCTCATTTCCTACTACCCTAATGTGACACCCTAATGTTAGAAATTTATATCTCGCGAAAAATCATAAAACTTTTGCTAAGAAATTATTTCGACAATTACAGCACAACTATTAAAAAAATGCTTATAATATATAAATACACTGTTGCAAACCGTAGGGGTCACATTTTTATATTTTATGTCAAAAAACGGTGTATAAAGCCTAATATTTCGGATACGGTTAAAGATATTGAAAATATCCACTAAGCCGGGTCGAAAAAAAAAGTTGTCAATGTTACCGCCTTTTATGAAAAATTAAGTAAAAACAATTTCGGGGGAGCGAAAAAAATTTTTCTGTGGTCGCGGCAAAAACGCCGGATTCGGGGTTTTTACCATAACATGGTTATTTGTATACCGATTGTCAAGATCTATGCATCGTTGAAAAGGTATTAGCCACAGCTTTGTTAGTGTGTTATAGATTTTGAACTACGACGCCATCTTCCAGCGGTTCTCATCATTGTATTCTTAAAAACCCCCCTAAGCATATACTTTTTTGATGTAGATTTGAAGGCCTTGAAAAACTATTAACGATTTTAGAAAAAACCGTTAACTTTTATTCATAAACAAAAAAGTTATATTGATTCAAAAAGTCAGTACATGTGATAATGCGAAATATACATTTGTTTATTTTTATTACATTCGTTTGTTATAAAACGTGTACAATTGAAAAATAAATAAAGTTCAAACAAATAAAAATCAATATTCGAAAATACCAAATAATCGGAATAATATCTAACTGAAGAACTTCCAAAGATTTTTTTAGCGACCAATGTAAATTAAGTATGATGACGCTTAATGCCATATCGGAGCATGAGGAAATTTTTGGTTGAGCAAATAAAACTTTTTATACAAATCTACTTCGAACTATCATATGTACTAAAATGTAAAATCAATATAACTTTTTTGTTTATGAAGAAAAGGTAACGTTTATTTCGTAATTATTTTATAGTTTCTACAGGGCTTCAAATCTGCATCAGAAAATGTTATGATTAGGGGGGTTTTTAAGGACACAATGTTGAGAACCATTGGAATATGACGTCATAGTTTTAAGTAACTATATTAATAACAAAGCTCTTGTTAATCCATCTTCAACGATATATAAAACTTAAGAATCGGACAGCGAATAACAAAGTTATGAACAAAACGTCAAAACCGGCGTTTTTCCCACGCCCACAAAAATAAAAATTTTGCACCTCCGAATTTGTTTTTATAAGACTGTTCATATAAGGCGGTAACATTCATATATTTTTTTTCTCCATATAGATCGACCCGGCTTAATATCCACATATACTTTTTTTTTTGAAGATTTTGACTTTTTGATGTATGCTAAGTTGTTAAAATAAGTGGTGGTCTGCAAAAACCTATTTCGTAATACAATTTCAAAATTTGTTATTTAATTTTTTTTCAAAAAAAACCCACACTTTTGCATTAAAAACATACACTTTTATAGGTCTGCACTTCACTTATTCAACGGCGTATAAATAGTTCATCTGTCAACAACAAAAATATATTTTTAGCGGCGATTTGACTGATTTGAACACAAAGTCGAACTTTGACCTCTTTGCGGCACACTCTAACGCCTAAGTATCGAAATTCTAAATCGAAATTTCGTACAATATATTCGTAATTTTGTAAAAAAAAACAGAAGGTGCAGCTACTAATATCTTTATTTTAACGAAATTCCCAAAAATCCTATAAAAGGAACAGCCTAGGCAGCATAAGTAACGAAATTACGCCAATCATCGACGACGGTGTAAATTGCCAACAATCGAGCCAAAATAATAAAGCTAGAGGAAATCTCTACCGGCTGCTTAAGGCTGGCTGCGATGAGCTTTCAACAGCTCATAAACACGATTTGGCTCAAAGACTACATGCCCTATGATTGGAGTCTGAGTATTCTATGTCCTAAGCTTAAGAAAGGCCATCTCAGGTGTGAGTACCAACTAGAGTGTTCAAATACCTCCTTTTTTCAAAAACCCGGTTTAGAAAACTCGGATTTCGAATACAGCATTTGAAAGAAAACCGGTTTTACCGGGTTTTTTCGGTTTTTTCCTAATAAGTTAAAAAAAAATAATTTGGTTCAAAAAAATCATTTATTTACAAAAAACAAGAAATGTGTTGTTTTATTTTGTTTTTACTTTTTAATAAATTTTTGATATTTCTCATTTTATTTTTAAAAGTACTATTTTTGGAAAGGAATACATTTTTGGAATATTTTTAATTTTTTTTTTAAATAGTATTTAGGAGATAGTATGCAATTTAGGTGTTCAATTTTGAGTCTATTCTTCTGATTCTTTTTATCAAGCTTGATACAGAAAACACGCACTCACTTATTGTGGAAGTAGGATTTATTGAGAAAAGCGCTTTTAGAAGGATGTTGAGCTTTTCTGTCCTTTTATTAAATCTATCAAAATAGTTGAAATCATCATATAGTCTTGTGTCATTGCAATTGGTTTTCACTGCTGGATTTTGGATGTTATTTATTAGGGGATTCCTTCATCTCACAATCTAAACTGTTACTAGACTCTACCGTTGTTGGGTAAATTGCAGGATAAAGTCTTTTATATCTTTGGTATCCCCGCGAAGCTAATTCAACTTTGCAGGATGACACTGACTGACACGAAGTCTTCAGTGAAAATTGGCAAAAATCTGTCATTTTCTACCAAGCGAGGCTTTAGACAAGGCGATAGTCTGACCTGCGATCTTTTTAACAACGTAACGGAGATAATCATGCGGAAGGCTGCAGTACACAGGAATGGTACCATCTTCAACAAAAGTCACATGTTGCTCGCGTATGCTGATGATATAGATATTGTACGTGGATTGCGAGATGTTACTGCGGCTATTTCGAGCATTGAATAGCAGTCGGCTGAACTGGGTCTAGTGATAAACGAGGACATAACCAAGTTATTTGTTTCAACGAACAAAGAGTCCACTCGTCTGGGAAGCTGCGTGAACGTTGACGACTATAACTTTGAAGTAATAGATGATTTTGTGTACCTTGGCTCCGCCATAATCAAAAATAGTAATGTCAGCCTGGAAATCAAAAGACGAGTATTGATCGCAAACCGCTGCTACTGTGCGATAAGCAAGCAATTTAACGACAAAGCACTCTCTCGAAGATCAAAGATCCAGCTCTACCAGACTCTGATCATATATGTCTTGCTCTACAGCACAGCACGGATCAATCTATTCTGGGAGTCTTCGAGAGAAAAATACTCCGCAAAATATTTGGACCCATCATCGTTAACGGCGAGTGAATGAATCATGAGCTGTATGAGCTGTACAACGACATCGACGTAGTCAATCGCGTTGAAATATACCGAATGCGCTGGATTGGACACGTTGTACGAATGGACAAAAACGCTCTGGCTCGAAAAGTCTTCGGCAGTAAACTCGATGGGCGGCGCAGGAGGGGGCGACCATAACTCCGATGGATGGACCAGGTGAAAGAGCTGTTAACTAAGCTTGGTTTGACGAACTGTCTACGGAGCGCAAAAGACCGAAGCGCTTGGAATACTTTTCTACATGCGGCTACTGATAGATACATTTCTGTTGTTGCTGCCATTAAAGAAGAAGAAATTAATTTGAAATTGAATTTTAAAATTGTACAAAGCTTCTAAAAGCATTCTCGTTTATGAAACTTAAAAAGTTTTTTCTAAATTAAATTGAAATTGAATTTTAAAATTTTACAAAGCTTCTAAAAACACTCGTTAACAAAATGTAAAAAGTTTTTTCTAAATTAATTTTAAATTCAATTTTAAAATTTTTACTTTTTTAATATCTCCTTTTATTCGAAAATGACACTTTAGCAAAAACCGGCATACGGTTTTAAATAAAAAAAACCGGTTTACGGTTTTTCGGTTTCGGACGGACGGAATTTGAATTTTGGATCAGTGGCCTGAGTGGGCGTGGCAAAACTGTATTTTAGCCCTAGAGTGTTCAAAATTTGGTACACAGATAGTACTCAAGAACACGAATTTGCATATGCAGACGACATTTTAATTTTGAATCAGTAGGCCGTGCAGGCGTGGCAAAACTGTATTTTAGCCCTAGGGAGATAAAATTTGACACCCAGATACCAGATAGTACAAGGCAACACTAGTATGAATATGCAAACGGCATTTTATTTTTAGACGACCAGTGGGCGGACTGGCGTGAAATAACTATATTTTAGCAACAGAGAGATATAAATTGGTACAAAGATAGATCTCGGCAGTTTAGTATCAAATTTGCAGACAATATTGTTATACGTTATATAAGTACAATTTATTGTTCCAAATCGAACATTTATTGTACTAATAAGTACAATGTATTGTACCAAAAAAAGTATCACCAAAGTACTTAATTGGTACCAACATTTAAAATTTATTGTAGTAAAAAGTAAAATTTATTGCATTAAAAAGTACCTTCTTTATACACAAAAAGAACAATTAATTGTACCACAGAGTAGATTTATTGCATTATTTTATGTACTTTTATTATTTTATGTACTAATAAGTACTTTTTTGAACACTATTAAATTCGGTAAATTCTGACAAAACACGATGCTGACACATTTTGAAGGGAAATACTGACAATGATGTCAGTAGTGTAAAAGATATAAGTTAATATTACAAGTTAATATTTAAATGTAAATGTCTGTCTGTTTGTATGTTTGTTTGTGGCTTAATCACGTCTAAACGGCTGAACTGATTTAAATGAAATTTGGTAGTCATTTAGTATATTATATGACATTTACCGTAGGCTATATATTTATAGATTTTTTACCCTATGGGCGGAGTGGGCGTGCCATAACTTTGTTTACAGCTGGACTCGCCAAAACTTAAATGAATATGTAAACGAAATTTTAATTTTTGATCAGTGGCCGGAGTGGTCATGGCAAAACTATATTTTAGACCTAAACAGATAAAATTTTAAACCCAGAAAGTACACGGCAACACGAATATAAATATGCAGACGACATTTTTAATTGGGATCAGTTGATCTGTGGGCGCAGGGGCATGACCAAACTGTATTTTAGTCCTAGAGTAGGTGAAGCAAAACTATATTTAAATTAATATACTCAAACACGGGGGCGAAATGGGCGTGGCAAAACTGTCTATTAGCCCTAGAGCGCTTATATTTGATTCACAGATAATACTCTATACCAAATAGTACAATTTAATAAAAAGTAAAATTTTTTTATATCAAAAAGTACTATTATTGTACAAAAAAGTAAATTTACTGTACTAAAAAGTAAAGTTTGAGGACTAGTTACAAAGCGACAGCTTGTATTACAAATAATTTTGGCAATTATTCATAAGAAAAAAGTATGTCGGTAAATTCTGACAAAACAACCTCATTTACAGGATGATGTCGCATTTTAAAGGGAAATACTGACGATGATGTCAGTAGTGAAAATGAGCCTTTGGTAACAAACTGTTTTCATAGCTTAGAACAACGACGCTTAAGCTAAGCCCGTTAAGTAGGCGTGCCAAACATATTATAACTATTCGTCAAGTAGGCAATAACGAAGCATGGCCGGGTCCACTTGATTTTGATTTCTTTCGACTCTATATCCTAAAGTAAAATATTTGATTTAGTTGCAAAAAAATAACACTTCAAACTTTTTAGATTACCCAAATTTTGTCTTAAATGTATACCTTTGTCCTATTAATGCCTTACATATCATCGGTATTCTGGAAAAGTCCCTTCTTTGTATTTCCGTGTAATTGATGATGTAAAATTAATCGCCGCTTGTGTTTTGTTCAGTAAATGAATTGGTTTAGGTACAATAACTAAAAAACCACTTCAAATAGACATGGGATTTTTTTCCACGGGGCACAGACTATGACTTTTGGGACACTTTTGCATCATTATGTCCATTATCCAAAAAAAGTGGACTTGAGACCTTTTTGCAGGATACCGACGATAGTTACTACAGAGGATAGTTACAACGTATTACGAGTATGTAGTTGCTGACAGCTATACCTTATGCTAGCCTATGTCGTAGTAGCGATAGATTTAATAACTTTATTTGCAAATTGCCAAAATTTTATATATATGAAATAATGTCTTAAAAACAAAAGCTTACCAATACCGACGACTTCCATGTCATTCATCTAAAAACAAATTCTTAAAACCTTCTTAAGTGTAACAGAACTAAAGTTTTTGGATAAATCGCATTTATAGTTAGAGGAGGCAATAAAGTGGGATTAATAAATTAAATATGTAGAATTCAAACAAATGTACATGCAAAAAAGTAACTGTAGGGAACGTTATATAGGTAGTAGTGGTATGTGGATAGTATTTATGTTGTAAGTTGTACATAACAAACTCTGGCATTAAATAGTTTTAGAAAGACTAAAATTAAAATATGTATATAGTAACTAAAACGCATGTTTTATTGTATAAATATTAGCAAAAAAAAAATGTTAGTGATTAAAAAATGGAGCTGTTGTAAAATATTAACTAGAGCAATATGCAGAAACTTAAAGCTTTGTAAATTTGTTATGCATTTGATTGAAAGGAATAAAATAAAAAGCTTAATGTTGTTTAAAAATGAAATTAATAAAAACTGTTATATACAATTCTTGGCAAGGAAAGAAAAAAAGCTTTTCATTTCGTTATTTCTCTTAAAGGGTTAATAGAGGGATATCATTTCATCAAAGACATTCACTTTTGGGAGGGATAGTAGAGAGAGAACTAAGTTTTGTGAAAAGCTTTTTCCAAGAATTGCTATTGGCAAATATTTCGCTTGTGTTAAATTCGAATTTTAGCCAAAGTAAAAGCCTAAAAATACGTATCGACTTTGGATTTGGAATTGGTTACTTATTTTTTTTTTTGGTTTGTTTAAATCTGGTTTTGTTTTAAAACAAATTGTAAAGGGATAATAATTTGTACATTGTGTGATGGTTGTTGTTGTTCTGGTTGTTGCTGATTTCAAGTAGTCATATATTTTTAGGATGTTGTTACTGTTGGTAGGTTTAGTTTTGGACAAGGGATGCTTGGTTGGTTGAAAATGGTTACGCAAATTTCTCATCAACTTGAATGACAAACTTTGTACTTATACCATAGTTTAATACGTTACTTAAGTTTAAAAATTATTAAAGCTTGTTACAGCTTAAAGCTTAGCAGAGCTTTTATTTTGTATTGATATTTTACAAGACTTAAAAGCTAATGTTTATCATCCTTATAAATTGTTTATAGATAATAATAGAAAAGAAACTTAAAAATAATAAACAAACAAATAATTTTATAAAAAAAGTAAAAAACAAATACTTTTTATAACAATTAAAAAAAGATACAAACTTAAAAAAAAGTTTTTTTTATTAAGAAGTAGAAGAAGAAAATTGGTATTTGCGAACCTGTCCCCGGCGCTAACGGGCCCAGGATCTGGACCTAAGCCCTCTGGACCGCCATCGGCTTCAGAAGATGAGCCACGCGACAGTACCCCTCGTATCTCACCTGGTAAGACCTCTTCACTGCGATTCACCGTAAATGAGCTTTTACCCTTTTTTCCAAAGCCCATACGTCTTTTACGACCTTTTTGTTTAGTTTTTGTTGTGGTTTTGTTTTTTTTTTGTTTGTCATATACATAGAAATTTAACAATTTTTGGTTTGTTGTTATTGTTTAGTAGTTAATCAATCATTCAATTGTTAGTAAGTTGTTTTTGTATTAAAGCATTAAATTTGGATTTTTAGTACAAACGAACTAAAAAATATTAATAAACTCAAAATGTGGAGTAGTAGTCAATGGAAACAACAAATGAGTACGAAATTCTATAACAAAATGATTTCTAATCGAACGCAAAACATAAAAAGGAATTAATTTTAAAAATTAGTTGTAAATATATAGTAGTAGATATTGTTCAAAAAGGAAATGAATTTAGTTAGTAACGGCTTTGATTACTGTTTTGGTGTGTGTTGTGTGTGTGTTTTTTTATAACGGCCATTAGATGAATCTGAACGAGGTGTTTTATTCTTTGTTGTTTTTGCTCTTTCTATTGTTTCACATAAATGAGTTCAATTTAGCTCTTTTGTATTTACAATGAAACTAATTGCAACGGTAGTGTACACTAGTAACAAAAAGGTAGTAACTATAATTGGAACACAAGGACACGCTTACCTGTTGCCGATAGCTGCGATGTGGAATTCGATTTTTTGCCCATGCCACTGCCACCTTTGGGGGATCGTTCTTGGTCTGCGGCGCCACCTTTGCGATCTTGTGCGGTATCGGACAGACTGCCATCTGTGTTAAGAAAATGAACTGTATTTAGAATTAGGCACAATTCTTAATTTTGCCTCGTTTAAGATATGAATCTAGCAACACATTGAGCTAGCCATTAAAAATAACTAAGTATAACTATGCTATATACAAGAGACAAGAACTAACAATACTGGTACTAACGATTGGTAATACAGCTATCAAAGAAAATTATTGGACTTAGTGATTGTAGTCAACATGATGAGAATGGGACTAGTCTTGTAATTAAAGTTTTTAGTTTTTATAATATTTATAAAATTTATAAGTTTAATTTGGCATTGATGTTTTCTCATTTTACTGTTCAGCAGGATTCTAGAGAACGCCAAACCCTTTGGGGTTTCAGTTAGTACTTTCACCATGACTTGGAATTTTTCAGCCCTCATATTGGTTGTTATCAAACCATAAATTCACAATATTGGAACGATGTGCGTATGATTAATATAAAATCCGCATAAAACTAATGTTACTCATACGTTGTAGTTACATATGTAAACTTGCTACATACTATACATATGCAAACTCGCTACATAATATGTACTATATAGTACTAGGGTCAGAGTCGTCATTCAATATTATCAGCAATGACAAATTTTCTACTTATCACAGATGAGTGACCAGAAATTTTGAGTTATTGAGAAACATTTATGAAAGAAGGCAATAATGTTTTAAGAATTCATTCGATAAAATTAGTCCAACTTGATTTTTACATAGATATTTTAATATAAGCTATTTATTTTAGCCTTGACTACAATTTTGCTAAGGAATTAAATGGGAAATCATCAATGGTTTTTGAGTTGTAGCTGAAACTAAGCGAACAAATATCAAGATAAGGAAAAATATAAAACGCTTTAAAGTTTGGCCTAGTAACGCCAAACCCCTTGGGGGTTTTAACCCTTATCCTGTATTAATGGGTCAAAATTGCCCAAACCGTTTTTGAGTTCTTATAACTTTGGACGTTCTGAAAACTGAGTCCTGAAATTTTCTGACAATTATTTTTTTGGCCTAAATTTGGTCTTAAAAGTTCAATTAAGTTAAATACTCTTTTAGGATGTGCCCTACGAACAAAGTTACGGATACTGCATTTATGGGTCAATATTGCCCAGTACAAATATCATCGAAATTTGTAACTATGTTTTATTTTTATAACGATTTAGGCATATCTAAGTCAAATATATTAGCTGTGAATTTCTTCAACAGTTATTATATCCATTCAGTTTTCAAGAAAACTGGATTCTGGTAGACGAAATTTCATCAAAAGCATATTTGGGCGTTCTTCTCTTAGCTCGTATGTATTTCGATCTCGTGGTGTGGCCAGTAAGATTATGAGATGATAAGAAGGGCAGCATAATATTGAAGGCAACGATTTCAGAATGTACTCCGTGTTCTCTTTTCGATAAAAAGTCAGACAGAAATTTTGACAAGCGCGAGATTAACTCATATAGCTCTTATAAGTGACTTTTGGTATCGCTGGGAAGGAAATTTTAGAATAATATGTTATTCCTGGCGAAAGTACGATCGTAGGTGAACTAGCTACATACCGTGAACGTAGCCCTTTCATGGAATATATACCCCCTAACCCGGCAAATATGGGCTAAGAATCCCATATATACATGGTTGTCGCAAGCAAACACATAACATAAAGCTGTAAACTGGAAGCCGGAACAAGATATTTGCATTGTTTTGGATTTAGTTAAAAATTTAAATTGTCGAAAAGTTATATGCAACAATTTACTTACATCCTAAGGATTTCCAAATGAACTACTCAAACGAAACCTTACTATGGTTCTCCAGTCCGAAAAAATAAAACGTACTTTCTGCTAATAAAATTGGACATGCAAAATATACCAGAAAACTTTTCTAAATTCTTCTCGATAAAGAAAATAAGACAATCATTTTCGCATTTGTTGTCGTACACAAGCAAAATAGGTTTGTTATTTTAGTAAGCACATTATATCATACTAACGCCATGACACGAAGTCAGGAATTGATGAATTTATTGGCCAGAAATTGCACTTGCAGGCGCAGATCTAATCGATCGATGGCTGTCAACCCTATTCCACAACATGTTGGACATTACAAAATATAACGCTTATTATTTACTTACTTCAATATCTCAAGACGGGAATAAGAAAAATAATTTATGACGTCTTATATTTTGGAAAGAATTAGGCAGGCCTCTTGTTCAACAGGATCATATTTCTTCCAGCAATTCAGCTAAAGCAATCGTACGCAGTTTAAATCCTGCTGCAACAAGTGAACTGCAAAAGACAAACCTTACAAGCGACCGTTGCTATGTATACCCCAAATGTTCAAATAGTACAAAATACTCAGAAAATGTTCCAAATGTGCAAAGTTTGTGTGCAAAAATCATTGTAATAGCAAAAATTCTTTTAAAAACGGTCGATCTATTTCAAAAAACTTAAATATTCAAGTAAATCTGTATTGGGCAAAATTGACCCATAAATACAGTATACGTAATTTTTTTTAAGTACAGGATAAGGGTTAATATACCGACCTAGTACCTTTACCCTGACTTGGAATTTTTGACTCCCAATATTGGCTGTGGCACTGTGCTATTTGAGTTAATTTCCACCAATTCCAATGAAAATTTAACAGTAGTAATATTTTCTCATATACATCATTGTTGAGTGGCCGACTATTTACTTTGAACTTTAAGATATACAATTAAGGGGAACATAACACGGGGGTGTCCTATCTCCTCTCCAGGGACTGCAGGTGATATATATCATTCTGGACTTTCAGACAGGACGAGTAAAGGCAGTGACTTATGCTTACAACATCGTCATTCTGGCCACAGCAAAATGTATACCAACCATGTATTTGCGATTTAATGGTGACAAGAAAAATCAAAGCTACTACTCTTTTTTTGTGGGTATAAAACATCGAAAGAGCGGCTGAAATAAATCCTGGCAGTAGGAAAGAAACGTGGAACCTGCTGGGCTGAGCTTGCCACCAGTCAATAAATTGAGAAATATGAGAAAAAGAACCCCCATAATGTTGACGACCAACGCAAACGTTTGAAAGACCATGATTTGAGAATGTGCACTTTGAATTTTAGAACTCTAAGAGTATAAGGCTGGCATTGCTGCTGTACAGGCAATGCGGTGGACTGGATATGGATGCTGGCGGGTGACGTGTGCTACAGCTGCCACGCCGATAAGCATGAGTTTGGTTTTGGAGTTGTTGTTGGTAAGAGACTACGACACCTGGTGTCTAGGTACCTCCTGTCAGGGAAAAATCGCCACCATAAGAGTGAAGGTCAAAGACGAATAAAGTGATGAAGTCAAAGACGAATTCTACGCCCAACTTGATGAAACATATGTGACAGTAGCGCGGGCCATGATGTTGAAGTCGTGCTGGGAGATTTTATTACCAAAATAGGCCGGGAGAATATCTTTAGCCCAACAGTCTGAAAATTAAGTCTGCATACTGAAACATCACCAAACGGAATCAGCTTGATGATTTCCCTGCAGCAAGGGACATGGTACATAGCAGCACACGATATGATCCCGATCAAATTTGAGAAACCAAATAGATCACGTGGTAATAGCACGTGTCACGTATCTTAGACGTACGAGCGTTCAGGAGTGCTAACATTAACTCGGATTAACGCATTTAAGATGCGTACTAGGCTAAGCAGGGCGAAAACCCTGCGTAACCAGGAACAGAGACAACTGGACATCGCTAAACTGCAGACCACGGAGATAGCCAACGTCTATTCCAACCAATTCACTCTACTACTTCGTGAAGCTCCAACTCCCGAAAATACTAGCGCGAAATAGCAATATATTGCCCACTCGATGGAAAGGTCTGCGCGGTCCGTACTGGGGTATGTGAAGCCCTTAAACGATACTGCCCGGTACGATGACGAATGCCGCAATGTCACCCCGGAACTAGATGTTGCATACATGGCCAAAAAGCAGCCGATGGCAACGCGAGCTGTTCATGGCAAGTACAAGGAGAAAGGCGGTGAAAAACGAGAGCTGAAGGAACATAATAATGTGTGCAAACAATAATACAGGAACTGACATGAAGCTCCAAAATTCTACCAGAAGATAAATAATTGGGTACATGGAACAAGTCTTCCCTCCTGTAAAGACAAGAATGGTCATCTCGTTACTAACTCCGAGAGCGTACTGAGAATATGGAAAGATCGCTTCACTATTGATGTCTGAAAACTCGGTTGCTGAAGACTGTGTACCAATCCGAGACGATAACATCGAGTTATCCTCTCCGAGCCAAGCTGAGATAAAAACTGTCATATCCCGCCTAAAGAACAATAAAGCCGCTGGCTGGAAGACTGATGGTCTTCCAGCTACTTTTACCGTTCGCGTATAGCATACTGTGTGAACGTGTAAAGCCAATTGTGGAAATCCTGATTGGACCTTATCAGTGCGGCTTTAGAACAGGCGGACGGATCAGATTTGTACACTACGGCAGATTGTGGAGAAAAATCCATGAGAAGCAAATCGACACTTACCACCTCTTTGTCGATAACAAAGCTGCCTCCGACAGTTCCATCAGGCATTGACCATACGAAGCCATGAGTTCGGTTTCCCTGCGAAGATAATTCGTCTCTGCCGGTGTACCCTTACGAATACCAAATCCTCTGTTCGGATTATCAAAGATCTCTCTGCGCAATTCGATACGACGAGAGGTCTTAGGCAGGGTGATGGTTTGTCATGCATACTGTTAAACATAGTAATACAGAAGGTGTTAAGGAAAGCAGCGGTAATCAAAGTCTGAGACCATATTTAATATGAGCCACATGCTGCTTTAATATGCCGAAGATATCGACATTATCGGTTGGACGATGTGAGAGGTAACAGCTGTCTTCTCATCTGTGGAAAGGAATTCAGCGAAAATGGGTATGGCAGTGAAGGAGGACAAGACTAACTGAATGGAATCATCGAACAAAGTGTTCACCCGTTGGGGACACAGCGTGAACGTTGAGAACTATTGCTTAGAGGTAGTGGATGAATTCATCTACCTCGGATCCGCCATGAACAAAAACAAAAGTGTCAGCCTAGAAATAAAACGGAGAATAGTGCACGCCAATAGGTGTTTCATTGCGCTACACGAGCACTTCATAAACACCACCCTATCTCGAACCACCAAAGTCCAACTGTACCATGTACTAATTTTACCGGTCCTGTTGTATGTTTCCGAATCTTGGGTGCTTACACAGGCGGAGGCAGCTCATCTGGAGGTGTTTGAGAAAAAAATAATCCGCAAAATATATGGACCCATTTGCGTACGAGTTATATATCGCATAAAATATATCATTAAGTGTGATGCCTCTAAAGGTATCTGTACTAGAATTTATGTCAATATCTCTACAGACCAGCATCTCGTGAGAGACTTAAATTTCCACAGATTATATTTTACTAAATTTCATATTACTCAGCCAATTATGTATGGGTTTAAGCTGCTCAGTTGGTTAAAGCCACTTCGATTTTTATATAAGAACGAAATCTTTTATCCTCATAAGACCGAGCTTTAAAGGTCGCGTACTTCTGACCTAGATCATTGTTTCTATTTATTCTGCCACTACTTAGATCGAATTTCAAATTTCTGCTTATATATCATTCTTGTTACCTAGCAACTAACTTTAACCAAATTCATTATATATTCAAACATTTACAAAACACATTCCATACTCACCGACTTTTTCGTCCGGATTTGCTCCATCCTTTTTATCGGCACCTTCACCGTCCGGTTTCGGATCGACATATTCACTGAAATCATCATCCAACATTGCATCAATTGCATCCCAGTCAATGGCATCCACGCCAGCATCGGCATCAGGGTCCACACCGTTCGCACCGCCGCCACCCGTTGCGGTTGTGGTATCAGCACCGGCGTTGTCAGCCGCGGCATTTTGTTGAGCATTTGTTGCGTTGGCCGTTGCGGTTGCGTTCGTCGATGGTGATGTGGTGGTAGTTGTTGTTGTTGTAGTTGTGGTGAGATTTGTGGTTTGAATGATTGTTGTAGATGAGATCGTTCCGTCAGCGTTAGCGTCGTTGTTTGGTAAATTGGAATTGGTGGTGGTGGTTGAATGTTTCAATGAGGCACGTTTATTGGGTGATGTGGTGGAATTTGCGACACCATGATGGGAATTTGCAAAAGAGGAAGAAGAAGCAGCATTATTAGCATTATTACTACCGGCCATAGCAGTGCCGGCAGTGGCAGTCGCAGTGCCACCCATGCCGCTGCCGCTGCCACTCCCACTGCCAGCCTTCAATGACTGTTGGTCTAAAACTTCTTTCCCTCTTTGTCTAAGACTACCGCTACCACTAACTGGCATAGCACTACCACTACTACTATACTGGCGATTCGTGTTTGATTGTTGTGATGTGTTGTGAGTGGCGACGCGATCGCCGTAATCATCGTACTCGAAATACTCCGGCTGATCGTTAATGCTGACGAGATTACTGCGATCGCTGCCCGTTTCGTATTGTTGTTGTTGGTGGCGACTAGCCCTCTTCGACGAACCAGTAGCCATGGCTGACTGGCGTGGTCCCCCCGACCGGCTGCTGTCGTACTGTTCGCCAACTGGTCCTGGCCGCTCTCCAGCGTTGTGACCATTAACCATGCCTCCGCTCCCACCATGCGGCATTGATGCGGACGTATGTGGATCAGGGCCCATCATGTGCGAATCCTCGTCGTATGGCATGCGCGAACCCGGTTCTACCGGACTGAAGTTATGAGCGTTTTGTGCGCTAGGAGGATGTGGCAAGTTGCGGCGACGTTTCGAATAGGGCACCGATGGACCGTACAATTTGTCGTGAGTCGAACGATCCAAATCCAAGGACATGTGATTGCGTTCGCGGGCCATGTCGTAACGACGTCTTGAGTCGCGAAATTGCGAGGGCGCTACCCCACGTCTGGTCCAACCGACGTCCGAGTCGTATGTTATGGTCACTATTTTGTCGTCCGTCACAAGAAAGTGAGAGTGGCTCAAGGGATTCGAGGCGTCCACATTGGCGCCCATATAGGACTGTCGGATATTGGTCTCGGAACCGTAGCGTCGGGACAAATCTTCGTCGAACTGCGCGGGGTAGACCTCGTCTTCGTAGCGTATGCGCCGTCTGCCCCAACTCTTTGCATGTAGATCATCGTAGTCAAGGGAACGCGATTGGCCCTCGTGAAACATTTTTCGTCGGTCCAAGGAGGGACGACCCGTGGGTATGCCGATTTTCGGCTTCTTCAATATGGACGGCGGCTGCGCCTTAGCCTCTGCTATGGGCACAGCCGACACCAAGGCGTCCTCGCTTAGTTGGCGCGACAAACGCAGCACCGACTGGGTAGGCAACTGGGGCGGAGGGGCCAGGGAAGATTTTGCCTTTTTGTGCGCTGTGGGTGTAGGGGTATGGACATGGTATGTGGGTACTGCCCCTAAATCCATTTGAGGTGCCGTCAGGCCACTAACAAAGTGCTGATCCACACATTCACCGCACATTGCCGGATCGGTGGTGGGCAGTGAGGGCTCCGAGGAGGAAGGTTGGAACATGGAAAGCGATGGTCTACGCAACAGCTGCTCACATGTATAGGGATAGGTGACGGGATGGTGCTGGGGATGGGGGTGAGCGTCTACTAAACAGTAGGGATCGGGGCAAGCCCCGATAGTGAGGCCCGACGAGGCCAGGGCAGCATTGGTTGAAAGCACCACCGGCTGACTGCCGTTTTGACAGTGGCTGCAAGTGTTATCGTAATGATCCCGTATGTAACCGACATAGGATGAGGGCGACGATGACACGGTGTGTGCATGAGGGTGAGCCGAATCGGCGGTTAGGCCAATGCGGGGTGGATGTTGGCGAAAAAAGTTCACAACGGGCGAAGTCAAACGCTTAAGACCATGCAAAGCAGTCGCGCCACTGCCGCCGGCCGCCTCGGCCTCCAGAGCACCTAGAAGACTATCTGGAGTAAAACCTGGGTCGGAAGGGAAATGCGTGAAATTGGCAGCATGCGGTTGATACTCGGGGAACTGTATGGTGGGAATCGTATGTGGTGGTTGTGGAGGAGGTGGGTACTGAGGTGGATTAAATGTATTGAGTTGTTGTGTTTGTGTCATTGGGTCTTGTGTGACGAGTCGTGCATTCGCGCCGCCGCTGTTGTCCATCAGCATGAGATTGGGATTGGCTGGGTCGAGAAAATACTGCTCGACCAGATCGCCGCTATTGTCGGTCACCATGAGTTGTGTTGGCAGTTGTGGTTGTGTTTGTAGTCCAGCTGCTGCCGCTGCGGTAGCCGTATTCGGTGGTGATTCACTGGCCGCCAATTCGGCAAGACGCTGCAAGTGTTCCAGCTGCTCCAGCAGTTGCATCTGTTGCGTTGTCGTCTGGACATGCGAAGGCGTATGGAACGCCCCCATGGGCAAATAGTCGAGGTCATCAACTTCGATGGTGTTCGAACGAAACCGCTCGAAAAAACCACCTCTTCCGCCGCCGCCGCCGTCATCGCCACCTAGACGCATCGATGCAGGCCCAACAGCTGTCATGCTGTTGGGTCCCAAATAAGAGCGCCAATTACGTGGTAAACTACTGTTATTTCACAAACGCATTTCATTCCAAAGAGAGATTGTATTTTGGTTTTTGTTTAAGAGAGACAGAGTACGGTGTGTTATCGTGTGAGTGTGTGTGTGTGTCAATGTGTAGGTGTGTGAGAAGAGGAGACAGAGAAAGAAAGAGCGCGTGTTCAGGTGTCAATGGAAAAGTGAATTCGTGTAGAGATAAACGCACGCAAACCCATGCACAAAGTGAGCGAAGGAGAGTTAAATCAACGAAAATAATAATAGTTTTGTAGTCGTGGTAAGTTTTCCAGAGACAGCGAAGCCAAACCATAAAAACAGAACACAACAAAAGGAACCAAAGGAAGACAGAATTACGTCCAAGTAGTGGTATATTGGAAATGATGAGTATGAGAGCGCGGGAGTACGAAAAATGTCAATGCGTGGCACCAAATATGAATACGTCAAAGTGTAACGGTATGTATGTTGGGATGGTGAATTTTGAACAACACATTACAAAGTACCACGGATTCGTAATGGAATAAATGCGAGAGAGAGTGTTTGTTTGTTAGTGAGATAAATGGTGATGGTTATTTGTTGTTGTCGTTGTGGTATTTGGTAGGCACATTTAGAAGCAATTGAAACACAAAATTAAGCGCAGGCGTCATTGAGTCGTTGTTGGTGGTGGTGGTGGTTGAGTAAGGAGTTGAAATCATAGTTGAGTTAATATATTTTTTTTTTGGTTGTTTTGTAGTTGTAAAAAACACATAAAAAAGGGAACAAAAAGAAGAACAACACATAGTAAACATAAAGAAAGTTGGCATGTAGAGTTGCTTGTAGGTATTTGTAGGTAGGTAGGTATTAGTAGTTAGTTTAGTTGAGATCTGAGATTTGTTTTTGGATTTTGATTGATTCGATTGCAATTCGCCATGTGTTTTCATTGGATTTTGTTTGTTTTGCTATAGCCAGATTTGGTAGGATCTTTGGTTATCTCAATAAAAGGGGGGAGGGAATGTGGGAAATTGTTTTATTTTCGTTTATTTTTTTGTTGGATTATGAAATTTAAACGAATTTAGTTACTCAAGCCAAAAAATACACAATTTTTTTTCAACTAAATTGATGTTGTTTGTATTTCTTTTGTTGTTGTTTTTGTTTGCTCAAATATATTTCCTAATTAGCTAAGCTTAAGCACAATTTTCAGTAATTACACAGCTTCTTAAAAAATTTCAAAAGCTGCAATTTCTTAAATTTCAATTCGCTTAGTTTGTATTCACAAATAGGGAAAGTGATGAAAAGCTTTTTTTAGTTATTAATTCTTTCACGAGCTTCCAATTCGAAAAATAGTGAAAAAAGCTTTATTTGTTTCGTCATTCACAAATCGATGTTCGATTCAAACATCGGTTGGCATACTAACCTGAGACCTCGTGACCCTCTCAGTCGTTCGGATTGCGTTGAAAAAGAACTTGATGTTACGCTAACTAATGACTCGATGTCCGAGTCGCCAAATTCGCCCATGAAATCTTTGTCCGGCGATAGTGAGTGTCGCGGCCTCATGCGCGTCTCCATCGAGTGGAGATCACTGTCGGAGAGACCAGTATAGTGTCGCTCCCAGCCACCACCACCGGTACTACGATATAGTGGTTGATGGTGTGGTTGACGTGTGCGATGTCGACCGAAACGACCGTTACCTGAGGATAGGCGATCGTCAAACTCTTGACCCAAACGATCACGTATCATAGCGCTGCGTGAAGTTTGGGGGACCTGGAAAATAAAAGAGATGTACATGACGAAAAATGTATAAAGGAAAATCAATGACAAAAAGTCATAGACCGCAGGACTTCTGTAGCCAGTAAAGATTCTGTAAACTTATGCTACTCCAGTGAACAAAACTAGTTTTACTCACCTTTGGCAGTTGTCTCTTTTTGGGCGAACCCGTTGGTGTGGCAGTCGCCGAGCGCGATTGAAAACGTTGCTGCTGCTGCGATGATGACGAAACCACACCACTATCATATGGTGTGGCAATCGATGTTGCACCACTATATGGCGGTATACTACCTATATCGTGACCCCGATACTCTGGTGGTGACAGGGAACCACGCCTGGGACTCGAGCTGCGATAATAACCGCTGTGATAAGCATCACCGGGAGCCGCAGAATGACTACGTTGACTTAGACTCATACCACCGGGACCAGTGGTAGGAGCACCATTACGACGAAAATAACCACTTTGTGCACCGGGAGCCTAAACACACACAATCACGTACACAACGAAAAACAAAACGTAGCAGGAAGAGTAGAAAGAAACATTGTATTAATACATTTTAATGCAAAGATAATATGACAAGTTTATAAAATTAAAAATTTTCACATTTTAATTTGGACTTTCTGTAGTGGTTCAAACCATAAAAATGTAAAAATATTTGGTACGAAATTCAAAATTCAGTTAATAAAATATAATTGATTAAGTTTACATATTTCAAGACAGTTAGTAGTTGTTGTTGTCATTGTTAGTTATAAATATAAGTATATTTTTTATATGTATATCAAAAGTGGTAGTAAAAGTTTAAAACTCTTATGGCAACGAAATATAGCTTAAAAATAGGTTAATTTCTGAAGAAAACTATAAAAACTTCATTTAAATAACATTGGAACTGAAAAAAAACTTGTAATTTTTTGTTTAAGAATATCACACTGAGAAAATGTTGAAGAAAATATTGTAAGATGTAAACTTTTAATTGAGATAGAGCAATAAAGCTTTAATAGTACAGCTTTTTTTAGGTTTTTGTAAGAGAAATAGTAACGAAATGTTGAAAAATGTTGGGGATAAAACTAAGAAGTGTTTTCATTTTAGTTTTAGGTACGGAATCAAAAGTGCTCTCTTAATTGGGGGGCGGGCGGTTTGTGTTAAAGCTTTGATAGCAGGGGTACGAGTTTATTCTACCGGGGTGGAAAGAACTGCGAAAGGTGCTTTCGATGATTGAAATGATTATCTTTATTTGTAATGATTCTGATAGATGTGGGTTTGAAATAAATATTGGAAAAATATTAAAATAAATAATGGAATTAATATTAGAAAGATTTTGAGATTTTCAAGTTTTTAAACTGCTAGTAATCTGACATACAAAAGCTTTCATCAATAGATATTATGATAACAATATTGCTTAATTGATGACATATTAAAGTTATCTTGATTAGAGAAGTAATTGTTGTTGGCGATGAACAAATTCTAAAATTGGGTTTTTCACCCTTCATTTAATAAAAATTGCTGTTTTACACAATTTAGCAGTTTGATCTGCGCATTAAATATTCCACACCTTAATGATAAAGTAGACAAGGCCATTGTAATCCTTCCTTCCCTAGCTGGTACTTCTATGCAATCCCAGTGGATTATATACCGCACGTAGACAAATATTATAAGCGCCTCGATCTTCTGCGCTTCTTCTCCAGTTAGTCACACCGAGTTCTGTAAGGTTCTCAGTAACCTGGTCTTTTTTTTTGGTCGCCCTCTTCTGCGCCGTCCATCGAGTTCATTGTCGAAGACTTTTCGAGCTGGAGCATTTTCGTCCATGCGTACAACATGCCAACGCAACCGTTGCACCTTAATGCGTTTGACCACGTCAATGTCAGTGTACAGCTCGTACAGCTCATGATTCATACGACGCCGATACTCTCCGTTAACGATGATGGGCCCATATATTTTACGGAGTATTTTTCTCTCGAATACCGCCAGAACCGATTCATCCGCTTGTGTCATAACCCAGGATTCTGAGCCATACATTAGGACAGGTAGAACCAGTATCTGGTATAGCTGGAGTTTTGTTCGTCGAGAGAGGGCTCTGTCATTGAATCGCTTGCTTAGTCCGTAGTAGCATTTATTTGCAAGCAGGATTCTTCTCCGGATTTCTAGGCTGACATTATTTTCTTTGTTGATGGCGGAGCCTAGGTAGACAAAATTATCTACCACCTCGAAATTATAGTTGTCAACGTTCACGCAGTTTCCCAAACGAGTAGATTCTTTGTTCGTTGAAACTAATAACTTTGTTTTGTCCTCGTTCACCGTTAGGCCCATTTCGCTGATTCCTTCTGTATACCTGAGAATGCTGCAGTCACATCCCGCAGTTTTCGACCGATGATGTCTACGTCATCAGCGTACGCGAGTAGCATGTGGCTTTTGTTGAATATAGTGCCACTCGTGTTTACTGCAGCTTTTCTCATTATCATCTCCATCACAATGTTGAAGAGATCGCACGATAGGCCGTCGCCTTGTTTTAGGCCTCGTCTGGTATAGAATGACTCCGTAAGGTCCTTGCCAATCTTCACTGAAGACTTCGTGTCAGTCAGCGTCATTCCGCAAAGACGTATCAGCTTCGCTGGAATACTCAGCCATGGCTTCAAGTAATTTCTGCCGTATCGGGCTGTCGAAGGCAGCTTTATAGTCGACAAAAAGATGGTATGTGTCGATCTGTTTCTCTTGGGTCTTTTCCAGGATTTGCCGAAGTGTGAAAATCTGGTCAGTTGTTGATTTTCCAGGTCTAAAGCCACACTGATAAGGCCCGATCAGGTTGGATAACACTGGCTTTAGTCTCTCACATAGCACACTCGACAGGACCTTATATGCGATGGGTAAAAGGCCACTAGGAGAGCCTGTGTTGAGCTTCAGTAACTTCTGTTACCTACTTCCTAAGACGCATCGGTGGTAGCATGCCAATTAGGTTACTCAATGGGGAATGGGACTTTGCCCAGAGGCTGAAAGTTACTGATTGTCACTCACTTGGGAGTGACCAGAATCGATTCCTTTGCGGCAATGTCCAAGCAACTACTAACTACTTCCGGTCTTAGACCAAGTATTCGCTGGGCAATGACTTTAAAGCAACCGCTTAGAAGTTAGCTAAAGTTAGAAGGCGAAACGTTGAGGCCATTGTAATACAATTTTAAAAATTATGCAATAGGCGAGAAGCTATGTTTTCTCCATGTTATACGCCATCTTGGCAATAGTAGCGGAAATAAACCGTCTTTTAAAGATGCGGTTTAATATAACTGTTATTCTGAGATTTGTCTCATCGCTTTAATTTTGAATGTGGTAGTTAAAACTTTAATATTATAGAAGCCACAGATATTTTGATTCTGCAAACTATACCTGGTCCATCCAACGAAGTTAAGAAAACCCAATTTGGTCACGTGGTATAACTCTGTAAGTGACGGAATCGTCATTACCCACATCAAGGTAAAATTTTTGCATATCACGCTGACTTGTGCACACGCCTCAATGATTAAGCAGTGTTACAAATGATAAATACCAAACGCAAAGAAAACTAGACATCACAAGGCTGCATAACACCGATGGAGTCAATGCCTATTCCACATAGCTCTCTCCATTACTGCGAAAAATCAGTATTATACATATTGGGTGTGAAAAACCGCACGTAAACAAGACCTGATGCAATAAAGAATGTTTCGTATTGCGAGAAAAGGATGCTCCATACAAGGCAACACTGTAACCAGTGTAAGGAGCTGCGGAGAAAGACGAAAAGCTTCGTTAAATAAAGAAAACTGAAGAAAATAGGAGAACGAGAGCATATAACAGCTCTGGAAAAGATGTGAAATCCAAATAATATACCCAGAGGTAACAAGTAAATGTTTGGTCACGGCCAGGCAGGGTATGCTGCAAATATGAAGGAAACATTTCTATACTCTGCTCGTTGCCGTAGACAGCGTTAGAGACGATATTACGCATATCATTGACCACCGATATCCACCACCGAGCCAAAACTAGATCAGAACGGGAATTTCCCGGCTTCTAAATAATAAAGCTGCGGGAGTTGATGGACTGCCGGCAGAGCTTTTTAAAGCAGGCGGCGATGAGCTAGCAATGTGCATGCATGAGCCAATAAACACGATTTTGCTCAAGGAATGCATACCCGATGACAGAAGGCTGAGTTATCCATGTCCTGTGAAATAAAGTAAAGCGATACAAGTGTGTGTACTAATTATCGCGGCATCACCATTTTACTCATCGCTTACAGGTCCTTATGAAAGAGTAAAGCCCATCTAAGCGAACCTGATTGTGTCTTATTAGTGTGGCTATAAACTTGGTAAATCATAACCGACCAGATATTCACACTACGACAAATCCTGAAGAAGATCCAAGAAATGAGATCGAACCCTACCATCTGTTTTTGATTACTAAGTTGCATTCGACAGTCCGATACGTCAGAAATTATAAGATGCTATGGCTGAGTTTGGTATCCCCTCAATGCTAATACGATTTTGCGGAATGACACTGACTGACTGACGAAGTCTTCAGTGAAAATGGACAAAAATCTAACTGCGCCATTTCCTAAAAAATTGACTTTGGACGAGTCTCTTATGTGATCTTATTAACATCATAATGGAGATGATCATGCAGAAGGCTGGAGTAAAAACGATTGGTACCATTTTTAATAAAAGTCACATGTTGCCTGCGTATATAGATATCATTAACCGAGTAATGCGGGATGTTACTGCGACCTTTTCAAGCATTGAGAAACAGTCGACAGATAGTCCACTCGATTGTAAGCTGCATATACGTTGGCACTATAACTTTGAAGTTGTAGATAAACAGGAATTATAATGTCAGCCTTGAAATCAATGCTAAGCAAGCGATTTATGACAAACCTCTCTATAGACGAACAAAGATCCAACTCTACCAGACGCTGATCCTACCTGTTTTACTGTAGGAGAGAGAAAAATACTTAGTAAAATATTCGGACCCATTATCGTTATCGTCGAATACCGTCGTGGTGTTGAACATAAGCTGTGTAACGACATCGACGTAATCAAGGGCGCACAAATAAACCGAATTCGCTGGTTTGGACACATTGTACGAATGAATGCTGGTAATGTAAGTGAATAACTTAGAAAACACGATCTGGCTAAAGGAATGCATGCCAGATGATTAGAAGCAGAGTGTTCTATATTCTGTGCTTAACAAAGGTGATTCGAGTGTATGCACCAACACCAACCAACGGGATCAGTCTTTTACCCATCGCATGAACGGTCCTTTCAATGTGTTTTGTAATACTAAAGCATGTCTTTACGAACCGGATTGTACCTTATCAGTGTGCTGATAGACATGGTAAATACACGACCAACCAGATTAGTGTGGAGAAAACCCCAGATAATGCGGATTAAACTAACCATCTTCTGATTAACTATATACTGCAACTTTCACTCAGATGCGACAAAAACTTTAGAGGACATGGCTGGGTATCCCTGCGAACCTAATACGGCATTGCTATAGGGGGTCTTCAGTGAATATATGCAAAACCCTAACGGAGACAGGGCTATAGTCTCTTATGTGACCGTTTCAATATCACAATAAAGATGATCAAGCTGAAAGCTGCAGTAAACACCCACAACACACACAAATTTTAATAAAAGTCACATTATACGCCGACAATATATTGTCGGTATCCTGCAAAAAGGTCTTATGTCCAAGTTTTTGAGAAATGGACGTAAAAATTAAAAATCATAGTCTATGATCCGTAAAAGGTCCCATGCCTATTTTAAGTAGTTTTGTAGTTATTGTATCACAATACAAGCCGCCATAAACTTACAACCCTCAATAACTCAGAAACACAAAACGTGGACTTGAGACCTTTTCGCAGAATATCGACGATATATCTCATTGGCTGAAAGCTGCGTGATATTAATTGGGTCTAATCTAGCATTGATAAGTGGGCGGCAAAAATGGGTCGGGCGATAAATGTAGTAGTTGATAGTTTTAATCGCCAACCGATGGTGCTAAGTGCTAAACAAGCGTTTTAAGGACAAAGCCTTCTTTCGACCTACGAAAATCCAACCGTTTCAGACCTGTTTTGCTCTAGGGAACAGAATCCTGAGTAATGACACAAGCGGTTGAATCAGTTTTGGGATTTTTTAAGATTAAAAATACTTCGAAGAAATAAATGGACCCATCATCATCGTTCCAAATAGTGCCGTTGTAGTATGAGTGATGAGATATATAAATACATCGACGTATTTAAGCGTGTCCAAATTTAGCTAATACGCTGGTTGGAATTTGTTGGGCAAACAAATCAAAAAATTTAAGGAACTTCGGTGGTGTGAGAAAATATCTACGGCGCACAAAGGATCGAAAAGATTGGAATTCTTTTCTACAGTGAATATCTAATGTTTCCGCCAAATTTAAAGAAAAAGCCGCAAAGGACTTCAACCGATTGCAGAGGAAAGTGTTCGCTGCACTGTCAAGCTTGGATTTTGTATTATTACTCATAGTTTTTTAATATTCTATATGTTTATAAATGAAAGTTTTGAAATTTTAATGCAAATCTTTAATCATATTATCCGTAACTCATGGATGCATATTATATAAACTTTTTTTTATTTGTTATTGGTTTATTCTATATAATGAAAGCTTTCATATTATTCGGCAGTTTGACTTGTAAAGAAGTTGTAAATATGTTTTGTTCTGGAGATAACTTATATAGCCTAAGGTATAACGTTCCCTGAAGTCTGTGAAAATGTATTACACATAATTGTGCTAATCAATTTATAACTTTTGGAAAACTTTTCTTGCTTTGATTAATGCCTAAAACCACCGCAGTAATAAGCATTGTATAACTTAAAGCCGTCGGGGTAAATGTGAGTGATATATTGACTTACGAGACGACACCTGTGATCTTAAAAACTCTGGCATATATGAACAACCAATTTTACTTAAGATGCTTTTACACGAGGTGTATGTTACATGTGACATGTCATTTTTCTCACTGTATTATAAATTTTTCTATATCTTACATATTGGCTTGGAATGTGACATGACATGTGTAAAATACACATCGTGTAAAAGAGGCTTTAGTGAACTTTCATGTGAAACTGAAAATAATTCTTCTTAGCTTAGTGTTATTAGGTAGTTTTATCCGTTTCTAGTGCATGTGACTGCTACAAATTAGGTAATTAGAACACATTTTTGTCGCCGCTTATATTATGGACTTCTTGCGAACTTGCTTGACACATACGCACGTCCCGGTCTCTTCTATAATCGGGTCAAAAACTATCAAGACTATGAATAAGGTTTTGAATTAAAAAAGTATACAGTTTTGTACAATACGAATGAAACGTTTGTGGTAGTCATTAACTAAGCCATTTTGTGTTTTAGCGGCACAAGATCTAAATGCCTAACGCTTCTTCCATCACAGTAGCCGATATCTGCTCGTTATTACTAATACTCATCTATATATTTATGCAATATACTGCATATACAACATTATCCTATCGCCTAACGTCAATATCCTCTATATTCCTCTTTTATGTCCTTAATTTAAAATGTTTATTACATTAAAAATTGTTTGCAAACCTGATTGTGATAACTTTGTCCAATGCCCGAAACGGTACGATAATCTCGAGCTACCATGCCGGCCACTCTTTTACGACCTTGCGGTGACATATCACGTCTCGAACGACGCTCTTGTAAATCAATCTATGCGAAAGGACAATTTGGAGGTGGGATAAGTTAATTTTGGATGATTGGTAAATGTGTGTATGATTGTGGTTGTGTGTGTGTGGGAGAGAGTGAATGGGGGGGGGGGAGGGGAAGGGGTTTAGAGGTTATTGGCAATACAATATTTACACAGCACAAATTGTTAGTTGGTTCGAACAGGGGGTGGGTTGGGGGGAATTTGATTTTATGGTGCGTGCGTGTGTATTTGTTTTTGTTGTTGTCGTAGTTGTGGACAAGAGGTCATCCATACACACAAAAGGCGTGAGAGGGGTTCAGGGGCGTTTGGGGGGACATCGAGGACATAATAATGTAAAGAGCAAAAGAAGGGAAGTAATATGAAAAAGAGACACAGATAAAATAGAATGAAATGTTGAGTTTGAAAAAGGACAATAAACAATTATATGCTAAAAATTTGTTTAAATACGGGGGGGGGGGGAGGGGGAGGGTCTATAAATTTTCGCATATTTCTCTTAGCGGGGCAGGTGTGTAAAGATTCTAAAGAAGTGTTTTATTTTTAATTTACTTCATAACAAAACATTCATACATTTATACAGCATAAGATTTAAAAATTTTCAAATAATAAATAGAACCTACAAAAAGCTTGAAAATCAAAAAGAAAGAACGTTTTTACATACACAAAAGCTTGAGCGAAAACATAAAAAGCCATCATACATTATCCACAGAAAATAGTGCCAAAATTATATTAAAAGTTAGCTAAAGCTTTGTACAACTTTAAAAAGTTTTAGTTTTTTTTTATATACAGAAAAAGTTTCTTTTGAATGTGTTCTCTTGTACGTTAAAGATATATTTTGGTGTTTTCCTTTTTTTTGTATTATATTCTTTTTTTGGAAAATCTTAAAAGTTACAATTGTATTTTATTTGCATTTGTTAGATAGATTTCTGCTCAGTAATATTATAAAGTTTAAAACTTAACGTGTTTTTTTCAGGTTTCATTGCAACACTTAATTTAACAAAGAGTAGATTCATTTAAAAAATTTTATTGAAAACATTTGGGGACTCAGTTGTTGTTGTTAACCAGGGGACGATTTGATAGTGTGTTGGAGGTTTATTTAAAGGATATTTGTTGGGGTCAAGTTAGAGAAAATTGTTTTTCTTGCGGGTTATCTTTTGTTATTTGTTTTTTTTTTTTTAATTTATTTTTCTTTGGTAGTGGTTTAGAGTTGTGGTTTTGAGAGAAACAAAATTTTACACAACATCGATCAAAAAACATATACAGTTCAAGTACGATAAAGAAATCCAATCTAAATTTTGAAATTATATATTAAAAATTTCAACATGGTTTCCAAAAACAATGACACTTAGAGGTGAAATCAATCAATCAATTAATAACCAACAAAATGAAAGAGAAGCAGGCATTGGAAACGTAATCGATATCGAATGTAAATGGCTGCAGAGTGACGACAAATGGCATGGACATTAACGATGATCGATCGGTATGGTTGGGATCGTCGGTATGTGTGTGAAGATCGCATCTGGATGATACGTGTAAGGCTTAAGTAACGACGTTTTAATTGTTTTTTTTTTTCTTTTAATTTTTAAGGTGATACTTGATTTGGTGGCAGGGTAGGTCTTAGGTGTGTGGTTCAAGTATGGGTTCTGTTAAAGTGGGGGTTATATTAAGGTCACACTTGGATGAAACATGTAAGCCTTAAGGAGGTAAGCTTTGCATGTGTTAAGATTTTTAGTTAAAATAAGCAACAAGATAATTGTTCTTGTAAAAGTCATTTCTGAAAGATATTTCACATTGTTATGTTAGATTAGAATTGTTATTAAATGGCGAAACGGTTTCAATGTATATATAAAAAAGGCTTGGTTGATAGACTGATTATTCTCCAGCCAAAACTGCTAAAGCTAGAATCGTGAAATTTCGAATGTGGGTTCCCTTAATGACATAGGCGCGCACTAAGAAGTGGTTTTTGGAAGTTTTGAAATTTGAAATGGCTGTATCTTTTAAACCGTTGTAGGTAAAAAGTCGAGATTTAGTACATATATCGGACGTATAAAAAAAAAAACTTTCTTTTTGGGGAAAGGGCGGTGCCACGCCTCTTTTTAAAAAATATTTATATTGGTCAAATAAATGGATTGAAATAATATTTTCTTTGTGTGTAGCGCCTCTATCATAGACCACATGAAAACATAATTAGACAAAGGGCCGTGACACCGCCCACCCAAACGAAAATTTCAATCGTTTATTTTTTACGAGCTAGTAAGGTATGAAGATGAGATTTCCTACATATATAAATGGGACATAGGGGATAACGTCTCGCTGGGAAATGGGCGGTCCCACGCCCCCTTTGGAAAGATTGGTATGTCGGTCATATTAATAAAAAGATTGTTTCATAGGAAATCTCATAACCTGTATATTTGAAACTGAGTGCTTGTTCTTCTTATCGAGTTAACATCAGCTTAGAATGGAAATTTTGGAAATACGTACTTTTAGAGTTAAAAATTAGCAATAAGGGATAAAAGTTGTACCATCACCCAGACCAATTGGCTAATGCTATAATAACGAAAATTGATGTGGGTATTCTCATTATCAATTTGGATTAAAATTTCGAAATTCGTTCTTTAGTTGTAAAAATTTCGAAAATTGATAAAAGTGGTACCATCATCCAGACCAAACGGCTAAAGCTTTAGTTGTATATGGGCATGCTTCCTATAGAATTAGAGGGTTTACCATTCCATATAAGTTGTGCGATACGAATGTATCTTTTAAAATTCGTACTGTTAGGGACAAACAGTACAATTAATAAATGGGTGAAGCAACGCGAGCCGGGAAAACTAGTTGTTTTATAAATCAATGGTGTGCTGTTTTTATTTATAATTTTTTACAGGAAATAGTAAAGCCCATCTTATCTTATTGAACCTGGCAATGTTTAGTTTTTCAATTTTTTTCTTTATTTAAGCTTAAATAACTGTTTTATATAATAAATTGATCGATGTGAACGTAGGTCGCTAACGAATTCTCTCCATATGTCACGATAATTTGCTAAAGTTTTGACTTGATTCCATGTCATTACTAATTCTTTGTATTCTCTCTTTGTACTTCTAATCGATGTAGAACATGGGTGGCCCCGTCTTCGTATTCCCTGCGGATTCCATTCTAAGACTTTCAGGAAGATTTCAGTCGGTAATTTTCTAAGCGTATGTCATATCCAGCTCCATTAGGGGTTTTTTTTTGTTGCAGATTCGGTGGTATTGAGATTTGGAAAATCAAGCAGTTTCGAACCCAATGGGACCAGAAGAATCCGGCGCAAACATCGATTGGTAAATGTTTGAAGTTTCCTTTATCTGGTTTGGGTTGCGCTCCAAGTGGTGCAACCCTAAATTTTGTATCCTTGGAAATGTTATTTGCTCTCCAGGTTTTTGTAGAGCGAATGGAAATCAGACCGGGCTTCAATTATTCGATCATTGATGTTCTTATCTGATCGATTATCCGCAGTGATAGTGCTACCAAGGTAGCAAAATGAATTAACTTCTTCTATTATGACTCCATCAAGATCGATTGGGAGTATATTTGCAGGACGGTTAGGCATTATCTTCGTTTTCTGTGCAATTATTTTAAGATGACAGAGTTTGTCAGGAGACAGATGTCATACGCCTCATCAATATCATTGAGTCTTTCGGATAGGTTCCAAACAATATCAGAGGGGCTATCGAAATTTGTCTGCTGCATTACCATATTTTATAGTAAAAGAAATAGTGTTGGAGACAGAATACATCTCTGTTTTATCCCATATGGTTACGCGAGTAGACTAAGAGTTGATGCTAGAGTCGATGTTAAGAGTTAATGCTTTTTTGATTCCCCACGAGGCCCGCATATCTCATTATTGCGCATCAAAATATCTCTTGGTCAAAAACTAATTAAGGAGCTTAGATAGATCCGAAACTCTAACAAGGGTACACATTAGAGTGGGTCAATAATTCTCTAGTCCAAGCGGTTATTATAATCGTAATCTACGATGAAACCTTAGAAAATTTGCCAAAGAAACCGTAGGTCTAAAATCCTAAAAGAGACCCAAGTTTTTAATGAGAAACTTTTCGTATTCGAGAAAAAATGCCCAACAAGCTCCGCAACTTTTTCGAAATTGTCCATAGTAATTTTTTCCTCCTAACACTACTTATCTCGATAACAATATGTTAAAAATGCTTACTCTGTCTGCAATTATCTATTTTGCCGAGTAATATCTGTATACAAATCTGTACTAAATTTCATCTCTCTCGACACTTATACTGCGAAGTCGCTGTCGACAACATTCGAGGGGAGCCGACAATGAAAGAATTTTTTTTTGTTATGATTACTGTGATACCTTTGATCTCCCGCATGGTAGTCGCGTGTTCTAATCACTATGCCACGGACGGTCCCTAATTATTTCAAACCTCTCATTATTTGAAACCGGCCTCAATGGCGGCATTGTAATATGTTTTAGAGAGGTTGAGCCCACCGTTAACACAGATCATCAAGGTGATACTAGATGTAACACACACACAAAATATCTATTGCTAGCGACCTCTTACGAACACTAGTTTACCCCACTTGAACCACTTCACAATCCCTAATTTTGCCGGTATTCGTCGCAGTTAATGACTTGTAATGAGACGTTAAAAGTGATACTGATCATGATGATGGTTGATGATATCCTTTGGTTTTCCAACATAATAACACACACATTAAGAATTTAGGTTTTTTTTCTAAAGAAGAAATTATACAAAAAGCCATTTTACAATTTACAATCCAAAAATTGTCAATTGACAATTCGGTATTTTTTTTTTACAGTAACAATGGGAAATCATAACATTATCCAAAACTCATAAATATAAAACATATGGGTCCTAACATTAGTGTTTAGTGTTTGGATTATAGATTTTTGAGGTTAAGGTTGGAGAGATCAGCTCACTGCTGTGATCGATAAGGCAGACTGTTTTCAATTCTGATCGGGGATTTGTAAAATTGCGCCAGCACAGAAGAGATTTGAGAGTCACAGAGAGAAACACACACACTTAATGAAATGTAGAGATAGTGAGCGAAAGAGAGGCAGAGATAGACAGAGATATATATATATATATTAGTATATATACGAGTATATAGACAGACATAGGGCGTTTTATCGAGAAACAGAGTTGTTGTTATTTTCGGGTAATATGATAGTAGTAGTAATAGTAGTAGTAGTAGTAGAGTATTTAAGAGGTTAATATTTATTATTTTTTTGGTTCTGTTTTCTTTTTTTTCGTTTGCTTTTTTTGGTGGATTTAGTAGTACTGATTAGTTTTGCTGTTATATGTTTGGTTACCTCGGGCGGTGGTGTACTTGCTGAACTACCCATCGATGATATGCTGGCACCATCACGCTGTGACTGAATATCGATTTCAGACATTGTATCTGAATCGCTGTGGCGCGAAGTTGTACTGGGTGGTGATAAATGATCACTGGGTGTTAAAATCACAATGTCCACATCTCGGGATGAATCGTAACTGCGCAACTACATAATTACACGAATAGAAAAAAAAACGAAACGAAGTGGAAGAAAATAATAAGCGTGGGGGAAGAAACGGCATGAGATGAGTAAAATGCGTTATGGGAGACGGACACGGAAATCCACTTGGAAAAATCAATTCAAATGAAAAACTAACGAAATGAATAAATGGTTATGGTCGTAATGGGAATTTAGTTGTAGATTAATTATTTTTAGATTATTCAACTGTTATCAGTAGGCTAGAAAACGATTTAATTAGTAAAATTTGTTTCCTTTCAAAACCAACTCGTTACATTTGGAACATGGCGATCGATACAGAATGACATGTACCGGGAAATGACTGGGGTAAGGAACAAATTATAGCTTATTTTAGTATAGTAATGGAAAACTAAACGTTACATACGATAAAAGCAAAGTTAATATATTTGTTAAGATAATCTACATTTCTCAAGAAATACAAAGAATTTTGGGTTGTAGAAATGTTGTCATTACCCTTGTGAAATACTTTTTTTTCTACTGTACATTTTGATTAACTTTGCTTTTTATTTTATTTTTTCCACAAACAGAACCGACTTATTTTTTACAATCGTTTATCATTCGTCTTTAACACTGTCAAAACATTTACGTTCTCTAAAACATTTATTCAGAAAATTGTTATTGTTTCTTTTCTTCTTCTTGTAAACAAATAAAAATATAGATAGACTCTATGGGCATTTGATAATATAGAAATGGAGACATACGAGATATGAGGTATCCTGATGTGGTTGTAATTTATACCAATCAGCTTCATCATCCAATGAATGATGGGCCAAATCAATGACGACTTCACCAATGAAGTCATTAGCACCATAACGCACGTAGTCCCACAGGGTGACCTGTATGTGAAATTTTGATGAATGTAAAATTGTATTAAAGTTTTTGTTTTTGGTGATTTTGTAAAATCTTGTTAATTATTTTTGGTTACCTCTAAATATCTGCCGCTTAAATCGCAACGTCTTAAACCTGTGTAGACAAACGTTTGACCCCAACGTGGCTCACAGGTATTGGCTAATGTTTTCGTGCGTCTTTTAGATTTTGTACCACGATCGGGTAAAAGGAACACCTGCAAGAGAACAAAGTTTTAATCTAGTTAAAAAGTGAAGTAGATAAATTAAGTATTTAAATAAAAGTAATTTTGTAATCAAATGTCAAAAGGTGGTCAAATCGCAGTTGTGTGACACGTAGCGCTTCCCTGTTGAAATCATATTCATCAACTTTTGGGGACAAATCAGAAAACCATTTTCTTCAAGCAAAGATTGACTCATTTCATAAAATTCAAACTCTTTACTTATAATACTATTTGACAGTCATTTGGAACTTGGAGAGTGTCCACTTGCATGTTGTTGGTCTGATCGAGTACAACATGACCCTGCATACAAAAGTTTCCTAACACCCTAAAAATCTTGACTAACGGTTCAAAAACCGTTTTCACGTATCTTTCCTCACTTATGAGCTTATATCTCAGTCAATTTTGAACCATGTTTTGATTTCTTAACGGAGGATCTTAGATATTTTCAATGACATATACATTTATATAGATAATTTGTCACATTTGTCTGTTTTTGCCTCGAAATCGCAAACTTTTGTATTTTTTCCCACTATTTTTTATGTTTGAAGGTGTTTAATATGGTAAACACATTAAGTAAACACTAGAACTTATCAGCAAAAGAATTGATAGTTTTAGAACGAGAGAAAATTCCCACATAGATAAACCAGTCATAAATTATGTGTTTTATGGCTCACACTAATGACTGGCATACACATAGCGTTTTGTGTATTTACTATGCACACCACATGTCGGCAAGGGTCATGATTGGAAAATGTGTGTGATCGTGCAGTAGGTAGAAAATGCCTTTCTTAAAGATTATAAACTGTGTATTTAGTATATAAGAGAGAAAATATCTTTGAATAAATGTCATTCATTTAAGAACCGCAGTGAAGAGAGTTTCATTTATCTCCTGGTTAAAGGAGTGGTTCGAAGTGGCCGTACGTACGTAGGAGTAGTCATCGATGTGTCTAAGTTGCACATTTTGGTGACCACGACGTGATTATTCACGCATAAATATTTATCTCCTGGTTGGAGGAGTTGTTCGATGTGCTGGAGTCGCACATTTTGGTGACCCCGACGTGATTATTTACGCATAAACATTTATCTCCTGGTCGTAGGAGTAGTCATCGATGTGCTGAAGTTGCACATTTTGGTGACCCCGACGTGATTATTCACGTATTATTTATCCCCTGGTTGGATGAGTTGCAAGTACGTAGGAGTAGTCATCGATGTGTCAGAGTCGCACATTTTGGTGACCCCGACGTGATCGTTCACGTCAACAATTAAATTTTACAAACAAAAAATTAAATTCTACATTACAAGACTGCAAAATGGATGGAAGGAAAACTCCAGCAGCATTTGTAGAAGTAAAAGATCCCGTTCTGCGCCAGATGCTTGAAGAGGGCAGACGGCATCAATTAAAGATGCTCCAAGTAACTCTCGAACTAAGAGAGTCCATGGAGGAGTTCGCTTCTGATCCTGTTCTGCGCCAGACACTTGAGAAGCAGAAGGAAGAAGTTCTCACAGCCATAGAACTGGAAGCTGAGAGAGACCAGGAAGAAGTTTTGATGCTGGAAGATGTTGTCCAAGCCAGGCAATTTAAATCTATTGATGAAGGGAAATACCTTCCTACTACCAGCAGATCAAGAAGGAATCTTGATATTAAGGAGGAAGAAATGGTATCTCTGAAGCAAGAGATAACCAGTTTAAAAGATGAACTCGTTAAGGAACGTATGAAATGGGAACATACAGAAAACGAGCGAAAAATATTCCGAAAAAAATATTTTGATTGTTCGAACGACAGGTTCTGGACGTACCGAAAATGCGAAGAACTAGAATTGGAGAATAAACGGTTAACGAGCCAGTTAACTGAAGAAAAGGATGCTGCAAAAGTTGAACTGCAAGGTCTGAGAGACGAATTGGCTGAAACAGAGGCCAAACTTCGAAAGGAGCAGTTATGCAACAAATTCAATCAGGAGAAGTTAGAAGCAGCTTACATTCAATTGCGTGTGAAAGAAAAATTGAAGGTATCATTAAAAAAGCAATTGCAACATGAGCAATCTTTGAAGCAAACAGCAGAGTCAATGGTGTCGTCATTGAACAAAAACCTGCAGGAAATGACAAAGCTCAAAGAGGATGTGCAGAATGAATTGGCTGATCAAATGTCCTTGCTCTTCACAACCCAACGGAAGGTTGAAATACTTCGAAATGAAAATGAGAGCATTCAAAAACTTAATGAGTGCCATGAGCGGGAACTGTCGCTGTTAAAGGAAGAGAACATCGCTCTTAAAATGGAAAAGGCAAAGTTGACTAATGCTTTGCAGATCAATACATTCATGATGGAAGCATCGAGTAAAAATGAGTCGGATAATAATGGTGACAAGGAAATTCTTGAAATCGACTCGAATAGATTCATGACTGTAGATTCTCTGGTAGTAATTAACGAAGAAATTGAGGCCGATGTCGACGTTCTATTTAACAACGCCAATGCCAATGAAGATTCCGAAGTACGTATAGTAGCTGATTTATTTCAGGCCAACGAAGACAAACAGAACTTACATCGCAAGCAATTTATGTCATTGTTTTTGAATTGCGTTTTGAAAGATGAAAGACGACGTAAGATAGTTCCTACCGCCGAGGGACGAAGAGCAAGAAGACGTGAGATAGTTCCCACCGCCGGGGAACGAAGAGAGCGGGTTGCAGCTGTGAAGGATGGTGCTGCTACCGTTAAAAGAATGTTGATCAAATGGACTTCAAATTGGATACCAGATGCTACCGTGGATGTCCAGGAAAGTCCAATTCTTTGGCCGCCGGATCCTGGGAAATATAGAAGCAAAGACGACATCCCAAAGTGCCCGACTGGTGGTAATAGTAGAATTAAGTATATAGTTTTAGGTTAAGTAGTTTAAGTATTAATTAGATTAAGTTTTATTTATTCAGAGGTATTGACTTAATTATATATTAAAAGATCAGGATCTTTTAAGGAGGGGAGAATGTTTAATATGGTAAACACATTAAGTAAACACTAGAACTTATCAGCAAAAGAATTGATAGTTTTAGAACGAGAGAAAATTCCCACATAGATAAACCAGTCATAAATTATGTGTTTTATGGCTCACACTAATGACTGGCATACACATAGCGTTTTGTGTATTTACTATGCACACCACATGTCGGCAAGGGTCATGATTGGAAAATGTGTGTGATCGTGCAGTAGGTAGAAAATGCCTTTCTTAAAGATTATAAACTGTGTATTTAGTATATAAGAGAGAAAATATCTTTGAATAAATGTCATTCATTTAAGAACCGCAGTGAAGAGAGTTTCATTTATCTCCTGGTTAAAGGAGTGGTTCGAAGTGGCCGTACGTACGTAGGAGTAGTCATCGATGTGTCTAAGTTGCACATTTTGGTGACCACGACGTGATTATTCACGCATAAATATTTATCTCCTGGTTGGAGGAGTTGTTCGATGTGCTGGAGTCGCACAGAAGGAATTTTTAGCTAATTTTTTTTAATTTTGTTCTTCAATTTTTACCATTTAGTCACAGTGCGTAATTTGTCGCTTGATAAATGTTAAATTGATCATTTGCCTTCAAACTTCAAATTTTTCGTCGCCCACCCTGTACCTTATAACTGCCAATGATAAACTCCTTGACATTTTGAACTTCCCTCGTAGTAAGTTTGAAATCAATCCTAGCGGCAGATGTCATGAGTAGGAAACCCTTATTTTAATAGTCCGAAGGGCTTATGGATCCTTCTTCTTAGACCTTCTTTTCTCCTTTCCTTTTAACATTGCGTGTCATTAGTGGGCAAGCCATTCCATCGTCGATTTCTATAAGAAGGCCTTATACAAGATCTGCATACACATGCAAAAAGAAGTTCTTGCAAGGAAATCAAAAAGGCTATGCTATGCTGGGCACCTGTAAATAATTTAGTTTTATAGAGAGCTCACCGGTTATTTTTAGATATTTGTCACTTCTATGTACTCGTGCAAAAAAGCGTAGATCCAATTGGATATATATATACCTCGACTGGACCCAAAAATTTTTATATCAAACACGATACAACACATGATTGTGGGACTCAATTTAGAGAATTGCACGTGAAAGTAGCCCCAAAAATAAGAAATCCTGCATCATTCGTTTTGTTGGTTGCAAACACTTGACATTAGGGTTTGGTTTTTGTAAATAAAACTTTATTAAACTTAATCTGATTTATTGTAAGAAAGCATAAAATGACCGAGTAATTTTAGGTTAAACGTTATTGTGCCGCAATAAGCTATTAAGGTCATAGCATATTGTGCATATGTGCCGATATGTAGCTTACCAATGCCAGAGCGTATGAGTTATGTTGAATTTTATTCATTACTCATTCGTAAGTCAGTATATACGTAAGTAAGTGTAAAGCCACGTTCAGGAGTATTACACAGTGTAACACATAAATTGGTGCCGCCTTCGTACACAGCTATTTTTGAAGTATATACCGAGACTAAATAAATCCCCAAAGGATTTGGCCCCATTACATCGAAACATTTTTTTATGGATACTCCAATATTTTCACCCCAATACGATTATTGACCATTTTTAGGGAGTCCATATTTCATTAACTGTTCGGAATTTTTTCTTGTTGTCTTCGGCAAAGTTGTACATCTAAACCACAGCAAAAAAAGTCTCAAATAGACCGACCCAAAAAAATTGCATCTAGTGCATGAAAATTGTAAAAATATGGGAAAATAGGCTATTTTTTCATGATATTTTCACCACAAAATTATGATTATAATAAGTAATACTCCACATAAATCATACGCCACGGAGTACAACGAAATACATTTTGTGTGGAAAACTTACTTACTTACTTACTTAGCTGGTACTTCTATGCAATCCCAGTGGATTATATACCGCACGTAGAAAAATATTATAAGCGCGTCGATCTTCTGCGCTTCTTCTCCAGTTAGTCACACCGAGTTCTGTAATGTTCTCAGTAACCTGGTCTTTCCAACGGAGTTTTGGTCGCCCTCTTCTGCGCCGTCCATCGAGTTCATTGTCGAAGACTTTTCGAGCTGGAGCATTTTCATCCATACGTACAACATGACCTAGCCAGCGCAGCCGTTGCACCTTAATGCGTTTGACCACGTCAATGTCAGTGTACAGCTCGTACAGCTCATGATTCATACGACGCCGATACTCTCCGTTAACGATGATGGGCCCATATATTTTACGGAGTATTTTTCTCTCGAATACCGCCAGAACCGATTCATCCGCTTGTGTCATAACCCAGGATTCTGAGCCATACATTAAGACAGGTAGAACCAGTATCTGGTATAGCTGGAGTTTTGTTCGTCGAGAGAGGGCTCTGTCATTGAATCGCTTGCTTAGTCCGTAGTAGCATTTATTTGCAAGCAGGATTCTTCTCCGGATTTCTAGGCTGACATTATTTGCTTTATTGATGGCGGATCCTAGGTAGACAAAGTTATCTACCACCTCGAAATTATAGTTGTCAACGTTCACGCAGTTTCCCAAACGAGTAGATTCTTTGTTCGTTGAAACTAATAACTTCGTTTTGTCCTCGTTCACCGTTAGGCCCATTTTCGCTGATTCCTTCTGTATACCTGAGAAGGCTGCAGTCACATCCCGCAGTTTTCGACCGATGATGTCTACGTCATCAGCGTACGCGAGTAGCATGTGGCTTTTGTTGAATATAGTGCCACTCGTGTTTACTGCAGCTTTTCTCATTATCATCTCCATCACAATGTTGAAGAGATCGCACGATAGGCCGTCGCCTTGTTTTAGGCCTCGTCTGGTATAGAATGGCTCCGTAAGGTCCTTGCCAATCTTCACTGAAGACTTCGTGTCAGTCAGCGTCATTCCGCAAAGACGTATCAGCTTCGCTGGAATACCAAACTCAGCCATGGCATCGAGTAATTTCTGCCGTATCGGGCTGTCGAAGGCAGCTTTATAGTCGACAAAAAGATGGTACGTGTCGATCTGTTTCTCTTGGGTCTTTTCCAGGATTTGCCGAAGTGTGAAAATCTGGTCAGTTGTTGATTTTCCGGGTCTAAAGCCACACTGATAAGGCCCGATCAGGTTGGATAACACTGGCTTTAGTCTTTCACATAGCACACTCGACAGGACCTTATATGCGATGGGTAGAAGGCTGATCCCGCGGTAGTTGGAGCACACACTTGGATCACCTTTTTTCAGCACAGGACATAATACGCTTACATTCCAATCGTCGGGCATGCACTCTTTAAGCCAAACCGTGCGCAGGAGCTGGTGCATGCTCGTTATCAGCTCCTCGCCACCGGACTTGAAGAGCTCTGCGGGCAGACCGTCGGCACCGGCTGCTTTGTTGTTTTTCAGCCGCGATATTGCTCTTCTTACCTCGGCTTGACTTGGTAGTGGGCAATCTAAGCCGTCGTCGACAATTGGCGTGATAACATCACGTGCGCTGCCTTCTGGAACCAGCAGTTGCTGGAAGTGTTCTCTCCATATGTGCAGCACACTCTGCGTATCCGTGACCAGATTTCCATCACTGTCCTTACAGGTGGGGAGGCCATTACCGTATCCATTTGTTCTTATTTTCTGGTAAAATTTTCGGGCCTCACCTCTATCCCTGTATCGCTCTATATCCTCGTTCTCCCGTTCCTTCATCTGACGTTTTTTTCGCCTAAATAGCTGTCTTGCCCGTTTAGCTTTCTCCTTATGCCGTTCCCTAACAGCAAGGGTTGCAATTGGCTGTAGCGTTGCCCTATAAGCAGCATCCAGTTCCTCAGACGCTATGCGACATTCTTCATCGTACCAGGATTCGTCTGAGCTCCGCTTTTCATATCCTAGCACGGTTGTTGCGGCGGTTGCCATGGAATGCGCAATATGCTGCCACTGTGTATCGGGAACGTCAGAAGTAGAGGCGTTGTGTCGTAAAAGTTGGGAGAGCTGGTTGGAGTAGGCAGTAGCTATCTCTGGGGTTTGCAGCTTCGCGATGTCCAGCTTTCTTTGTGTTTGGTTACGTGCGTTTTTCGCTCTGCTCAATCTTGTGCGCACCTTGGCTGCAACCAGGTAATGATCCGAGCCAATATTAGCACCACGAATCACACGCACGTCCATGACACTAGATGCATGTCTGCCATCGATTACTACATGATCAATTTGATTTTTGGTGTTTTGATCGGGGGATAGCCAAGTTGCCTTGTGGATATCTTTGTGCTGGAATCTGGTTCCACTCACTACCATGTTCCTTCCCGCTGCGAAGCTAACCAGCCTAAACCCGTTGTCTGACGTGTCGGTATGCAGGCTGAATTTGCCGATCGATGGACCAAGAACATCTTCCCTTCCTATTTTTGCATTAAAGTCTCCTAGAACAATTTTAATGTCGTGGCCAGGGCAGCGGTCGTATGTTTCCTCTAGGCGCTCGTAAAATGCATCTTTAATCTCATCGTCTTTATCTTCCGTCGGGGCGTGTACACAAATCAGCGTGATGTAAAAATATTTCGCCCGGATGCGAATGGTGGCTATTCGGTCACTTACAGGGTTAAACCGCGAGATCAGGTGTCGAAGTCTCTTGCCGACTATGAAACCACATCCAAATTCGTGTCTTTCTGCATGGCAGCTGTAGAAGATGTCACAGTTCTTTCGTCGTGTGCATCCCTGTCCCGTCCATCTCATTTCCTGTATGGCGGTGATGTCAGCCTTGTATTTGTCGAGGACATCCGCCAGTTGGATAGAGGCACCATCTCTGTATAGAGTTCGGACATTCCAGGTGCATATCCTTAAATCATGGTCCTTATATCGTTTGCGGGGGTCGTCAACATTTGGGGGGGTTCTTGTTTTTTCTTTTCTTCGTGTTTTCATAATAAATTTTGTTTAAGGAGAGTGGCTTATTAGGCCACCGCTCCCGATCCTAGTTTCTTGGGGCTGCCAAGGCCACTAGAAGAGCCTGTGTTGAGCTTCAGTAACTTTTGTTACCTACTTCCTAAGACGCATCGGTGGTAGCATGCCGATTAGGTTACTCAACGTTTCGCCTTCTTACTCTAGCTAACTTCTAAGCGGTTGCTTTGAAGTCATTGCCCAGGGAATACTTGGTCTAGGACCGGAAGTAGTTAGCTGCTTGGACAGTGCCACAAAGGAATCGCTTCTGGTCACTCCCAAGTGAGTGACAATCAGTAGTTTTCAGCCTCTGGGCAAAGGTGGAAAACATCATGAAAAAATATTCTTTTTTCCGATATTTTTGCAATTTCTTTGCACTGGATGCAATTTTTTTGAGTCGGTCTATTTGAGACTTTTTTTGCTCAGGTTTAGATCTACAACTTTGCCGAAGACGAAAAGAAAATTTTCGAACGGTTAATGAAATATGGACTCCGTAAAAATGATAAAAAAAATCGTGTTGGGGTGAAAATATTGGAGTACCCATAAAAATGTTTCGATGTAATGGGGCCAAATCCTTTAGGGATTTTTTTAGTCTCGGTATATACTTCAAAAATATCTGGGTACGAAGGCGGCACCAGACGATGACCTTAGAAATGTTGCACTGTGTTATCGATAGCGAATATTTATGACATTCTAGTTGTCGACAAAAGTTCACACACACAATTGTACTTCAACGCCTAAGACAGAAGTTGCTGCATTTCATCTTCGATTCGTGTGTTTAGTTTTTTTTACTACGAAAGAAACGAAATCACGTTTTCGTTCTTATAAAGCAAAGCTTCCCCATTCGAAAGTGTGTGTTAATTCAAATTCATCGGAATCCAGTAGGACTGAAACGTCACTCGGTTTAAATTGCAGTCTTAACTGCCATCTGTGATAAGGAGCGCAATGGAAATATAACGAACACATTTGACGAAGTGCTCTCAATTAGTCCCTACGAGATATTTGTCCTAATAACAAACAAAGAGGCAAAAATAAATCGCCATGATAGAATAATTATTAGTCCTAATATCCAAAGTTCTTATTAGGACTAATTCGGAATAAATACACGATTTGTGTGTAAAATAAAAAATAAACTTCATACTTTTATATTATAATATACGAAGATGAAACAGGATACTATTCTGTAAACAACTCCCCTTATATTGCATGCAATTATGTTTGTTCACACTAAGGATCAATTATATAGTGAAATTTTGCACGATTGATCACATTATCCCTGTAGGGTTGTATACAATGCATATGCTAATATATATGATAAGAAAACTTTTGACTTCAGGCAAGAACACCACTAAAAAAACTTAATTTCCTTTTACACCCCAAGGTATGTGATAGCTTCTCTCGTTGTTGTGAATTAACTCGCTTACTATTTTACATTCACAACAAACAAACACCTACTTGTTGACTGACGAATGCGAACGTCACTATTTGAGAAGCTTTTAGCTTTTACTAGATATGCCGATTGACTCAACACTATACTTCGAAGTTGCTGTCTACAACAATGAGGGGGTCACGGCCGGTCCCACAACACCACAGCATATATAAAGGAAACCTCCGAAGCACTACGGATATCATTTAGCTACCAATTAACTCATATTTTGCTTTCTGAAAGAAAGTCACATACTCAAGAGTTAAATACGATATCAGTAGCTTCAAACGACAAGGATCTCCTAGTCATGGTCTCCTATTGTACTACCAGCAGAACTTTAGGCAGCGGCCTATATTAGTCAAGATATTAATGGTGTGAATAAGCTAAAGACACATAACTAAATGCTTGAAAGCTACAAAAGTGATGTTTAAATCTGGAATCTAAGTCCCCACAAATTACTCTTCACTGTTTATTTCCCCATCTTAATTCTTGAATGATTTTTTTTGCCTGACTTGATCACCTCCTCTACAAGAGGTCTTTATTTTCGCTGTAAGGCATCACACACAGCTTTATTTCGACCTCTAAGGCTTTCATTATCCCTCTAAGCCTTTTATTAATCAAAACTAATGCATATGCATATTATAGAAGGAGATATACGGTAACAGCACTACACAAACTTGCAACATAAAGAGAAACGCAATGGTGTCATGATGTCTTAATATTGAGGGATCCTTTAATAACCCCAAGCCTAGTGCAATATAATTGGTGCAAATTAACCTTGGTGTGATCATGAACGTAGGGATGTTGGAAAAGTTCGCCAGGAGATGCACAGCAAAACTTAATATACTGACTTTGACTATGTACTGGAAAACCATATGGAAGAGTGTTATCACTTCTGTATAACTTAACTCTGAATGATATACTTCTTGAAAATCCGGGAGGACGACGTGAAAATACCAGAAAGGGGCAAATATCCCTGTATTCTTCAAGACATCATCCAAAGTAATCAATTACTTGGTATAAATTCGACCAAAACCCAACTAGTATTTATCCTCTGTAGGTACAAAATATCCGCGATAGGTTCTATCATTTATAAGCTTGCAGAAAGTGTCAAATACCTTGATGTTATATTAGACAGCAAGCTCATATTCAGATTGAACATGTGATACAAGTGCAAAAGGGCGTAAGGTAGCAAATGGAGCATTTCCCGTCAATCGTTAGAATGAATTTGTACAGAAGTAGTGAGGCCGATAATTCTATATGGGGTTACCATGTGTTGAAAAGTATTTAATAATGCCGGCTACTTCGCATTACTGCCTTGTGTATATTGACATCAACTGACGCATGTAATATCATGGCATACCCGTTGGTTGAGGACATTGTAGCGAAGCCAGTTGAACTAACCTTCGTCATAAGGTAAAGGCAACTGTCGCAATTGGAATACGGGTATGTTGGCCATGAAAGGTCAGTGGTGAAGGTATTTTGGATATTTCAGTATATGTATAGTAATCAAAAGTAAAGTCTCTGTTCGCTAATAAATATAGGAATGTTAATCTCTTATCGACTAACTGATTACTTTAGTGTATAGCAGCTAGAAATATTTTTGTCGTGATGAAAGATGTAAGTTGGTTGGAGGTTCTAAAATTAACGAACAGGTATGGTATGGGATTTACTCTAAGGAATTAGGGATGTTTATCTCTTATCGACTAACTAATTACTATAGTACACAGCGGCTGGAAATATTTACCGTGATGAAAGGTGTAAACATTACAGATGAAAATCAATGTATATTCTGAAAGTCAGACTGCTATGAAATTAGTATGCTGAATTCAACATCTGCCCAAGACTGCAGAAAATTTTTAATAATGGAGCCCAGCAGTATGATATTTACCTTATATGAAATGAGACATTTCAGGGAACTGCAGTGCGGTTGAAAGACCACCTTACAAATTCCCACGGATTTGGAACGAAATGGCATAACTCAAGCAACTTCAGAGAAAAATTTAGCAAGATACACCACATACACCAATGCAGCGGAGGTGATGAAGCAGTAGAAATTGTGTAAATTCGCGATAAAGAGCCTTTTGCTAACTATGCCAACTTTAAGTGCCAATACTTTTGTCAGCCTTTACAGGACAATGCGGACAGGACCATCACGGCATGCTTAAAGGTCACTGCAAATGACTTCTGTAGAAACTGTCATCGTGAGAAGAGGAAAAATCTACCAATCATCTCCTCTGTAAATGTCCAACATTATCTATGTGGAGATTAGCAAAAATGGGTTCCAGCTTTTTAACAGTTTGGACCACTTGGCTCAACTGAGCATTCGACAAATTGTGAACATTTTAGAGCAGTCAAAATGGTTTCATTTTATTCTAAGTGAGCAGATTTCACTAAAATGTCTTCGTCTTCTAGACTTGGAATCCAACATTACTCTTGTGATACGCAAGATACCGATGGCAATGCTAGAAAGAGTAAACGAAAGAAAGATCTTCCAAATAGAACACCTACGGTGTAAATCCCTTGAATATATGTATTAATTTTTCCCTGCCTTCATTTTCTTGCATACATGACACAATCCTGAGAATCTATAAATTCCTTTTGTAATAATTTAACACTTTCTCAAAACAATTGACATTTATAACATACAAAAGTATAAAAACGACTTCGTAACAACATTTAACATCATTTCTACTCACTTTTGCATAAGGATTTCTGGCAATACCAGTTTGACGTAACGTCAAGCCGGTGGCACAAACAATCGTTACAATCAACTGCAATGATGTTTGATCATAGCCCAGTTTCATCTGTAGTTCACCTTCGATATGTGCAGGTATGGGCCCAACCATAGCTCCCGCAAGTGAGGCTTGCTGTTGATGATGCTGCTGTTGCTGCTGATGGAGGAGGAGTTGTTGCTGCTGGAGGTGTTGTTGCTGTGGTCCCAAACCTGAGCCATATGTATACGGCGAATGCGATGACGGTGGTGGTATTTGATGGCAATGATGGTGATGATGATGGCCCGCCGTCGTTGTTGCTGCTCCTTGGATCGATGATGATGATGTTGGTGGTATTTGCGGTGGTGTGTGTGTATGGGCTGTGTGACTACTACTACCACTGCTACAGCTACTGACCGATTGATTGCTGCTGGTACTGGCGGCGCCCGATACGTTTTTTGGTCCCAGACGTTGTTGAGCTGCGTTTGTCTCGTAGGTGCGTACATTCGCACTTTGTCTTAGTGTAAGACCACCACCAACACCGCTACTATTACTATGGTTCGCATGTAAATCTGGTGACCCCGGTGAGGTGATAAGTACACTCGGTTTGTCCCGATGTATTTCGATATCATCGACAAGGGGTGCTACAGATAGATGGACGGGCGCAACAATGTTGTTGGTGACGTATATTAAGGCCATGGTGTGGGGGGGAGGGAAAAGAAGGAAGTGAAAAAAGTGCGATTAGTATATAGGGCTTAAATACTGCAAAAAATGTACTTAAAGATCTATTGACACAGCGGCAGTTTCGTTATCGCTTTTTGTTGAGTTAAAAATTCTAAATATTAGTCTGCCGCTTGTGTTCTATACTAACTATATGCTATATACTATATGCTATAATGATGTTATAAATAAATAACTAAGTCATAACATTTGTTATGTATACGTTCACACATTCACGCACTCTCTCTCACACACACACACACTTTATGTAAATATTTCGTCGAAAGGTTTTAAATTATTCAAAATTGTACCCAAAAATTTTAAACAAATATTTGAAAAATGAAAAATAGCTTATTCTTCAATTAACAACTTAAGTGTGTGGTTTTTTAGTAATTCAATTATCAAATTGCTGAAACGCACAGATATCCTGCGTCAGAAATTATATCTGGGTTGCAAATAGTTGTAGAATGTTCTTAGTTTAAAAATTTGAGTTTAAAGTTGCGAAAAATGTATACATTATTAAGAAACTGAACGCAATTTTACAATGACTTGGGTTCTTAAGGAATACTGGACCATTTCAGGAAATGTTTTAACATCTATAAAAACAATGTGTACAAAATAACGACTTTCGCAAATTTCTTCACAAACATGACATGCTGGAAATTATTCGAAACTAGATACGTATATTATTTTTACAAATGTCCCGAACTTTTATTCTTATCTTCGTTCAAAGCATATTGATATTAGAATTAGATTTTTGTTATATTTATTTATTTAATTTGTCCGTTGAAATATAATATTTAATTTTTAATTTTTAATTTTTAATTTTTAATTTTTAATTTTTAATTTTAAATTTTAACTTTAACTTTTTAAATTTTTAATTTTTAATTTTTAATTTTTAATTTTTAATTTTTAATTTTTAATTTTTAATTTTTAATTTTTAATTTTTAATTTTTAATTTTTAATTTTTAATTTTTAATTTTTAATTTTTAATTTTTAATTTTTAATTTTTAATTTTTAATTTTTAATTTTTAATTTTTAATTTTTAATTTTTAATTTTTAATTTTAATTTTTAATTTTTAATTTTTAATTTTTATTTTAATTTTTAATTTTTAATTTTTAATTTTTAATTTTTAATTTTTAATTTTTATTTTTAATTTATAATTTTTAATTTTTAATTTTTAATTTTTAATTTTTAATTTTAATTTTTTAATTTTTAATTTTTAATTTTTAATTTTTAATTTTTAATTTTTAATTTTAATTTTTAATTTTTAATTTTTAATTTTTAATTTTTAATTTTTAATTTTTAATTTTTAATTTTTAATTTTTAATTTTTAATTTTTAATTTTAATTTTTAATTTTTAATTTTTAATTTTTATTTTTAATTTTTACATTTTTAATTTTAATTTTAATTTTTAATTTTATTTTTAATTTTTAATTTTTAATTTTTAATTTTTATTTTTAATTTTTAATTTTTAATTTTAATTTTTAATTTTTAATTTTTAATTTTTAATTTTTAATTTTTAATTTTTAATTTTTAATTTTTAATTTTAATTTTAATTTTTAATTTTTAATTTTTAATTTTTAATTTTTAATTTTTAATTTTTAATTTTTAATTTTTAATTTTTAATTTTTAATTTTAATTTTTAATTTTTAATTTTTAATTTTTAATTTTTAATTTTTAATTTTAATTTTTAATTTTTAATTTTTAATTTTTAATTTTTAATTTTTAATTTTAATTTTTAATTTTTAATTTTTAATTTTAATTTTTAATTTTTAATTTTTAATTTTTAATTTTTAATTTTTAATTTTAATTTTTAATTTTTAATTTTTAATTTTTAATTTTTAATTTTTAATTTTAATTTTTAATTTTTAATTTTTAATTTTTAATTTTTAATTTTTAATTTTTAATTTTTAATTTTAATTTTTAATTTTTAATTTTTAATTTTTAATTTTTAATTTTTAATTTTTAATTTTTAATTTTTTAATTTTTAATTTTAATTTTATTTTAATTTTAATTTTTAATTTTAATTTTTAATTTTTAATTTTTAATTTTAATTTTAAATTTTAAATTTTAAATTTTTAATTTTTAATTTTAATTTTTAATTTTTAATTTTTAATTTTTAATTTTTAATTTTTAATTTTTAATTTTTAATTTTTAATTTTAATTTTTTAATTTTTAATTTTTAATTTTTAATTTTAATTTTTAATTAATTTTAATTTTAATTTTTAATTTTTAATTTTTAATTTTTAATTTTTTAATTTTTAATTTTTAATTTTTAATTTTTAATTTTTAATTTTTAATTTTAATTTTTAATTTTTAATTTTTAATTTTAATTTTTAATTTTTAATTTTAATTTTTAATTTTAATTTTTAATTTTTAATTTTTAATTTTTAATTTTTAATGTTTAATGTTTAATTTTTAATTTTTTGTTGCAGTAATTTGCATTCTCTAATTTTTCTAATTTTTATAGGCAGACAAAATGATTCTTTATGTACCTTTGCGTTGAACATAGCGACCACCGCTACTGACCACGGCACTGCCCGCTATATAGCTGGCTAGAGTGCTGCTTGGCACCTTGCGGCCGGTCGCTGTTGTTCCAGCAGTCACATTTGCTGTTGATGGCACCGAACTGTTGCTGCTATTGGCAGCTGTTGCAAGAGAGGACTTAACGGGCCGCGATACGACCAGTTCAACTTGAGCATCCAAACGACTTTCATCGATAATATCATAGACCTCATCGGACGATTTATTTTGCAACATGTGACCATTCCACTTAAGAATTTCATCACCTTTTGCATCAGTATAAGGTGGAACACCAACCAACATTACATACAATGGTTATACGAAAGAGAGAGAAAATAATACAAAAAATAATGTTTTTATGATTAATTGTTGTGTGTTCTTTGTGGTTATGTTGTGTGATTCTATTTGGATGTTACCTGGTTTAATGTGGCCCTCGGTATCGGCCACCGATCCTCGCTTAACTTTATCCACTATAGCACCATAACTTAGATTACTGCCTCCACCACCACCACCAGAAGAACCACCACTTGTACCACCACCGGATTTGCTATTCTCATATGGTAAAGGTTGACCACCGAGAACTTTTAAGCCTAAAATATCTTCGCCATCATAGTATTTACGTAATATCATATGACCAATCATGCGAGTATTATCCGCCGATATTTGCCAATTCACCGGATGCTATAGTTTTTGATGCATTTGCAGGTTATGAGTTCAGGGTTTTTGTTTTTGGTATTTTGTTTTCGAATTTTGGATTGGTCAGTTATGTTTTTTGGTTTGAAGGGTCGGGAGGTTACAGGTTACGCAAAAGGTGCACAACAATTTGGGGAAATTTTGAGTTTTGTTTTATATAAAATGAAAAGTGAAAATGTCAATAATTTGTTGCTAAATTTTGTACTTAAAATTATAGTTTGTCATCATAAAATAACAACAGAAAATAACAGCATTGCTTTTGGTTAGTATATCAACAAAAAAAAAATTATAATGTTCCTGTATGTTTTGTATTGTTTATACACAAAAGCAAAAAATTTTTAAAATAAATCTTAAAACTATATAGAGTACAGTAAAAAGGAGTTTGTTGTTGTACAGGAAATATTATAAAAATTCTTATTTTGTTTTCTCATAACCGGCAATGGAGCAAAGCTTAGTCTAAATGTTACATCAAGGATTCATTTATTTGCGTTTGTTTGTTATTCAAAAGAAAATGTAACAATAGCTTGTTATCTTTGAGCTATCGAACTCAATATATGTTTGGCAGAGAACACATATGTAGAAGAAACTTTTTTGTATTTATTTTGCTATCTGTCTAACAGAGAATTTGTTTAGCGATCTACAAGTAAATTTCTAGATAAAAGCTTTAGTGGTGCATTTTATAGAAGGAAATGAAAGCAAACAAAAAATATAATTGGAACTTAAGAAGGGCATGCAAATCAGACGAAGTAAATTAAATTGATTTTTCGATGATTTATAAGTAGCTGTTATATTTTCAATTTATAACTTAGGTTGTGTTAATTTTTTTTTTTTTGTTTTAACGAAACCTTTTTTGTTTGGAAAATATATAGCCCAAGAAGAAATTTAAAGAGTAATTTTGGTCCGGAGTCAGGTTGGGTTGTCTTCTGACACCATTATTGATTTTAATCACTCTCGATGATGTTCTGTCCGAGGCACTTGAAAATGAAATGTGCGGCATTCGATGGAACCTTAGGGAGCATTTCTAAAATATCTACTACGCCGACGACCTCTGTTCGATATCTTCTCGTCCCACAGAGTGGGTGTAGCCATCAACCGCACCAAAATTAAAAGTATGTCTGTTATAGAATCCGCAGGGTACCAGACTTCTGACAAAAGCTGGAGAGAAGCTAATGCGATTGCAAGCAACAGAAAAGGCTGGAAAAAGTTTGTGGGGCCCTATGTTCTTACTAGGAGTCTAATTAAGACACACACAAAAGTGCTGGTTCACTATGAGCAATTATTTGAGAGATATACTGACAGAAGGAAATCATAAAAATTTTTTTATTGAATTTCCCCAATTTATAGTGTGCATTAGACCATCATAGAAACTAGATCTTCATTTTCATGTTTCTCGCTTTTTTAGAAAGCTGTGGCAGTTCTTTTTGCAGGCCATTCAATCTGGGAACAAGATGTAGGTACTGCAAACACTACTTTACGATCCAGAAAGGCACAGGGCACCATTGGTATACCAACAACGTAATGAGTGAGATTGCCAGTGAAATCCCTGAACTGTTACTGGTTATGTACATATAATTCCTGAATGGAAGAAGGTGTATTCGCTGCAGATCAGCAGATGAAGATCTCTCGCTTCAGAGTGAGAACGAATAGCAATATACTTCTACATCTTGCTGTTTTGTGCATATGATACGACGGAAGACAAAGACGATGATATTAAAGATGCGTTCTAAGAGCGCCTTGAGGTGATTTATGACCGCCCTGCGCATGACATTACAATTGTTCTGGGAGATTTCATTGCTAAAATTGGAAGGGAAGATGCTCTTGGATCGGCAGTCGGAAAATTCAGTCTACACAACAAAAACTCTGATGACGCATTCAAACTGGTTAGTTTCGCGTCGGCATGCACCAGTTGATAAACACGATTTGGCTTAAGGAATGATTGGAATCTGAGTGTTCTCTGTCCTGTGCTTACGAAAGGCGATCCAAGTGTGTGTACCAATTATAGCGGAATTAGCCTTTTACCCATCGCATATAAAGTCCGGTCTAGTATGTTATGTGAAAGAATAATGCCCATTCTATCGAACCTAATATGACAAGAGAGGTTTTAATCAAGGCGATAAATCGTAGTGAAGAAGATCAAGCAAAAGGCTGCAGTTAACAGGAATGATACCATCTTCAATCTCCATCTCCATCTTCATATGCTGCTCACGTATGTCATTGAAAAGCAGTCGGCGGAAGTGGGTCTGGGACGCTGCGTAAACGTTTACAACGTTAATCTTGAAGTGGTAGATGATTTTGTCTACCTTGACTCCGCCATAAACAAAATAAATAATGTCAGCCTGGTAATTAAAAGATGAGTATTGATCGCAAACCGCTGCTACTATACGCTAAGCAAGCGATTTTATGACAAAGCGCTCTCTCGAAGAACAAAAATCCAACTCTACCTCTACTAGACATTAATCCTACTTGTACTGCTCTTCAGCACAAAATCCTGGATAATGACACAAACGAATCAATCTATTCTGGGAGTCATCAAGAGAAAAATACTTCGCAAAATATTTGGACTTGTCATCGTTAACGGCGAGTATCGTCGTCGAATGAACCACGAGCTGTATGTGATGTACAACGATATCGACGTAGTCAAGCGCGTTGGAATAGACCGAATGCGCTGGCTTGGATGAAATTGTTCCAGCTCGAAAGGTTCTCGTCAATAAACTCGATGGGCGGCGCAGGAGGGTCGACCAAAACTTCTATAATGCACCAGGTGAATGAGCTGTTGTCTACTTTTGGTGTGACAAACTATCTACGGAGTGCAAAAGACCGAAGCGCTTGAATTTCTTTTCTACATGCGGCTACTGATAGAATTTATGTTGCTGCTGCCAATTAAGAAGAATAAGAATTCCGTTGTTCAGACTCTCATTCTACATATGACCACTACCGCAACGACAAAACTCGGGTATAAAAAATTACTCCCACACAAATTCTGGTGCACCGTACCGTACCGCGGTGAAGAATATCGCTTAATGTCCGAAGAAAAGGATACTGCACACAATTCAACATTGCTGCCAATGGAATAAATGTGTTATGTCAAAGACTAAAGCCCATGTTAACAAATATGTTTAGACCTTATCAGTGTGGCCTTAGACCTAGTAAATTTAAGACCAAACATATACGACAGACCCTGAAAATTCGTATTGACACTTACCATCGACTATTACGTTACAAAATATACGATTACATGCCATGACTGAGTTTTGTATCCCTGCTAAGACAATGCGACTACGCGGGATGTTAGTGAACTACAGTTAGTCTTCAGTAATGTTAGAAAAAAACCGGCGAAGCTATTTTCTACCAAGCAAAACTTCAGATAGGGCGATAGTTTGTCATACAATCTCTTTGATGTCTTAATGTAGATAATCATGAGGAAAGCTGCAGTATACAAGACTGCTACCAGTTGTGATTTGATGTTACTCCGAACTTTTCAAGCATTCAGAGGCATTGAAGATAGTTGCAAAGTATGTGCATATAGTTGGTTCAAATTTGAAATATAACTTTTGAAATTATTTTCAAATTATCTTTTTCATATTATCAACTTGTACCATTTCCCTCCAGTAAAGACAAGTATGACCATCTAATAACTCACTCCGAGAGCGTACTAACAATATGGAAAGATCTGCAGCTAATTGATATCTGAAAACTCGGTTGCCGAAGACTATGTACCAATCCGAGACGATAACATCGAGTGTGGCCCTCCGAGCAAAGCTGATATAAAAACTGTCATATTATGCCTAAAGTATAATAAAGCCGCTAGGGCTTATGGTCTTCCAGGTGAGTTGTTTAAGATGGGTGGAGGTGAGCCTTTTTTAAGCTTGCAACAGCTCATAGAGAATATTTGGCTTCAGAAGAGCATGCCAGAGAATTGGAACCTCAGTGTGCTATGTCCCATTTACAAAAAAGGTGATCGTAGTGAGAGTAAAAACTGCAGTCGAATAAGCCTCTTACCGATTGCGTATAAGGTCATCTCTAGCGTACTGTGTGAACGTCTAAAGCCTATTTTGGAAAATCTGATTTAACCCGGCTTTAGACCATGCAAATCGACAACGAATTTTTGTCTACGTGCCGCAAGTTACAGTTCAGGATACCGAGCATTACAGCACTTTAAGGCCTTTCATGTCGGTATTTATGTAGCTGTAGTAAATTTTTGTGTTTCACGAATATTATTGTATTAAAGGACAGATTTTTTTTTTGTAAGTTTTTAAAAAAAATAAATTATACATATACATACATATATCGGTTTTATCATGTATATGTAAACTGTCATTTATGTACATGACGACATCCATGTCATTGGAATGTTAATGACAACAGTCCAGATAAATGTCTGTAATTTCATTAAAGTTTCATAGAAAACCAATTTAATTTCCTTTTTAAATAAAATACAATAATTTAAGCGATAATTAATTCTTGTGCATTTGTTTTGTTATAAATATATAAAGCATAGGTGCATTGCATTGTATTTGTATACATATATAGTAAATTAGGGTGCCTTTGATATCCTATAACTGGGTGGTGATCATGCAAACACACTGGTGTAGTAGAATAGAACAACAAAAGCTTAGAAGTTTGGTAAAATAGATGTATAGATATCATACTGTAATAAGTTTATGTTTTTTGTTGTTGTTGTGATATAGGTTACTGTAAGAATATGTAAATGTTTTCATAGAAATCGGCTAAAATGTATATAGAGTAAAAGTTCTATACAATATCATCAATATGTATATGTATGTACAAACCGATGGGGCACAGAAAAAAACAGGAAAGTAACATAAAATAATCTCAAGTTAACATATAAATAGAGTCATATTAGACACTAGACACGAATAGCCCTTTCACAAAAGTCTGTGGTAATTATTAAATAAGAACAGTGCTTCGGTGGCGCTAACTTAGCACCGACACTTGCTTTAGACAAAGGGCCAACAAAAAGACACGCAGACATTTACAACATACGTATCATACAAAGGACAGGTAGAGCTGGGGCCGACTTTTGCAGGCTCCTTTTGTGTTTTTGTTTTATGCAGTGGGATTCTCTATGGTTTTGTTTTACATTCATTTCTCTTTTGTTTTTGTTTTGATTTTACTCTCTTCTTATTCAGTTTAGATACCTTAGGGCCATCACCACGATTGGAATCCTCACTACTGGTGAAAGTACTGCTCGTATCGATACCCGAATCCTTTGTGGCCGAATCCTGGCTACCTTGACGCTCATTGTCCCAGCGGGACCATTGATTACTCGCATTGGAAGTTGCTTCGTTTAGTATATTTGTATTTGTGGCAGTGTTTGCGGAGATTGAGGAGGAGTTTGCATTTAATTTAGCACTGGTCAGTATATTTGCGGCACCCACCTCAACAGCGGTCGAGGGTAAAATTGTGGTCACGGGTGGCAATGAGGACGTGGTGAGTGTGCCCACCAGCGAATGATTGACGGCCGTGTCGTCGATGTCGTGCGCATCAAAGCGCACCGTCTTCTTTATTCTGCGCTCGGTAAAGCGCCGGGAATCCTGAGCTTTATTTGTGGCCAATGCTGAGCTTGGTACAGCTGAGTCATCCCAATAGCTGTCGACTAGACTGCGTTCACGACTTAAACTACGTGTGGCCCCTTCGGATGCGCTTAGAGACGATGTCATGGTTGTGCCCACACCACCCGTGCCGCTGACCATGTACCGATCATACAACGACGATGTGGCCGAACTCTTGACACCCAGTGGCGTATCGCCAATCACAATTTTTGGTTGTTGCTGTTTGTGTAAATAACTGCTTGCGCCACCTCTTAGGGCTGCTGTGGCTAGTGGAGGATTCCGCCTCGTAGCCGACGCTCCCCCATACAAGGAGTCGCCGACGATATCACGGCCCGCCGCCGCCGCGGCCAAAGATGCGTAGGCCGTCGTCTGCCGATCGTGGTTTGTGCGATTGAACGTATTGCGATGTTGGACATCTAAGCGAGCTGTTCGTGTTAGTGGATACTTTTCCAGTCTTTCGCGGTGCAAATCGTAACGATCACGATCTGCCGACGAATACAAACGATTATTGTTAGACAGACGATAGTCGCTGGCATACGAATTGCTAACACCTAAGAGATCACGTTCATTGAGACTTCGTTGTTGGCGCCAGGCATCACCTCGTAATGTGGCTGTAACGAGGTTGGAGTGAAAGAAGTTGAAGAACACAAGTCAAGTTATACATTTTAATTGTTTGACAAGTTGATTTAAATTGCATTGCTAGGAGGAGGATATTTATTTTTACATGAATTACAAAATTGTTGTTGGGGTTTGATGTCTGATGCCTCATTAGTAGTATACATCCTCTCTTTAACGGAATTTGTTGAATTTGTTGGGTAGTGGACGGGCAGTAAATAGCGGAGATAAGGATATTTTGGTTTGTTCAGGGACATTTGGACATGTGGTAATGTTATAAAGTTTGTATGGTTCACCAATACTTTATACACTTGCATTTCTTGGTTTTTTTTTGTAATACAACGACATTTCTGATTGTTTTGTATAATTGTTGGAAATTTTATAAAGAAATTTTTGTGTGTTTTTTTTAACCCTTTCTATATTTAAAACAAATTTCTGAAATACGTTTGTTTACTAGTTGATAATCGAATTTTTTTTGGATTGGCATTGCAGTGTTCAGAAGTTTATAGAGTCCATTTCATATCACAGTTAAAACAAATCATAAAATAGATAAAATTCATATTGAAATCTGTAAAATGTTCAATTACCACAAATAATATAAACTGATTACAAATCCACAAGTTTTGTTATACAGTTTTCTTAAATATTTTAAAGTCACAGCGCTCTTTATTGGACATCAACCAGTCTCAACCAGACTGTGATACGAAAACTGAAACAAATCTCCGCGTCAACCTATACGGACATGCCCACATCCAATCAGGGCAACCTGAGAGGTAGGATCGAAATCGGTATGGGAAATGTGGGTGAGACAAAAGGAGGCGAAGGAAAAGAGTATAATTCAGAAACACGCTGAAGTTCTTTAGTGGGTCTGTATAATCAGACTCTCTGGTGACTATTAAGCTCTGTGAAACGGTTATGGACGTGAGAACATAAACATCAAAGGCGGCGAATGGTAAGATGCCGGGTGATTCACTTAAACGTTAAGGGGGTTTGCTCTGGAAACGAACCCATCAAAGGCGCGAAGCGGCCAAAGTAATTAACAAGCTTGGGAGTCTATCCTTTTCTTTAAGTGGCTGAGTTGGACAGGGCTGATCACAAGGGGTTAATCAGCACAGTAAACTTAGCAACACTTGAGATGAAGTTGACTCTGAGTATGACAGGCCCCAGTATAAGCACAGATCAGGTAAGCTTTCTGGATGTGTACTGGTCGATGGGAGTAAAAATTATTGACTGTGACAGTCAATCTTCTCAATCGCTTGGTTAATAGTTTAATGATGATGGTACTATCGAACGATGTGGCCATCATGATAGAAGGGAAATTTCAACCAACCAAACTGCCCTTGGAAAGCTACTACTGCATTGGAACAAGACATGTGAGAGTAAACCCTCAGTAAACGGAATTGGTTTTCTTCTTCCGTAGATAGAACTTTAAACCACCGAGACTGAATGGAGTGGAACTTAGGGTCTCAAATAAGGTCATGTACCTAAGTGGTGCCCTTGATCAGAAGCTAAATTTGCATAGGAATATCGGGGAAATGTTAAAGGGGGGTGTCAATGCCATTTGTGCATGCCGAAATTCTATAGGTAAAAGTTGGGGACTCAGCCTGAAGGTCACAATGTCAGGCCAATCATCCAATGAATGGCTGCAATAAGAATTACTGGGGCCAGAAGGAGCACACCGCGTAACATATGTGTTTCTGGTCCCTCCGCCCCTACACTTTATGTCAAGGCTATTGAAGCTGACAATTGGCAACGATCCGTACATGGTCATGCGAAGATTCTCTGGCTTTTGGATCATGGCGTTTCTCTTCATCTGCCACCTTTTTGAAGAAATGTGTGGATTTCCGTAAAGTAAATTCCGGAAAGATCGAAATGGAATGACGGAGGGACTCCTTATGGTGACTACATTTCTGTCTGCACTGACGGTGCGAAAATGGAACAGCGAAGATCTGCAGCGGTATCTCTTTGAGGTTACATATTGAATGCAGTATTTTTCAGGCCATTCAAAAAGACGCGGAGGCTATTAAGGGATATGGAATTAATACACGTGAACGGTTAACCATCTGTCATACAATAATAGCGATCAATTCCACATTATATAAATTAAAGTTGGTGAGTAACTGTAAGGAAGAAGTTGGATGGACTTAAACCACTGAGTATCACTGGGTCCCAGGACATTGCGGTAATGAATCAGCCGACCTAATGGCCAGAGGAGTCTGTACTTTATCTGATCATGACTCTCTGGAAGAAGTGGATGTGAAACACGGACGTTGGATCTCTAGAAGAGACCGTATAACTGCTAGATCGCCTGTGGAATTCTAACAAGCCATTGCAATAGCAGGCACCTGACAAGCTATTGGGATAGATACATACCGGACTACTGCCGTGTGTGTTAGGACGGAGAAGAGTCCGAGACGATGAAACGTGTTCTTTGTAGCTGCGCCGCTCTAGCACTGAGCCACTTAAAGGGAAAGTTTTATAGAAGACTTAGAGTTGCTCTCCTCTTTCCAAGTAACTAGTAGATGTAATATGTTTCATGCAGTGCCTTTCTTGGCTAACTAGTCCAAGATAACAATTGGGGATCCCACTGCAATATCAGACACCTAACAAGCATATGGGATAAACACATACTGGCTCGTGCCGTGTGTGTGAGAACGAGGAAGTGTCCAGGACGATGGAAAATCTTCTTTGTAGCTGCCCCGCTCTAGCCCAAAGCCACTTGGGGGGTAGTTATAACATACATATAGAAGACTTAGAGCCTCTCTCCTCAGGTCCGAGTAGTAGATTCAATATGTTTCGTGCAGTGCCTTCCATGGATAACTTGGCCAAGATAACAATTTCGGTTCCCACAATTTTATCTTCCTTCTCTATTCCCCTTCTCCCCTTCTGTCACCACCTTTACCTTTCAGGGGGCGTGGAAGAAGTGTTGATTAGTGCCAGAGAGTTAATCTATATATCTGTGCTAAAAAGGAAAAACTGCTAAGTCTGACAGGACAGCAATTCCCAAGTTTACACCTTATTTTTAAAAACTTATGGTGATTCTAGTATAAGTGAAAGTCATCCATCGAATCATTGCTAATTAAGTAACACATTGTTGTACATTCCAATTCAGAAATCATATAATTTAAGGAGCTGTGTCCAAAAATAAAGTGTAATAAAATTTTCGCTTAAGTTGACTTAAGCACTTTTTCATTTTCACCACAGATATATTTATAGGCTTGTGTGGCTGACTGAGAACTCCCCAGCACAAACGCTAAAGCCATAATCTTGAAATTTGATACGTAGGTTCCTTTATGTCGTAGGCGCGCACTTAGAAGGGATTTTTGGAAATTCAAACTGCTATGGGGTAAAAAGGGGAGTAAAACCGCCCCATACAAATCGAAAATTTAAATGGTTTTATCTGATAAAAGATTATATGTACGATGTCGAGATTTGATACATATGTTAGTTGTACAAGAAAAAATGTTCTTGGAAAGTGGGCGGATACCACACCCTTTTTTTAAAAATCGTTACATCGGCCAAATAAATGGATCGATTGCAATGAAATGTTGGCAGTGTCGTCGGTATTTATCATAATCTATATGAACTTATAATTAGATAAAGGGGCGTGGCACCGCCCACACACAACGGAATTTGAATGTGACATATCTCACGATGCAATAGGGGTATGAAGAAGAGATTTGCTAGATATGTTACCGGGTCAAGGATGATTACTTCTCGGGGGGAAATGGACGGTGCCACGCCCCTTTTTGAAAAATCTTTATATAATAATGGACCGATTGTTATAAAATTTTAGAAAATTTTTACCATATGACAGACTAATCACTCCCTAGCCAAAACGGCCTAAGCTAGATTCTTGAAATGTAAAGGGATAAACTGGTACTATCGTAAAATTGCAAGAATAGGGAGAGAATACAGAAGGCGTAACTGGCACCACCATCGAGACCTGACAGTTAAAAGCTAAAGCAAAATAAATTAAAAATTATTCAGGTATAAAAAAATAAGTTTATAATGTTGCCTTTTAACTGAATTGCATTTAAATTCTAGAAGGTTTATTAGCAACGCGAGTCGGAATGCTAGTATGTGATATACAGACAGTTCTGGCAAATATAGACTTCAATATTTGTACGATATTTTTGTTTTTGGTCAGTGGGTGAGAAATGGGCGTATGAGCTTAGCCTGACCATTGAAGTTTAAACCAAACAGACTGAGACAGAGACTGAGACAGGAATCGAACCCTCGTCTAACGCATGATAGTTGCGTGTTCTAACCATTATGACACTAATAGCTAGATTGTTTAGGTTCATATTGTTTGGGAATCTTAAATGAACTAGAACCAACACCAGATAGTAAGATCCACACAACTCTGTCAAAAGAGTTTCCACTGTCAAGCAATATATTGTCAGTCAACCAGCAGCTTTTTTCTTACTTGAATTGAATTTTTTTAAAAGGCTTATTTCCATACCAATATGGCAAAAGTTAATATATCAAATTTTAAATATTAAGCAGGAAGGCGATACAAAGTTTTAAAATCTCATTAAGACATATTTATAAGAAAATTTGATGGACTTACACATTTCCAAGACATATCATCCTTTGCTAACTATATGATCCTATATGACATACAAAAAAACAACAACTAATATGTTTCTTTGCCTAAATGTGTGAATGAAATGAACACTTTATAGACTTCATAACTTCTGCACTTAACCAAATCCAAATCAAATGTTGTTAATTTCAAAACGGTGATGCTGTAAAAAAATACTTAACCTGTAAACTAGAAAACTGTTTGCAGAATATAATACAAAATATTTAAACAAATTTATTAATAAATTTGCAGGAAAATCTGTTTGTGTGAGTGTGTGTGGGGGTGTGTGTGTAGATAATTTGGAAATTTCTCGTATATTTGTGTAACAAAATTTCTTCTTAGTGTTGAGCGAAAAAAAAGTGTGGTTGTTATGTTGTTGTGTTGGCAGTAGTGGCTGCAGCGTGTGTTGGAAGAATGAGCATAAAACATATTCAAATACATTCGTTTGTATATATATATATATATGTATAATTGCATATACCATATTTTATATATAGAAATATGATCTTGAAGAAATCTGGTTTTTGTCGAGAGAGAGAAAAAAAAACAGCGGTACGATATCCATGCAAATTTTCCACATTTTCATAGCCAAAAAAAAATGTACAATTATTACAGGGAAATCTTTTAAAGGAGGAAAAAATGGAAAAAATAAATGAGAAAACAGAAAAAAAAGGGAAACAACTTAAAATTATAACTAAAACCAAGAACTGGAGGAAACAGTGTTATTGCTAGGTTTGGTAAAATTGGTGAGTGAGTGAGCAACAGTGAGTGTTATACAGTTATATTTACAGAAAAGAGAGAGACAGAGACAGAGATATATAGAGTCGAGGTAGCGAAAACGACATTACAAAAATAATGTGTGAGTGAGAACAAAGAAAGACTAAATGATCAGGCAATATACGTATACGAGAGATCCAATATATACAAAGGAGGTTTGACAAAAAAAACACGTTTAAACAAAATATGTGAAATTTTTAAAAATTCCTTGTTGCTTATTGACAGTTCTATACACGCACACACACGCACTAAGGAGCTTTTGAGGGGTGTGGGAGTAGTGCACTGGCTCCACTGGCGTACAATGTTTACATCACACATAACCAACACCAGGATAACACATACACAGGTTACAAAAACAACAACAACAAAACAATGTTATTCAAAAGAGAAACGATCATCAACATCAACATAAAACAAAGCAACAAAAGTGAGGAAGGATATTAATTAACAAGTGATGATTTTGCTTGGAGAAAATCCGAAACTTAGGGTGCCAGGAAATTTTGAAAACAAACCAAACAAAATGTGGACAGAAAATCACACAGTATTTAGAATTTCATTGCAGTATGGTGGTTGCTTTTCTTTTCTCCTATTTTTTTTTACTAAATCGGAGTATTGTTAGTAATTGATTGCCAAAAAAAACTGAATATAAAACAATTTCAAATAAAACAATAATAGTTACATTATAATATTTGGTTAAAACAAAAACAAGAATTTGCTTTGTTTTAATTTTCTTCTTACATTTGCATGAATTTGTAAATCGCCCGATGTCAGTGCGGTGTGGACGACAACACCGCCAACATTACCCACAACAACGCCTGCAGATGATGGACCAGCAGCACCACCACTGCCGGTCACAGTGACACCACCAATTTGCTTTTTACCTGGGCGACGCACATTAATATTAACGTCGTCGTCGTCATCGTCGTGATGGGGCGGCAGAAGACGGCGGGACATTGCAATTCCCACAGAGCCCATGTATGAGGGGTTGGGGAGTTACACGCACGCATACATACATACATACACAACAACGCACACACACACACACGCATGTACAAATGTTTACACGCACACATACACAATAGTGCATTTTGAGGACATTTGTTACATAGGTACATGTATTGTATTTAATTTACGTATCGTAGTGTGAAGATATTGGCCATTCCGTCGCATACATTTTTGGAGCAGGAGGAGTTAAGGAAGCATGACAGTGATATAAACAATACACACGCCCAGTGTAACGGAGGAGCCCGAGCCCGAATACACCCACACCAGCGCGCACACACACACAAAGGAAGAGATTCACATTAGATATTGACACCGTAGTAGCCGAGTGTCATCCATCCATTGATGATGGTGGCGTTTAGTTTCCATTACAGATTTCATATCGATTATGACAACATCGTTTACATCGTTTTCCAGGACCACATACGGGGAGTTCATTCGATCGGGGGATGCAGGTAGGTGGTGGGACGGACGTATGTGTGTGCCACATTTTCATGTTAGGGTTTTGTTTTGGTTTTTTTTGGAGGGATGTAAGGACGAGTAGGATGTTTTAGTTGGCGTTTACATTAATTTGTATACATATATATGTGTGAATATATAGTTGTATGAGATGGAGGAGGACATAAAAAAGAAACAAAATAAAATGGAGAAAAAAAAACAATATTTCATTAGTTAATTTTGTTTAAGATTCATTATTGTTTGTTTAATGACATTTTGTAGGTTATTTTTGTACATCACTATAGTAATAGAAATAAAAGGCAAAGGAGTCATCTACCAGTAGGGTGTCTGTGTTGTATGTCAGTGTATTGATGATAGTAGTGTCTACCAGACTTTAGGTATAGCCAAACATGAGTGAGTGTGAGTCTATGTGTGTGTGTGTTTTTAATTGTTAAACAATCATGGAAGGGATTACTTTATTTAAAATAGTAGTAACAGCAGAAGAAACAGAAAAAACGGATTATTAAAATTTCTTCTTTATTTGAAATTGTGGAGAATTTGTAGGATTTTAATTTTTTTTGTTTTTGTTTTGTTCATTTCGAAAAATAGACAACAACAGTATACGGTAACAACTAAAACATGTAGTAACATAAAATATATAGAAATAGAAATTGTTAACTATTAAAATATTTGCTAAATATAGGTTCCTTAATCAACTTAATACTACTCTACATAAAACATACATATAGTTATATGCAATTTGTTGTGGAAAACTGTGATGATATATTTGAATATGACATAATGAAAAGTAATATCTTAATTTAATAACTACATTATAGAAATAGTAATATAAACCTGTCTTAACGTCTTAGAAACTATCTTAAGGGAGGGATGTCTTAACACTAAAACACAGTTAAGTCAAGTACATACATATATCGTTGTATAGGCCTTGCTCCTTAGCAAGGGCAAATATCGTTACCCAAACATAATAATAAGCTTAAGAATTGTGGACTCCATAATGATATGTTTTGATGTTTATTTTTCTGATAGGAATACAAGGAAGATATGCACAATGTAAAGGGTGGTCCAACTTTAATGCACAATGTTTATTGTGTCAGACCTTAACGTCAAGTTATTTGCCGAACTTAATTCGACATTTCTTTGTTTCAGTGTTTGACAAATTCAACCATGGAGAGGTACACAATTAAGCATTTTACGAAAATGGGCGTTCAAAGAAAAATGAATTTCTTACACATTGTTAATTTTGGTTAGCATAATCGACTATATGTGTCGCCGCAACAGCCGACGCATGAGCAGAAACAATGGTCATTTTACTGAACGATCATATGATTTGACACCGTTGGTGATTTGACACTGTTACATAAATGAAAAAGTTTAAATACATAATTTGGGCACGATCTTGTCGAGTGTATTGATATTATTACTCCATCTCTAAAGTGGGCAGGGTGATACGTTTGTATGGGAAGTACCAGAAGCGGCGTGTCTAGACTTCCAGGTTTTTTTCTCCAAAGCTTTATCCTGTTTGAACATTACTAAATACAGAAAATTTAAAGTAGGGGTACCAGATGTGTATGGGAGGTACCAGATGCTGCGTGGCTAGACTTGCAATTTTTTTCTCAAAAACTGTATCCTACTATAGCTTTACAAAATAAAAAAATTGGGTACGATCGCGTTGAATTTATTGATAATATCACTTCATCTCTTAAGTGGGCGGAAATTTACATTTGTAGGGAGGTACCCGAAGGGGCGTGGCTGCACTTCCAATTTTATTCCCAAAACTTTATCCTATTATAGCTTTGCTAAGTACAGAATTTGGGTGCGATCCCGTATTGATGTTATCACTCGATTTCTAAATTGTGCGGAATGATATATTTGTATAGGAGGTACCAGAAGGAGTTGGGCCATGTAACCCATTTACAATACCGTAAGTAGGTTTGGGGAAATATTAACTCGTGCAAAATTTCAAAAGATTTGGTAGGGTTTTCCGAAAGTTATCGTGCGCACCAGCCGGTCAGCCAAACAGACGGATGGACAGCCAGACGGACGGACGGATACCCAGACAGACGGACGGATAGACAGTCAGGCAGATAGACAGATGGACATGGCTCAAACGACTAAAGAAGTCATTAGTCGAATTTGGCTCAATGAAACTAAGAGTCCAAAGAGACTCCTTCTATGTGTTACACTTTTGGGTCGTATCAAATGATAATATTATACCTTTACCCGTAGGGTAAGTGTATAATGAAAAAGTCCAAAAAGCTTGCGGTTTCGAGACGAAAATGTACGTTCAAATCCAAATGCATTTCGTGAATTTCATCTTCAGCCACGAGGCACACTACCACCTTAGTGGATTGGTTGACAAGCCGAATTGCCGCATTTGGGCAAATAAGCATACTCGATATCGACTTCAAAGTCTCACGATATACATATATCGTTGAAATGATCTAAGATATTTCTTTCCGAGCCCATTAAGAAATCAAAACTTGGAAAAGATATGACTCTATATCATAAGCCTCCAAGTGAGAAAAGTAACGAAAAAAAGTTATTAGCGTTAAGTCAAGAAATTGAGGGTGTTAGGTCAATTTCCAAGTCCCTTGAAATATTTCCAATATGCATAAATCGTTGAAGTTAGTTGTTTTAAGCACAAACAATTTTACACCAGTACATTATTTTGGCAAAATAATTAGACACTTAAAAAAATTTAGGAATTTTTCATCATTTATTCAAAATCAACAAAAAGTGACATCGAGTTAAAATTTGAAATGCAACCTTCTATCCTCAAAGCAGAGATTAAGTTCTAAGATGAGCAAGAACGGTAAAAAATAACTCCTACATCCCATAAAATCTTTCCCTTTTTGGGGAAGATTTTCTTTCTGTCCCCGTGATTACAGCCGTAGTTTAGGAGTTACCAAGCTGCAAGTTAAGTTCTAAGATGAGCAATATTGTTTGAAAACTACTTCGACGTCCCATACAAATTATCCCTTTTAGGGAGTCTGTCCCAGTGGTTGCAGCAGCAGTTAAGAAGCTAGCGAGCTGAAGTTTTGTAACTTGAAAAACTACTCCCACCACCCTTACTCTCCTTTTTTATGGCATCCGTCTGTCTCCGTCTGTCTATCTATCCGCAGTTTAATAAATGTTGGGCCGCCATTTAATATGAAAGCTTATATCCTCTAAGCCGCGGTTAAATTCTAATAGGGGCGATATTGGACAATAACTACCTCGACCTTCCATTCGTCTTTCTGTCCCCGAGGCTACAGTAGTAGTTTAAGAAATCTTGAGTCGAAATTTAATATGCAAGCGAGTACCCTCTAAAGTGTTGCTTAACAAAGTGTTGCCGGACAAAAACTATCTCCACCTCCCACACAAACACTCTTATTTTGAGGTGTCTGTTTGTCTATCTCCACTATCACATCCGCATATTAAGAGCCATCGATCTGAAAGTTGGTAAGCAAGATTCCACCCCTCAAATGGAGATTAAGTTCTCAAATGAGCAAGATCAGATAAAAACAACTTCTACCTCCAATACTAACTCTCTCTCTTTTTGTGTGTGTCCGTCTGTCATCGCAATTACAGCCTTAGTTTAGATATCGAGCAAAAATTTGGTATACAATCTGCTATCCTTTAGGCGAATTTTAAGTTCTGAGACGAACAATATCGGACAAAAACTACCTCCACATCCCTACTTCCAATATTCTTAGCTCATATACACAATTCAAGCTCAATATTAGACATTTCAGTAAAAAATTAGTGACAAAAAATTGATGTAAGAGGTTAAGAGTAACGTCTACCTTTCACCAGCTCTCTTTTTTCCGGCATAAAGTTTAATAAAATGCAGTAGTAAGGCAAATAATCAGTATTGTCACAACTTTTACAAATGGTGCAGAGTACCTAAGCTTCGGCATAGCCGGATATAATGAGCGTACTATTTTGTTATTCAAAATTTTTCAATAACTCATACATTCTTTACAGATTTAAAAGAAGTCTAAATAAGTAATATAATAAAAATCAAAAGTATATATTATTTACAAATTTGATCTTGGATAATGTCACAGAAAGATTAATAACCCTTGACTTGAAGTATTTGAAATTATTTTGGCATATTTTCTTCACATTTGATGGGGTTAGCAGAAAGGGATGCAAGTGACAAATAGTTCATTTGGAGATATTCGCTTTGAAAGTTTCATATATTAGTGCAAAATGGGAATAAAAATTGATCTCATCTTATGCTAGTAGACAGTAATAGTGGCAAGGAACCCAACTGCACACTTATCTCAATTTTTCATTTTGTCACCTCCACCTCGGGTGAGAATTTTTTTCGGTGCATGGTTAATACATTTTTTCATGCTATGGTAATTTATATTTTGTATAATTTTCTTATATGCTGCTGTATGTGTCGTATGATTGATATTATTTAATATTGTAAAGTAAACATCATGGTGTATAAAGCTTATAATTTTGTGTACCCAACTAAATTACACACATTTGAACTATAGGCATTTGCAAAATCCACTGTCAGACATGGTTGCTATATCTTCCGAAATGATATTTCAATTGACCCACAAAATACTAACTGAGCCGACACTGCTATAATAGCCACACAAATGATACTTTCCATACCCACCCTCAAAAACTAACTTAACGTACATTACTGTTAGACCATATTTTTGAAACACCTTTAAAAAAAAAACTTTGATTAATATTCTCTCAAAATTATTAAGAAGACAGTAATTATAATATTTAATATAATAAAAAAAAAAAATTTCCTATGAATTTTTTTTAATTGGCATTTATGTGTATATTTCAATTACATTTTTATATGTATCTCAACCATACATAAAATCATGTCGGTAATCAATTCAATCATTTTTACTAAAACATAGTACATTAGTTTACCTAACAAACAACAAAGTCTCTTGTTGCATTACATTAACATATATCCCAACAATTCCTCAGCATCATCATCATCATCGCAAAGTTTTTCAATTATATCGTGACATCATCGAAAATTGTGATAAAAATGTCAACAACTCAAACAGCAACGAGAATCTCGTAATAACGAATTTTGCATAAATGAAACATCGTTTGCAACAAATAAAAATTAATTAAAAACAATTCAGTGAGCTCTGTAATAAACATAAGTGGGCAAACAGTATCGCTGCTCACATGTGTACCACAACAACATTATGGTTCACACAATTGCAATACCTACCGCCACCATTGCTCTCGAGCACACTAGTGAGCGAGTTATATGCAAGTAAGCGTGTGTGTGTGTGAATTGGAGTGTCAACCACTTTTGTGTAATACCCGTTGAACATTTTAACATTTTTCCATTTCCGTAGTTGAAAATGTCTATCAAAATAATTTGCATGAGTTGGTTGGTTGGTTGTTTGGTTGGCTGGTTGACTGGTATCAACGCCATAAACTAGCACACTGGGGACAGATGGGAGTCATAGGGAAGTGAGGAGATGTAAATGCAGCTGGAAGACAGAAATGCAAAAATTACCTTAAAAAGGTCCAGCAGTACAGGGAATGTGTATGTTCAACTGTATGGAATTGTGTAGAGTAGGCAAATGACATGACATAAAAATATCACATGGTGGCAGAGTTAAAAATATGTAATAATAATGATTTGAAATGCGCAACTGTGCGTATGAGCGACTGTAGTAAGTAGATAAAAGGGGATTGCCGTTGGGTAAGCCGAATTTGGAAAATGGCTGGGTTTACCTATATGAACTAAGGTCAATGGAATAAAATTATGAGAAAAAGCAATAGTGAAAATGAAAATGAATATATGCCCTATATTTTGTATGGTCGTATGCACACTAAACTTTGTTAAGATCTATATATATAAAATTGTATACCTATGTAGAACTCCGCCACACAAATATTAGTATGCAGACGAAATTTTTATTTTGAACTATTGGGCGAAATAGGCGTCGCATAGCTTTTTATACCCCCCAACCTTAGGGATGATGGTATGTAGCATTTCAGGGTAATGACTTTAAAGCAACCGCTTAGAAGATAGCCAGAGTTAGAAGGCGAAACGTTGAGTAACCTAATCGGCATGCTACCACCGATGCGTCTTAGGAAGTAGGTAACAGAAGTTACTGAAGCTCAACACAGGCTCTCCTAGTGGCTTTGGCAGCCCCAAGAAACTAGGATCGGCAGCGGTGGCCTAATAAGCCACTCTCCTTAAACAAAATTTATTATGAAAACACGGAGAATAAATATAACAAGAACCCCCCCAAATATTGACGACCCCCGCAAACGATATAAGGACCATGATTTAAGGATATGCACCTGGAATGTCCGAACTCTTTACAGAGATGGTGCCTCTATCCAACTGGCGGATGTCCTCGACAAATACAAGGCTGACATCACCGACGAAAGAACTGTGACATCTTTTACAGCTGCCATGCAGAAAGACACGAATTTGGATGTGGTTTCATAGTCGGCAAGAGACTTCGACACCTGGTCTCGCGGTTTAACCCTGTAAGTGACCGAATAGCCACCATTCGCATCCGGGCGAAATATTTTTACATCACGCTGATTTGTGTACACGCCCCGACGGAAGATAAAGACGATGACATCAAAGATGCATTTTACGAGCGCCTAGAGGAAACATACGACCGCTGCCCTGGCTACGACATTAAAATTGTACTGGGAGACTTTAATGCAAAATAGGAAGGAAAGATGTTCTTGGTCCATCGATCGGTAAATTCAGCCTGCATACAGACACGTCAGACAACGGGTTTAAGCTGGTTAGCTTCGCAGCGGGAAGGAACATGGTAGTGAGTGGAACCAGATTCCACCACAAAGATATCCACAAGGCAACTTGGCTATCTCCCGATCAAAACAACAAAAATCAAATTGATCATGTGGTAATTGATGGCAGGCATGCATCTAATGTCATGGAAGTGCGTGTGATCCGTGGTGCTAATATTGGCTCGGATCATTACCTGGTTGCAGCCAAGGTGCGCACAAGATTGAGCAGAGCGAAAAACGCACGTAACCAAACACAAAGAAAGCTGGACATCGCGAAGCTGAAAACCCCAGAGATAACTACTGCCTACTCCAACCAGCTCTCCCAACTTTTACGACACAACGCCTCTACTTCTGACGTTCCCGATACACAGTGGCAGCATATTGCGCATTCCATGGCAACCGCCGCAACAACCGCCGCTCAGACGAATCCTGGTACGGTGAAGAATGTCGGATAGCGTCTGAGGAACAGGATGCTGCTTATAAAGCAACGCTACAGACAATTGTAACCCGTGCTGTTTGGGCTCCAGCTCGAAAAGTCTTCGACAATGAACTCGATGGACGACGCAGAAGAGGGCGACCAAAACTCCGTTGGAAAGACCAGGTTACTGAGAACCTTATAGAACTCGGTGTGACTAACTGGAGAAGAAGATCGAGGCGCTTATAAAATTTTTCTACGTGCGGTATATAATCCACTGGGATTGCATAGAAGTACCAGCTAGTAAGTAAGTAAGTATCGTATATGGGAATTTGTCACGTTTTGGGCTCTTTTGTTATATTGGTGGCTTATGATTATCACAAGTAATATAAATCATACTCCAAGTAATGAAACAGTTTTATTGTAAATGCTACAAAATAAACTCAGTTCAAAATCATTTGATGAATGGAAAAGTGAAACTATTGCTTATGTAGGGAAACGTTATATAAACAGATTAAAGGAGTTGTCATTCTTATCTTTTTTAAATTTGTTTCAGCTAAATCGAACTAGTGGTTCTCGAGTCAAACAAAATAGCCTAAAACGTGACTAATTCCCCTATACGATACTAACTAACTTCAAATCTTTATTATATTTGTATGCCATGTAATTTGACAAAACTAATGATGCATAATTTCTTCTTTTTTGGGCTTCTTTATCGTGCAGTTCTCAGAATTGTGTCCCAAATCAATCAGCCAAAAAAATGTTGTACTGTGTTATGATCGAGCCTAGGAGGAGCAACACGTTAATCTTTTAATATTCGTCAACTATGCCATCGCTATTGTATTGCCGGGCCCACTAGTCTTTATACATACATTCTCCGTAAGAGTATTTGTCATTGAAGACCTTCTATCGGCTTATATTGATGGCATTATTGTTTTATTATGCGATTAACACTTATTTTATATTTTTGTCATGACTAATTTTCCAGGTACTCCTAAATCTTTATAAAAGCTGCTGAAACTATTTGTATTTTTTTTTTTTTTTGGAGCGCTACACGTAATTTCCTTTTCATAGTCAAATAAAAGTCAGCCACACTTAGCCTCACATAACGAATGACATATTTTCACTCACTTTCACTTTAGCAAATGTGTGGTGACAAAAACCGAAAACAATAACCAAACATTTTTATTTATATACACTCGTACTGATACTCGTCGCACACAACGCACACGTACACACATCGCTGATTATTTTATTTTGCACATAAAATATGCGTTGTCCATACACTCGCAAACACACACGCACACACACACACTCACTGGTACAATTACTTTCACTTACTCTTGCATACACATTGCAAAGTGACAGTTAAATAAAGAGAGAGGGGTAGGAGGGAGGCGTGATTAAAAAAACCAACATAACACAGCACAACATCATTTTATAGAAATAATAATAATAACACTTACACACACGCACACACGAAAAAAGAAACACCATAGACACATCTTTATTTTAAATAAACTGACACAATATTGTTGTGTTATAAATAACTGTATTTTATGTATTTTATAGAAATTTTATTATACATACACATTAATTTACACTTGCACGCACACAATAATGTATGTCTCTTATTATTAGTATAACAGCAACAACAGCAACACTAACAACACCACACACAAGTGTAAATTGTGTGGTGGTCCTGTTTTGCGTGGCACTTGTACGAGTGTACGAGTGTCATTCACTCACACATTGACATGAATTTATCTTGTTGCTTTTGTCTCGATACATTTTGTTTGTTGTTGTATGCTGCATTGATGTGTGGCAGGATGTATTGCGACGACAAAATACTCTCTCGTATACACGCAATAATTTAAATTCATAAAACATTTTCATTGTTATATTTTGACAGAACAGTAGTAGAGGCAAAAGTTTGAAACAAAACAGTAACAAAACAAAAAAAAATACATTTCCAAGATATCATAAATTTACGTTCACTGCATTATGATGACGATGATGATGATGGCTATGATGATGGCAGGATGCTGAGAAAAAGTATTTGTATTCAAGTGGATAGGCATGAAATGACTTAGTTTCACAATTGATTTATTATGGCGCAGCCATAACGTTGGGCATCAGTTTAAATATTTAATGTAAACAATTTCTATGTAAGAATGTAATATTTTATAGTACGACGAGTATATCATTGATTGCCTTGCAGGACATAACATTTGGTTGTAGAGGACTGCAATCGGTCCACTGCGGTTGATATAAAATTAAAAGAGGTTGCCAGAAATTTAAGAAATATATTGAGGAATGGCTCTGCAGTGATAGATGCTTTAGAAAACTTACTTGGGAAAAAAGCTTTCCAAAATAAAAATGCTATTTTCTGTTTTATTGCTTATAATGTTTTGGTTAACCCTTTACTAGGCGTATGAACGTTGTGAAGGGTGTATTAATTTTGTTCTTCCATTTATAACGCCCATAAGGAGAAGTGGTAGGTATGACAAACTAGGTGCGGTAACATAACCCCACACGGACATAATCCCCAAAACGATTTTGGGGGTTATGTTCGGCAAGTTGTCCGATACTAATCTGCGGACATAAACCCCAATGGGGATTATGACCGAATTTGTTGTTGTTTTTAGTATTTCGACATATGAAGAGAACAATTTGAAATATTGTTATTGTAGTGAGGGACGAATGCGGTGGAGGGCACGCCCCCGTGGTTAGTCTCGTTGCGCACCTAATCTGTCTCCCTGCAGCACGAGACGAATGCGGTGGGGGTGGGGGCGTGCCCCCCACCGCATTCGTCCTTTGCTACAATAGCAATATTTAAAATCGTTCTCTTTCCCATTGGGGCTTATGTCCGCAGATTAGTGTCGGACATAATCCCCAATGAACATAAGCCCCAAAATCGTTTTGGGGATTATGTCCGTGTGGGGTTATGTCACGGCACCCCGACAAACTACCTATCTTTATGTATATAACAAAAAAATTATGTTTGTTTAAATGTTTGTTTGTTTTCATTTTGTATGTACCGCATAGACTCGAGAACGGCTAGACCGATCTTTTTGAAATGTTCACAGAATGTTTCTGTGTGGTCGGTGGTGAAAATAGGCGGAGAATGCCCCGATAGGTGGACATGGCAACGATTTTTGAAAACTTAATATCTGGAGGGCTGTTTTACTAATTATCTTGAAAATTTGTATGGATCAATTTGGCAGCAAAATTCGTGATAAAAAATACGGGCAGGATCGTATCTGTGGGAGTGGCGTACACATAGAAACTTTAAACGGCGGTATCTCATGAACTATCGGAGGTATGAAGATGGTATTTGGTATATATGTTGTTCGTACAGTTCGAATATGGACAGGTTGGAAGTGGGCGGTGCCACTCCCTCTTTTCTGCTCTAACGGCTTTCTAATACATCGATTGAATTTTAACGAAGTAGTACTGATGACCTGTTGATAGTCCCTGGCTATACTTGGTTGTGATTTAATAAATAGTAGTAGCACCGTCCATACAACTTGAAACTTGAAAAATAGTACATACGATTTGGTATAGAGATAGTACCCGGCATTACAGATGTAAATTATCAGCAGATCATTTTAGTTTTGCTAAGTAGGTGTATGGAGAGTAGTGTTTTTAAGGGCTTAACAAAAGTAGCATTAGATGCACCGACAGTAGCTATACAAACGTGAGGAAGCATGCCAAACTATTTTTGTTGGGCCCAGAAAGATATATTTTAATATACAGATAGTTTTCGGCGGCACAGCTACGAATTTGAAATCGGATTTTCTAACTTCAGTTATTTGGCGGATGGTGTATCTGAAAAGCTAATTTTAGCTACTAAAGCGGAGGTTCAGTTCTAATATGAACCAAATCGGTCAAAAACCAATTCCACCTCCCATTAAAATTGTCCCTTTTTTGAGATCTGCATCTGCGATCACAGTGAAAGTTAAATTTGATATGTAATCTTATATCCTCTAAGGGAAGGTAAAGTTCAAAGATCAACAAGATCGTACGAAGACTACTTCCACCTATCAAAAAAATTCCCACTTTTTGGGGTGTCTATTGAGCTGAAATGTTGTATGCCAGCTTCTATTCTCTAAGCAAAAGTAAAGTTCTAAGATAAGCACGAGCGAACTGTAACTACCCACACCTCCCACACAAACACTCCATATTTGGGGATGTCTGTCTGTCTCTGCGCTTAATGGCGTAGTTTATGAGATATTGAGCTGAAATCTTGTATGCAAGCTTCTATCCTCTAAGCAGAGGATAAATTCTATGATGAGCAACATCGAAAAATGTAGTAGATTAAGAAATGTCGAGCTAAAAATTTGGTACTCAAGCTTCTATCCTCAAAACGAAGGTTAAATTCTAAGATGAGCAAGATCGGAGAAAAAATATTCCCACCTCCCATTAAAACTTACCCTTTTTGGGAGAGTCCGTTCTGTCACCACCATTACAGCCGTAGTTTCAGAAATACAGAGTTAAAATTAATATGCAAGCTTCTATCATTTAAGCGGAGGTTAAGATATAGGATGAGCAGGATCGGACAAAAACTTCTCCTACCTTCCATACAAAACTCCCCTATTTGGGGGTTAAAAAAAGCATAACAACATTATTTTCTCATATAAACAACGAGACAAAATTCTCCCTGTACCAGTAATATATGTAGCAAATCTTATCTTCATACCTCTAAGGGCTCGTGAGATATGACCGATTGAAGTTTCGGTTTGTGTGGGCGGTGCCACGCCTCTTTGTCTAATTATGTTTCCATGTAGCCTATTATAGAGGCCCTATGGACAGTATTACACAAAGAAAATATAATTACAATCGGACTATTAATTCGACCAATATTACTATTTTTTAAAAAGGGGTGTGACACCGCCCACTTTCCACAAACAATCTATTTTCTCTTATACGACAGATATACGTACCAAATCTCGACTTTGTACCGACAATGGTTTAAAAGATAAATCCAATTCAAAATGCGAGGTATATGGGGCGGTACCACGCCTATTTTACCCCCTTGCAGTCGGAATTTCTAAAAATCCCGTCTTATTGCGCGCCTGCGTCATAAAAGGAACCTACATTCCAAATTTCATGGTTCTAGCTTCAGCCGTTTGGGCTGGAGAGTGATCAGTCAGTCACCCAAGCCTTTTATATATATAGAATAGCTTTCCCGGCTCTCGTTGCTTCAACCGTACTTACAATGAATCTTTTTCAATACAGGTAAAATGCAAACGCTCCATAAGACGAACGAACACCCCTTTTATGTGATTGTAGCTTTATCCAATTGGTCAGATTGATTGTACCGCTTTAGTCCCATATTGTCCCTTAAAGTACAAATTTCAACATTCGTATCGCACAACTAAAACGGACTGGTATTAGGAAACATGTTCATATACAATTAAAGATTGTGCCGTTTGGTCTGGGTAATGGTACCAGTTTTATCTTTTTTCGGCCTTAATGTTAGAATTTCTAAAAACCCCATCTGTAGGGAGCAATTATATATATATTTGCTTATCTTTACGGTCTATGTCATAATAACAGTTTTATCCCATTATCGGTATTGTTACAACTAAAGAACAGATTTCGAAAAATTACCTCACATCGCAAAACTAAAATGTTCACTTAAATTTTTGCGCCTATACCTTTAGCCGTTAAGTACCGGTTTTATCCCTTTTCAGCCTTTTTTAACCCTAAAATATGAGAATTTCGTGCGTCCTTGCTTCGTTCTAATTCCATTGGGAGCAAGCCCATATAAATTATCATGATTATATCATTAGCCGTTTGGTCTGGGTATAGTAAAATTTGTATCTCCTTTTCGTTTTTTTTTACCCAGAAATATCAGGTTTCAAGTAATCTTCAATCCAATTTGATAATGAGCATGCCCATATCAATTTCTGATATTATCGCTTTAGCCGGTTGGTCTGGTCATTTTTACCCCTAAAAGTACGAATATCCAAAAATCCATTTTTAGCTGACTTTTATTCGATATAGATGGAAGCTAAGTATTTGATATTTCAGTAACAAATTATGACCACTAATAGATGTGAGAGACAAAGGTAATTTCCACTTCACATACAAAAGCCCTATTTTTGCGCGACAAAGTTAAATAAAATACATTTTTACAAATGGTGAAGGGTATCTGAGGCAGGCCGCACAGTGCGGTCGCTTCATACATATTTGTACATAAACTATAAGGAGTTGCCCGAGATCATTGAAAGTTGGCGCCGAGCATTATATTGACTTAATTAAGAAAAAACTGGAATTGGATTAAAATGGGACACGCCTACCTCTCACCTCCCATACAACACTAGATGGGCTTTTTCATTAAATCGATTTATTTTCGCATAAAATGTTGCTTATCCGAAGAAAAAACAACAGATGCATGCCAATTTTAATCAACATCGGCCGCACCCAATGTCAACCACCCCTACAACCATCTATTGGTGGGAGGGTATCTATCATTTAATACCCTATGTTTCTCTGAACCAAATTCGATTCATGACTTTTTAAGTCGTTTGAGGCATATCCGTCTGTCTCTTTGTCCGTCAGTCTGTCCGACTGGTACGCACGATAACTTACGAAAGACGTAACCAATTGATTTGAAACTTTGCACAGATTAATGTTTCCCCAAAACTACTTACGGTATTGGAAACGGGCTGCATGGCGACGCCCTTTTTGGTTCCTCCCATACAAATGTACCATTCCGCCCACATTAGAAATCAAGTAATAATATCAATACACCCAACGCGATCGTGCCCAAATTCCGTATTTATTCAAGCTAAAGCAGGATAAAGTTTTGCAGAAAATATTGGAAATATTGGCCACGCCCATTTTAGCAATCGAGTAATAATATCAATGTATTAGAAAATTTTATGTTTTATTGAGGGTAAAGGTATATGTAAGTCGGGTTTCCGACTGATACTTTCTTACTGGTTAAAAAGGGTTTCTGAACTTCTGCATAGCCGAACATAATTACTTTACTGGTTTGCGTTCTGTTAGTATTTCTTCCTATCTTAAGACATAATTGCTGGTATTTTTTTCTGGAAAAGGTTTAATTTTGAATCTGTGTATAACTTGCATCTGTTTATCAGTATTCTCACTACAGGATTCATTTTTACTAAATTAGATTATCAAGATTATGTATAAAATTGTATTCCTGTTGCCCTACTGCACTACTGTAGCAAATTCTCAAACTAGTATTGGCTTAATCTACTGATGTTAATCAGTTTCTCCTCCTACTGAAAGGTCCAAATCGTAATATCCTGTAAGTGACAAACTGCTGCAGGACAAAATACAAAACAATAACGACAACAACAACAACAACAACAACAACAACAAAACACACAAATGTCTGCAGCTCACAAGTGAGCTCTTATCATATGCAGGCGGCAGGCAGCATAACTAGGTACTTTGTGTGTTACCACCAGGTTATCATGGCACAAAATTTCCATTGAACAGTAGCATTGAATGATAACGATTGCAGTATTGTCTTGTTTTGTTGTTGCTGTTGTTGTTGTTTTACGTTCACTGGGCAATTTTCCATTTTCATTTACTTGCTAAGTATTTTTATCTTTGCTTTTATTTGTGCGGTTTACCGCAGTTTTAGTACAGCTTTTTTTTTGTGTGTGTTTGTGTTTTGTTTGTTTTTTCCCCTTTTTGTGCTGTTTGATTTTGTTTTAACTTGTGGTTTCTTTTATGCTGCCACCACTATCTATGTCTTGTTCGCTTTGTGTTTTTTTCTTTTTGCTATCAATGGCTATGTTGTTTGTTGGGTGCCGTTCATGTTGTTTGTGTATGCAATGGATATAGTTTTGTTTCCGTTGGGTTTTTTTTTGGTCTTTTTTTTATTTTGATACCCTTGTGTCTCTAACGTGACCAAAATCAACTGGAACACGACGACGACGAGAACAGCAGTGGCAGCAGCAGCAGTAGCAACATCGACAATACCAGCAACAAAGACAACAACAAAACGTGAAAAAAGGCGAAAAACTGTGCCATGGGTATGTGCTACAAAATCTTATTTTGTTCAATTTCTGTTCTGTTCAGTTTTTTCAGTTTATTCTTTGGCGTTTTTTGTTATAGGAGGGGTTGAGTTATTTTGTTTTATTTGTAACGTTACGTTACAATTTAAACAGTGGGTCTCGGCTTTTTGAAGGTAAAATAAAAGAAATACATTTTATAATATTCGCAAGGAGATATAGAACGCAACAGAAGAAAGTACAGTAAAAACCGAGTAGAAACATCACTGTGGTTTGCATGTGTAACTTTGACTTTATATTTATGCTGAATAAGGACATGACTCGTTGGCTGGACATTCGGCAAGAGTGCATGAAAAAAGCATCAGCTGTTGGTGTTGCTTTTGCTAAGGCTTTGACTTTGAATCTGTAGGACATATGGCTAGTGACATATGAAAAAATGCTTAGAGTTCTTTAAATGCTTTAAATTTTGTTGTGTATATATATTATGGCCAGATATTCAGAAAATCAAAGTACATTTTATAATTAACTAGTGGGCCCGGCAATGCTTCGCTATTGCATTTTAACTTGTAATATATTTCACATTTAGGTCTGCAAAGTGCTTTGAAAACGGTACTTAAGTTCGATAATGATATGTTGAGTTTATTAACTTATGTAACTAATTTCAAGCAACTCCTTAACATGAAAGTTAACAAATTAAGTGTTGTTGTTTTAAATTCTAAATATCATATGCTCTATGACGATAGTAAAAAGTCCATCAGCAAAGTGATATCTTTTACAAATCGGAAACAGACATTCCGTTAAAGATCAAAATTCAATGTAGTAGCGGTAACCGTCTGTATACTAACTATCTCTTTGGGCGTAAAAACCACTTTTGACATGAATTGTCCGCCTATTGACCGAAAATGCCTTTAGCCATAAAAACCTCTTTTGCCATGTCTTCTTCTCACATGGTCCATGTGACATGGATCAAGAATATTTCCGAATACTATCTTTGTATTGAACTCGTATTACGATTCTATGAGATAATTCGGTCACCAACGTTTGGCTTTACATAGTGATGATCTCACGCGCTGTATGGCATTTTACGCCGTCGTGTTGGAACCATTTCTCCTTCAAATAATGTGCAATGACATGATAAATAAAAAAAATCAATTGATCGTCCACTGGCTTTAGTTCTTCTACCAGTTGGATATATCAATATAGGCCAAGATCTTTCCTCAGCATTTGCAGAGACCGAGTTGCTGAGAAGGGCGTCGGTTCGATAAATTCGAGTCCCCTGTCACACTTACGTCTACAGCGTTGACGGCTTCTATTAGCTGCTCATATGGATGAGTATATGCACCATAAACTTCACAAAGGGCAAACAGAACGCGCATTTTGAAAAAAAATTTGCAAGATTTGTAAATGTTGTTCTTGTGTAGTCTTTACATGGTGATTTTTCAAAGAAAGTCTCAATGAAAGTCTATCATACTTCACACACCTCGCCTGAATGACGAATTGGTTGACCTAAAATGGCAACAAAAACGGTAAATGGGGTTTTGTTGGGTGTCAATTGTACATTAAAAATCCACATGAATCAAAATCCTAGCTGATACTTTTTTTAAGATAAAAGGATTTTTCGTTTAATTACTCCGTTTTGCGCTTTTTTAGAAGTGACGTTCGTTGCCCCATGATTATTGAAAGCGTACAGACTTCAGCTTTAAGACACTTCTATCAAAATTTAAGTTATCTGCACTAAATTAAGCTTTCCCAGCGCGAGCTAGGAATTGACATTACACACAAAGTTTATTGGTGACATTTTCTAACAATTAATCGTAGATTTGGTTACAATTTTTGCGAATAAAAAAACTGGCCCACCTTACTGTTCATATCTCTAGGCGAACTGCAATATACTGTGGAATTTTGACAGTTATAACTGTTTATTTTAAAAGGGGTGTGGAACAGCCCACTTCCACTCTTACTGTAATTTATACTACAACAACAACAAATGTAACAAATCTCATCTTCATACCTCTTATAGTTCATGTTGTATGGGCGGTGCCACGCCCCTTTATCCAATCACAACCAAATATAGCCAGGGACTATCTACAGGTCATCAATACCACTTGGTAAAATTTTCGTATCAATCTGTCTATTGGGAAAGCCTGCAGAGCGGTTTTGAAAAGGGGGCGTGGCACACCCCACTTCCACGCTGGCTGTAATTAATACTGCTCCAACAACATATATACCAAATCTCATCTTCATACCTCTGATAGTTCATGAGATATAGCCCTTTTGATTTTCAAGTTGTATCAGCGGTGCCACGCCCCTTTATCCAATCACAACCTATTATAGCCAGGGACTTTCAACAGGTCAACAGTACCATTTGGTAAAATTTTCGTATCAATCGGTCTATTAGAAAAACCGTTAGAGCGATTTTTGAAAAGGGGCGTACACCGCCCACTTCCACCTTGGCTGTAATTAATACTGCTCCAACAACACATATACCAAATCTCATCTTCATACCTCTGATAGTTCATGAGATACAGCCCTTTTGATTTTCAAGTTGTATGGGCGGTGCCACGCCCCTTTGTCCAATTGGACCGAATTGCATACAAAAAAATTTATGCAAATCGGTCCAGCCGTTCGTGAGTTATAAAGTCACAAAACACTTGCAACAATTTTTTATATATATAGATATAGATTTCCTTTTTTTTCTAAAATTTTTTTCAAATTTTGATAGTTGTTATTTTCAGGTAATACCACTGTGCAAAACTACAGCCATAAATTGTATAAAAAGTTAGCCAACAAAAAAAAAACTAAGAATTTCAGATGGCATGTTTTACTTTTGGCACTGCAATTGAGCAAAAATAAAAACCCTCGAAAAGAATAAATAAAATATTGTGCGTTCCAAAAAAAAATTCGTATTTATTTCATTGCTAAAGCCCAACTTTAAGTTCTCTTACTGTTTTATATTGTTGTAACTTATGTATTGTCTTGTTGTTGTTGTTTTTGCTGCGTTTCATTTCTTTTGTATGTTGTGTTGGCAGTGACACACATTTCGATAACAAAGAATGAAAAAAAAAAACATGAAACAAATACGAAACAAAACAAAACAAAAAGCGTTGCGAAAGTAAAGTAAAATATTGTGTGAGATGGTTCGGAATGGCATTTAAGTGGTAACAATTAAGTTAGAAACAGTAAGTGAACACAGCCCCATACACACACAACAATTATGTATTGTGTGAGAGTGTGTAAAAGTTTACATAGAATATCTACAACACTTTTCGTTGCATGTGCAGAAGCACAAAACTAAAATGGATACGGTCGAACTAATGTTGACCAAATATGGAGGATTATCGGAAAATCTACAAAATCCACTAAAAAAACCACATTACACCTACATACTTAGAGCTATAAGCCAGTCGCTTATTTTTATACCCCCACCCTTCGTGTAGAAGGGTATATATAATTTAATACGACCCAAAAGTGTAACACATTGAAGGAGTCACTTTAGACCCTAGGTTTCTTTGAACCAAACTCGATTCATGGCTTTCTAAGGCGTTTCACCCCTGTCCGTCTGTCTGTCTAGCTGTCCGGCTGGTACGCACGATAACTTTCGAAAGACGTAACCAATTGATTTGAAACTTTGCACAGATTAATGATTCCCCAAAACTACTTACGGTATTGCAAATGGGCTATATGGCCAACCCCCTTCTTGTACCTCACTTACAAATACATCATTCCACCCACTTTAGAAATCCAGTAATAATATCAATACACCCGACGCGATCATGCCCAAATTCTGTATTAAGTTAAGCTATATCAAGATAAAATTGTTGAGAAAAAACTTTAGAAATTGATTAATATTATTAATAATCCCAACGCGATCGTCCCCAAATTCTGTATTCAGTAAAGCTAAAGCAGAAAAAAGTTTTGGAGAAAAAAGCTGGCAGTCAAGCACTCCCTTTTTAGTACCTCCCATACAAATGTACCATTCCGCCCACTTTAGTAATGGAGTAATAATATCAATACACCCAATCCGATCGTGCCCAAGTTCTGTATTTAGTAAAGCTAAGTCAGGATAAAGTTTAGGCAAAAAAACTGGAAGTCTAGCCACTCCCCTTTTGGTACCTCGCATACAAATGTACCGCTCCGTCCAGTTTAGAAATCGGGTAATAATATCAATGAACTAAAAAATTTTATGTTTTACTGAGGGTGAGGGTATATGTAAATCGGGTCTATCGACTGAAATTTCTTACTGGTTTGCCATTCCGTACAGTTTTTGAAAATTTTCGCAATAATGAAATTTATGTGGGATCATGTTATAGGTCTTTATTTGAATTTTCAATTGTTGGATTTTCTATTTTCAGTTTTCTGGCCGTTATTCACTTGGTAATGACCAGACTTCTCCCCAAGCAGATCGCAAAGTGCGAGGAATCACGTATTCAGTGGTAGAAAATGTGAAAATGACATGGAACCTCCAATGCGCCTTGGGAAGTAGGTAACACGAGTTAATGAACTCAACACAAAAGCTCTCTTTGGGCTTCGGCAGCCTAAAGCAACTAGGTGGACTAATAAGCCACTCTCCTTAAATATACAAACTATTTTGAAAACACGATAAAAAGGAAAAAAAAAAACAAAAACTCCACAAAATGTTGACGACCCCTCGCAAATGTTACAAGGACCATTATTTAAGAATATGCCCTCGGAATGTCCAAAATTTCTACAGAGTAGAAACTTATCCAAACTGTGACATCTGTTACAGCTGCCATGCACGAATTTGGTTGTGGATTCATAGTCGGCAAGAGACTTCGACAAATGGTCTGGCGGTTTAACCCTGTAAGTGACCGAATATCCATATTTCGCCTCGAGGCAAATAATGTACACGCCCCGACGGAAGACAAAGGTGAGGACATTTAAGATGCATTTTATGAGATCCTGCAGGAAATATATGACATCTGCCCTGGCCATGACATTACAAATTAATATGAGAGATTTTAACCCCTAAAACAGGAAGGGAAGATGATCTTGGTGCAGCAGTCGGAAAATCCAGTCTATACAACAAGACCTCCAATAACGGATTTAGATTGGTTAGCTTCGCGTCGACAAGAAACATGGTAGTGAGTGGAACCAGTTTCCCGCATAAAGATGTCCACAAGGTAAGTTGGATATCCCCCTGATCAAAGACAAGAAACCCAGATTGCTTACTTGGTAATCGATGGAAGGCATGTCTCAAGCATTATGGACGTGCCAAGATACGCACGTAACCAAACGCATAGGAAGCTAGACATCACAAAGCTGCATACCAACGAGATAGCCAATGCCTACTCCAACCAACTCTCTCAGCTTCTTCAAACAACCGCTCCTAAATCTGATGTTCCCTACAGCCAGTGCCAGCATATTGGGAATTCTAAGACCATTGGCGCAACGCCCGTACTGGGTTATAAAAAACCACGCTCAAGCAAGCCTAGGTACGATGAAAAATGCCTGGGGAAAAGGATGCTGCCTACAGGGCAAAAGTGCAGCCAATGGCAACGCATGCTGTGACGGAGCGTTAAAATGAGAAGAGGAGGCGAATGACACGCCTCTTCAGGCGGAAAAGCGTCTATGGAAGAAAAGAGAGAGCCAGGATATCAAATATTACAGGGATGGAGCTGAAGCCCGAAAGTTTTACCAAAAAGCAAAAGCTTTGGAACTGGGATATACGCATGTTAGGACAGCTATGGAAATCTGATAACGGGAACTCAGAATGTGATGCATATATGGAGGAAACACTTTCGTACTATGCTCGCTGCCGAAGGCAGCGTAAGTAACGAAATCACGTCAATCATCGACGTCAAGAGAATAAATTTTCCACCAAACAGGCATTACGAGAACATCAAGGCAATTGCACGGCTTCAAAATAATAAAGGTGCGGGCGCCGATGGACTGACGGCTGAGCTTTTAAAAGCCGGTGGCGATGATCTTACAACAAGTACGCAGCAGGCATTACGAGAACATCAAGGCAATTGCACGGCTTAAAAGTAATAAAGGTGCAGGAGCCGATGGACTGACGGCTGAGCTTTTAAAAGCCGGTGGCGATGATCTTACAACGTGTACGCAGCAGCTAGTTCCCGAAGGCAGCATAAGTGATAAGATCACGCCAATCAACTACGACAGAGTAAACTGTCCACTACCAAAGCACAATAAGATCAGCACGGCAATTTTCACGGCTTTTAAATAATAAAGCTCCGTTTGCCGATGGACTGACGGCAGAGCTTTTGAAATCCGGTGATGATGAGCTTACAACGTGTACCCAGCAGTTCATAAGCACAATTTGACAGTTCTGAGGCTTCTATGTCATGTGCTTAGGAAAGGCGAGTCAAGTGTGTGTCATGCATTTACCCAAGGCCAAGGTCCTGTCTAGTATGTAACGTAAAAGTCTAAAACCGCATTCTATCGAATCTGATTAGACCTTATCAGTGTGGCTTTTGACCTGGTACATCCTCGACCGACCAGATATTCACGCTACGACAAATCCTGGAGAACACCCACGAAATGCAGATTGACACCTACCATCTGTTTGTCAAAGCCAAAGCTGCATTCAACAGTCCGATACGACAGCAACTATTAGGTGCTACGGATGAGTTGGGTATCAACTTGAAGCTGATACGACTTTGGGGGATGACACTGATTGACACGAAGTCTTCAGTGAAAATGGGCAAAGATCTGACAGAGTCATTTTCTATCGAGACTTCATGCGGAAGGCTGCAGTAAACACGACACTCTCATTAAAGTTCTCATTTTGTTTGCATATGTCGTTGATACTGTGGGATGTTACTGTGGCCATTTCGGGGATTGAGAAGCACGAGACTGAAGTGGATCCTGTTATAAGGACAAAACTAAGCTATTTGATTCAACGAAAAAAGAGTCTACTCGTTTGGGACGGTGCGTGAACGTTGACAACTATTTTTTTAAAGTGGTAGATGATTTTGTCCACTTTGGCTCCGTCGTAAACAAAAATAATATTGCCAGCCTACAAATAAAGAGACGAGTATTGATCGCCAACTGCTGCTACAACTCGCTAAGGGAGCGAATAAATGACAAATTACCCTCTCGATGTACAAAGATCCAACTCTATTAGACACTGGTGCTACCTGTCTTGCTCTATAGCGCAGAATCATGGGCAATGATGCGAGCGGTTCAAACTATTCTGGAAATCTTCGACAAAAAATTACTTTAGAAAATATTGAGACCCATCATCGTTAACGACAAGTACCGTCGTCGAATGAACCATGAGCAGTCTGAGCTGTATAACGACATTGGATACACAGAAAAAAATAACGCAAATGAATTGTCATATTAAATACCATTTCGTCAATACAATTAAATATTTAATTAAAAAGGTGCCAACAACCGAAATTGTAAGAACAATAAACAGTGTTGTCACATTTAAATTTTTTTTTATTTTTTGTTGAATTTGAACAGTAGTAGAAAATTTGTAAATATGACAATTTACAACCACTCTCAAATGAAAAAGTTGTTATAATTTAATATTGAATGCTAACAATTTTATTTCATTACTAAACAACAATTGTGTTTTTTTCTGTGTAAGTTGTACGAATGGATAAAAATGATGCAGCTCGAAAAGTCTTTAGTAAAAAACTCGGTAGGCGACTCAGCGGTCGAGAGCGATCAAAACTTTGTTGGATGGATGTACTAAGTGTGAATTTACAAGTCAGGAAGAATGTAATAGTCCGGTATAGTAAATCTCTCTCAGATCAAACTTTTTGTATGACCTTTTATATTATTTGCTTATCTTCATGTTCGTTCACTTAGTTTTTCAGTTGTAACTCAAAAACTTTTGAAGATTTATCATTTCATTCTTCAGCAGAATTGTAGAGAACTCCAAACCCTTTGGGGGTTTTACTATACTGACCTAGTACCTTCACCCTGACTTGAAATTTTTCACACTCCCAAAATTGGCTGTGGCACTGTATCATTAAACTATGAATCCACAATATTGAAACGATGTGCGTATGATTAATATAAATTCAGCATAGAGTTAATATTACTAATACGTTGCACCAACATACATAAAGGTACGGTCAGATTAGGCAAATATTTGACGAAAACCGTCACATATTTCTTTGCCGCAGTCTGACCACAAAACATTTTTGTGTGGCAAACAACAAAACAGCTGATTTTGGTCAAACAAAATTATTTGCCTTCAAATAAAAATATGCTCAATGTGACCAAAGTGTGACCACCAAAGAGCAAATATTTTCCTCTTTTTTGGGCAAACATTTATTTGATCTTACAAAAGTTTTGTAAGAGCAAACAAGGGTAAATAACAGCTGATATCAGCGGTGTTGTCAGCTAACCGACAGAAATTTCAGTCAGTTAAACTGACTGATAAATACCATCACCCATTATAAGATATTGTTTAAGTCTTGAGTTATTGAAAATAATCGATTTGTAATTAAAACCAGTTAGAAAGTTTCAGTCGGTCAACCCGACTTAAATTTACCCTTACCCTCAGTAAAACAAATAATTTTCTATTTTATTGATATTATTACTCGATTTCGAAAGTGGGCGGAGTGGTACATTTGTATGGGAGGTACGAGAAGGGGTGTGTTTAGGCTCCAGATTTATTCTCCATAACTTTATCCTGTTATAGCTTTACTAAATACAGAATTTGGGCACGATTGCGTTGGGTGTACTGATATTATTACTACATCCCTAAAGTGGGCGGAAAGGTACATTTGTATGGGAGGTACGATAAGGGGCGTGTCTAGACTTCCAATTTTTTCTCCAAAACTTTGTCCTGTTATAATATAACAAAATACAGAATTTGGGCACGATCGTGTCTAGTGTATTGATATTATTACCCTATTTCTAAAGTGGGCGGAGTGGTACATTTGTATGGGAGGTACCAGAAGGGGCGTGTCTAGACTTCCAGATTTTTTCTCCAAAACTTTATCCTGCTTGAACTTTACCAAATACAGGATTTGGGCACGATCGCGTTAGGTCTTTTAATAATATTAATCGATTTCTAAAGTGGGCGGCACCAGATGTGTATGGGAGGTACCAGATGCGGCGTGGATAGACTTCCAATTTTTTTCTCCAAAACTTTATTGTTATTGCTTTACTAAAAATAGAATTTGGGTACGATCACGTTTGATTTATTGATATTATTTCTCCATCTCCATAGTGGGCGGAAAGGAAGGTTTGTATGGGAGGTACCAGAAGGGGCGTGGCTAGGCTTTCAAAATTTTTTCCAAAACTTTATCCTGTTATAGCTTTACTAAATACAGAATTTGGGGACGATCGCGTAGGGTGTATTGATATTATTACTCGATTTCTAAAGTGGGCGGAATGATGTATTTGTATGGGAGGTACCAGAAGGGGAAAGGCCACGTAGCCCATTTGCAATACTGTAAGTAGTTTTGAGAAAATAATAACTCGTGCAAAATTTCAAAACATTTGGTTGCGTCTTTCGAAAGTTATCGTGCGAACCAGCCGGACAGCCACCAGACAGACAGACAGACAGACAGACGGACATGGCTCAAACGACTTAAAAAGTCATGAATCGAATTTGGTTCAAAGAAACCTAGGGTCTGAAGAGACTCCTTCTATGTGTTACACTTTTGGGTCGTATCAAATGATATATACCCTCATCCCTAAGGGTGATGGTATAAAAATGAAGAAAAATATCGCCAATTTAAATAATAATAAATAAAATAAAAGGAAGAAATGGTGAATATAAAATATATTTTTGTAATATTGTGGAACTGTTATAAAATTTTATGCATAATTAAAAGGGAAAAATTCAAGTTTTGTTAATTATCTCAAATCGACTGTAAACCGGGTAAGCTAAGACAAATTATGGTATAATAAAGATAAATTTTCCACAGTTTAACCGGTTACAAGCAAATCCAACAAATATCGGTTGTCAGGCAGTTTACACTCTCGAAAGCCCGTGGAAAAGGTGATAAATTGTAGAATATGGGAGTCAAAATATCACAACCCCCGCTCCGGGGCTCATATGTGTCAAAAAGGGGTTCTATGAAGATCCTCTATGTGGGTGTATTCAAATGAAACAAATTTTGAGAATAATTCAGCAGTAATTCAAGAACATACAGGTCCCAATTAGGGAAAGGTTTGAGTTCCTTATTGTATGCTTTGAGTGCACTCACAAAAAATTTGCCTATTGTTGTCAATCCAGATAATTTCAGTAAAACATGTCATAGATATTGTGAGTTTGACGAAAACTATGCATTGTATTGCTTATTTTTTTTTGTAATTTTACCTTAAATAGTATGAATGTTCTTAATGCTGTTTGAACAAAAAGTAAAAAATATCTGTGAAACACTTTTATATTTTTGGTGTTTTTTTTATTTACTTAAACTTTGAGAAGATTATAAAATATACTTTCATATTTAATTATATAAAGTCTGCCTGTTCAAGGGTAAATAACAGCTACAATAAATTTCTATAGGAAATGTAAAAGGCAACAAATACTGAATAAAAGGTGTGATTGGTGTTATTGTTCTAATGTGTCATCTTTTCATTCCATTGCTTGACATTATTATAAAAAAAAAAACTTGACCGTAGGAATTTTTTTTTTGGCCGAAGCTTAATGTGAAAAACTTTTACAAATTATACAATACATTATATTTTAAAAAAAAAACTTATTATTTATTTCTTAAATAAATGAGATAACGCAAAACGAAACAAAAAAATTATTCAGTTACAAAAAAAGCCTTCAACACGGATAAATTGTGGCAGAATAAAATTGTTTCAGTATTTATTCCATGTAAACTAGCCCTTCTTTCTAAATAGAGCCGACTAGCGGCACTAAACTGCAACACTACTAGTTGGAGCACTTAAAAACTTGACAGATGCATATAAATAGCAACGGCATTAGTTACTGTTGTTAAATGCATGGAAAAAGCAATAAAATTATGAATACCCAATAAAAACAAATGCATTCATTCTGTTCTCTGGTCCCAATGACCCTTTTACACCTTAATAATATAAAAAACGTTGTTCGAAGCTCTAAGTACCACAGGCAAAAAAAAACGCCGCTATTATTTCTAAATAAAATTGGTTATTAATTAATTAACATTTAAATAAACATCCAATAGTTCGAATATCGAAACAAATGTATTAATTTTTTCTTAAATAATGTGTTTTACCCTACCAAAACAGTCGTTGGAACCTAAACTAGATTCGGCCAAAAAATTCTATACCTATATTTTGAATATGTAAATTTTGAAACAGGAAAAACCCCGGTTTCATAGATTGATCGATTTTTTAAATTTTCGATGTAATTTCCACTAGAAACTACAAAATAAGTAAAATAATATGTCGTCTAAAAAAAGGTTGTGTTGACCACACTTATAGCAAGAACATCTGTTCGAACGACAAAACAAAGAATAAATAAGTTGAAATCACAAACAAACCGTCGCCAATAATGTTGAAGTTTAAGAAAATATGAGGATATAAGAAAATACGCATCACAGTTAACCAAAATATTTGCATTTTGTTTCAAATTGTTAAAAAATATTTCAGAAAAAAAAATATTTTCTGCTGGCTTGCTGAAGGTTTCTGGGAAAACAAATTTATTTGCCGGCAATCAAAAATTTGGTGCAAATATTCGTTCAAGTGTGACCGCAGGGCAAATATGTTTTCCCTTATGTCCATCTGACACAGTTTGACACGTGTTTGATCCAACAAAAGAAGGCAAACAAATGCGCCTAGTGTGAACACAAAATCAACTCTGTATTGCTTTGACAATATTTTGGGCAAATAGGGGAAAACATGTTTTGGTCAAATATTTGACTAGTCTGACCGTACCTTAAGTAGAGTGTTCTATATTCAAAATCGCTACATATGTACAGTATATGGGTCAGGGCGTCATTATCATCAGTAATGACCAGTTTTCTACTTATCACATATGAGACAGCCTATGAATGGCCAGAAATTTTAAGTTGTTATAGAAAATTTAAAAAAGAACGCGACAAATAAAACAATAGGTCTCAAAAACCTTTCTAATAGATGTTAAACCACTAAATAGCCCTTAATATATTCTAATCTGCAGTAATCTGTAAACTGTTCTTCTGACAAAATTTTTAACACACTTATACTGTTAGGACTTTTGACCATAAATATAGTCGGTATCCTACAAAGAGATCTCAGGTACACTTTTTGTGTTTTTGATGATTAAAAATTTATGGCCACTTGTGTTTTGATACAATAACTATAAAACTACTTTAAATAGACATGGGATAGATTTTCCTCGGCATAGAATATGACTTTTGGGACACTTTTGCATCATTAAGACCATTTCATATAAAAGTGGACTTGAGACGTTTTTGCAGGATTAATTGTTATATCAGAAATTCATATAATCCCTACGGGTAATGGGACGTCAGTTGTCTAAAAGTTCCAGTTTGGAGATTTGTGTAAAGAGGACGTGTCACCAAACTGAAAGTTAAGTTTTAAAGAAGTGTCAATTCGACTGATATGAAGTATTTCTGCGACGTTGTCTTTTTTCCACGATGGTGTTTAGAAGAATACATATATTTGTGCTATAATTCCTAAGAGGGGTTAAGGTCCGTAAAAATATGAAATATACTTATACTTAAGTATTTTTTACAGCATCTACAATAATCAGGATCCTTGACACAACCTCTAAGCTTGAATAAAAAATAACTAATTAGGTAAATATAATTTATAAATAAATCAAATTATATGGGAGTTGGGGTTATAAGCTTCGAGATAAGTCCTAATATGGGTCGTGTAGAACTGAGGTAGGAAATGTTTCAAGGAGTCATGTTCCTCGACGTTGGTCCTGAGACAGGTACTGTAGAATTCATACACAAGTGGTCAAAGTTATGTCGTAGGGTGTTAATTCACACATGCAATGGCAAAGCCATGGTAAAGTAACGTGTCTCCCTCATATATTTGATTTAGAACTAGGACCGGTCTCAACCCTCCAGGGACCAGTCACAGGAACAGTTCTGTGAACAAACCACTCCCGTAGGGAATGCTTTCACAAAAAATTATTTTATTTAGAAAAACTTGACAATCTTAGACCATTCCCCATGACTTTATAACAGTGCCCTGCTTTAAGGTAAAAATAAACCTTCTTACCACCACCCTCCCTAGTAGCAAGCCACTACATAAGAAAGTGGCTGACAGACAAAAGGTTCAATAATTTAAATTTTCAAATGTTATTCGGTGGGTTATGGTGCTAAGCCGCTGTGTTTAAATTAAAAACGTTGTAAGCGATTTTCGGATTTTGCTGGTGTGAGAACATAAATAAAACGGGGTTACACACAGCCATAATAATCATGTAAAGACACACATACACGCACATGTACCATTTTATATATATATAGATATTTAAGCCAAAATTATTGTACATAACTCACTCAGACCGTAACAGCAACACTCACCGACAAAGAGACACAGACATACACACACACACAACGACATTGCATGGCACACCACGCTCATACATACAGTGTTTCACATCACACATGAGTTATTTACACACACACGCACACTCTCAAACGCATACATACATACATATTGCTTTGCGTGTAGACATTCACATATACATACACATGTGTATAAGATTGCAAGGCATTCATAGTTGATATGCATACTTATGTGTGTGTGTATAGAAAAATATTTGTACATTTGTATGTATATATGTAGGTATAAGTATATGTATAATAAGTAAATAGCTATGCTTGTAGATAGATATATATTACAGCTGCTAAATTTCGATACATTTAGAATTTAGTTTGTCGTATTTTTATTGCTGTACGTACATACGTTTGTTTGTTTGTTTGTTGATTTGTTTGCTGATACGTACATCATACATATGTATGTATGTATGTATGTGTGCATTATTTTCTATTACTCAATAACAATTGACTATTTATTTGTTATTTAGCATTTGTTGTTTTCACGTTTTCCCTGCTGTTGTGTTGTTTTCACTTTCTTGCTCGTTGGCATTGTATAATATTTACAAATCTCTAACTAAGTACAAAGGAAAACAGCAACAAACGGAAATCATTGAAATTTGCCATTTGAATATTATTGTAAATTTTGCATTATTTATAGCGATTTGCGAACGAACAATTTGGCAAACACCAAACGACGACAAAAATCCACAAATCTGTCGTCACAATAACAATAACAACAACTGTGATTGAGTATTGGAAAACGAGGCTTTGTTTAACCGTTTCGGTAATCATGCACCTATACACATATGTTTTGGTACATTTACGTTACACTCTCTCTCTCTTTCTAGACATATGTAAAATATGTACGACCAACAATACAACACAGCACATTGTATAACTTTTGATTCAATGATTTCATATTGTTGTTTGTATTTATTTACTTTTTTTCAATATTTCGCGTCCCTTTATTTTTTTGGCAGCAAATTGCTGATATGACATACCTTCAACTGCTAATCCAGTATTGTTTGATTTACAGATTTACATTGGAGTTATTGCGATGGTTATTCAGCTTCCTCCATAAGCGGCTTCATACGTGTTTCTGGTATCTGCCATTGATTTGTTATGGATTTATAAATATTTAATGAATATTACATAAAAAAAAATCACACACACACAATCACATTGTTGTTACAGATATATTGTAGTAGAGCGCGTATTACAAAAAAAAAAGTTGAGATTTATTTAAAAATGTTGTTATTTGTCTATGAATTATATATTTATTACACTTCCATTGTTAGGGATTTTCCGTTACTTCGAAAAAAAAAATACAATAGAAACACAAATTATATTACGGTGTTATACGGAGCGTATGAGTGATGGGTAAGCATTGATTGGGTGTTATTGATAAACAGCACTGTACGTTGCCAAAATCGTGAGAACTGTAAATATCATTGTGAGTTATTAAATGATTGCGCTAATTGCAATACCACAAAGTGAATTAAATTATTGCACCACCGCTCTGTTAAGACAAATCGTTTGGTCTGTAAAAGGAAGGATCGAATTGTAAATCTATATCAGAGCAGTAGTTCGGTGTATTCTACCTCTACCTCATCAATTCAGTTTCTACAGAAGCCTTATATTGTGAGCTTCAGGCTTGCTACGCGTCTATCTACCTATCAACTAATGTCCTGTCATAGCTGACACGAGTATTAACACTTTAGGATTTGACTGGGACAAAAGTCTGGTAGATTTGTCTCAAATGTACTCCATTGCTTTAGTTTGGTCATTTAGAAAGTGTTATTATTCTTCTATTAATGTAGAGAATTAAACGCATTTGAACAGTCTTTATGCAACCGACCATTGACATGCTTGGGTATAAAGACGGAAAAATGGATTGCCGACAAACATGACACTAGATCAAACTACGTAAACAGACAAAAACGGATCTTAATGGGTTAATTACTCTTAGCAGTAAACTTAGACTAGTAAACACAGCCATCTAGATAAAATAGAGAAACGCAGCGTTTGGTAAAGAAGCACAGATCTTAGTGCGAAGTGCTGCGACAAATTGACAAACGATTAAACGACTTCATAAAGGCCATTGAGAAGATCAAATGACGAACTATCAACATTCACGCAGGATCAAGAAGATGTCTAGGCAGACTTTTATAGTGGATTACTCATATCAGCTGGACAAAATCACTACCTAAACTGTGGGTGCTACGAATACAGATATGATCTGGATATGGCGTCGACATGTCCTTTACTGGAAAAAAATTGGTTACTCAATCAAAAACATAAAACCTAATATATCACCAGGTGCAAATTACATTGCTACTGAATAACTTAAAGCTAATGCACGCCCTATTTCTAGGAAAATAAATGCTTAACTGCTGAGTTGACCGAAGACTGGGTAGTAAATATTCCCAAGAAAGGCGAATTGATGAATCCAAATAATAAGCGCGGCTTTATCATCTAATTCTGTATCAGTATTCAAGGTCATAGCACATATAATTGACAAACGGATATCGGACAAAATTACGCCAGCTCTGAGACCACAACAAGCTAAATTCCGACCCCACTAGACGACTATATACCATATAAACTACCTGCGATTCAAAATCGAACAATTTATTCCCAACAAGCATTTGACAAATTAAACCTCAAAATTTTTTGGAGCTCATTAGGTTGTAAGCAAGTGTCATTTAAACTTATCTCCTTATCTCTCTGCCAGAAAGCCAGTAGCCGCATCATGCATTGCAAAGCTTTACCAGTATAAAAGTGAAAACAGGAGTGCGACAAGGTTGCGTCCATTTCCCTCTTCTATTTAATATAGTGCATGGAAATAGCACTTCACAATGGTCCAGTATCACTTGCGGATTGCAAGGTCGTTAAAGTGTCTTAGACTATTCTAGCTAATAGCTTCTCAGATATGAAAACGAATCTTCGTAAGATATCCAAATCAGCGGGTCTAAAAATAAATATTGCCAAAACTAAATCTCACCGTATAATTTCTTCAATCCATGATTTGTTCACCATCGTTATCTCGGTAGGATATTCTCCAAAATTTGTGGATCGGTTGAAGACATCGTATCCAAAAAGCACGTCAAACATTCGGCCGACTAAAACCTGTATTGAAGTCATCATCAATTTCGTAATGTGTTGAACTTATTATCTTTAACACAAAACAATGGAAAGTCAAACCTTCTCTATGGTTGTGAAACATGGAACTCTGTCCCCCGAGATATGAAAACCATACAAGTGTTTGTGAATTTTGCGAATATTTTGGCCAAAAGTCACTTGTATCGTAAGACTATGGAAAAAATGAAAGCAGCTACCCATAGCCGCAGTAATTAAAACACGAAATTGCCGTTGGATTGGGCACACTTTATGAAGACCACGGAATGAGATCACTTAAAATGCTATAGTATGGAATCCACAAGGCAACCGAAGAAGAGGACTTCTAGTCAAACTTGGAAGAGACAAATAAAATCAACATTACAATAATTGGCAAATCCTGGGGAAAAGTGAAGACGTTGACATCATTTACACCAGATTTGTTGAGACCCTATGTTCCTTATAGGATCGACATGTATGCAGTGCACATTGCACATGCCAAGTCGATCAAAATATATTGCAACTATTAATGTAGTCACTGGTCTTGCAGGTTCGTCCGCTCTGAATTTTCCCGAAATATCTCTGTGCTGTGTTACCTATATCGGGTGAATATTGTAATGCAGTCATTTATTCCATTAAGACATCTGCGACAGTTTTAAACAGCCAGACTATCGGATGAGACTGCCTGATTACCGGATGAGACATAAACAATCATTGCTGGTTTAATGTCTTCCAGTCAGCTTATCAACATTTCCGCCTGGTATACATTACAGCTCTGAGGCAGTCGACAAGATACTCACATTTTTAATTTACCAGAATCAAACTCATCATATCCCGATCAGTAGAAATATGTATAGAAATTCAGGTATTTCTTATAAGTATGGAAGGATGGTACTCTCTGTCGAATGTGAAGATCATGTGCACAATTAAGACAAACAATTTTGTAAAAACAACTAGTAAAAATAAATCAGATGTCGAATGTACGTTATCTTAATGGTCTTCTTGTTTTTCGTGTTCTTATTTGCTGCGAAACAAAAATTCTTCCATCAGTAACCATACATAGAAAAGATATTCAAGTCCTTGGGTCCTTTGCGCTTCGTAGTTAGTTCGTCAAACCAATCTAATATAACACAAAAGCTTTTCACGTTATCTATTTAACAATGTTTTGGCCACCCGCTTCTGCGCCATCCATCAAGTTTATTGCTGAAAATTTTTCGAACTGAAGTATTTTTATCTATTACAATGTGTCCAAGCCAGCGAATTCAGTATATTTGGACGCGCTTAAATACGTGGATGTCTTTATACACCTTATGTTTCATACGACGACGGTAGTCGCCGTTGCGTATTATTTCCCCTCGAATAGATTAATCTGATTGTGCCATTTCCAGGATGCTGCGCTGAAGAGCAAGAGAGATAGGTTCAGTGTATAGTACAGTTGGATCCTTGTTCGTCAAAATAGAGCTTTGTATGAAATTGCTTGCTTAACGCATAGTAACAGTGGCTTCCGATCTATACTCGTCTATTGATTTTCAGGCTGACATTATAATATTTTTTTATAAGTTTGTTTTGTTTTTTTTTTAAATTTTCTACTGGTCTCTTGATGTTCTGGCTAGCTGACATTACTATTTTTGTTTACCACTTCAAAGTTTTAGTTGTCACCATTCACGCAGCGTCCCAAACGAGTAAGCGCTTTTGTTCGTTGAAACAAATAACTGGGTTTTGTCCTCGTTTATCATCAGAACAACTTCTGCCGACTGCCTTTCAATGCTCGTAAAGGCCGCAGTAACATCCCATAGTTCTCGGCCAACGATGTTTATACCATCGGCAGGCGCAGTCAGCAGACTTTTATTAAAGAAAGGCTCAGTCCTGTTTAATGCAGCCTTCCGCAAAATCATCTCCATTATAATATTAAAGATACTATCGAGTTGTCTAAATCCTCGCTTGATAAAAAATTGCCCTATTAGATTTTTGCAAACTTTCACTAGAGACTTTGTGTCTGTGTCAAGCAGTGAAACTCCGCAATGTTGCATCAGCTTCTCGGGGATACCAAACTCAGCCTTAGCCTCAAACTCATCTAATATTTTCTATCCTATCGAACATTGTAGTCATTCAAAATATGATAGGTACTAGTATTGATCTGCATTTCTTGGGTTCTCTCCAGGCTGAGTTTAGTCTTTCATAAAGCACACTCGTTAGGACCTTCTATGCGGTAAGAGGTTTACCTCTCACGCTCAAGATATAGATTACATTTGATTACAATAATCAGGAATGCACTCCTTTAGCCAAATCGTGCTTATAAGCTGGTGCATTCACGTTGCCAGCTCATCGCCAAAGGCCTTTAAAAGCTCTGCCGGCGGATCATCGGCTCTGGCAGCTCTGTTATCGCTGACTGACGTGATTTTGTCAATTATGCTGCTTTAGGGAACGAGAAAAGTACTGAAGTGTCTCTTAGCAGCTCCTCCTATGTGTCCTTGACCAGATTTCCATCCACCACCTTACAGCGATCTCTGTTCCAAATTCTATGCTATTTACCTTTTGGTAGAACTTTCAGGCTTCACCTATGTCCCTGTAATTTTAGATATCCTAGCTCTCTATTTTCTTCCATAGATGCTTTTGTCGCCTGAAGCGGTGTTTCATTTCCCTTCTGTTCTCATTATAAAGTTAAGTCACAATAATCGTTGCCATTGACTAAAGTTTTGCCTTGTATGCAGCATCCTTTTGTACATTTCTCATTGTATTAGGGTTTATCTGAGCATGGGTTTTCATAGCGTAATAGGCTCGTTGCGGCAGTGGTCAGAGAATTCGCAATATACTGCCTGTTGGTGTCGAGAACATCTGAGTATGGGGGATTTGTTTGATGTTATTGGAGAGTTGGTTGAATTAGGCATTAGCTATCTCGGTGGTATGCATCTTTGTGATGTCTAGCTTCCTTTACGTATGATTACGGACGTTATTGGCACTAATCTAACTAGGTAGCACGTCCGTAACGTTTGTGTCATGACACTTGATTAACGTGGTTTCTGGTTTTTTGATCAGGAGATATCGAGGTTGTCTTCCGGATATTTTTGTGCGGTTAAACCGCGAGAGCAGATGACAAAGTTTCGATAGCTCAGTGGAAGCGACATAGACTAGCAATCCCAAGGTGCCGGGTTTGATTTCCGGCCTAGGCACTGGCCAAATCAACATCAATAAAAAATTACTTTTCAAATACTTTCGAGTTTTCCAGCCAACAAAATTCATCCTAGGTGCTTCCACTACAAAAAACCAGATTGCGCAAGGACCAAGGAAAAAGATTTATCAATTTATTAAATTTACGTTAAAGTGTATCAAATGATACATCAAATTCGGCTTACGATCAGAAAAGTGTTTTTTATTGTTTGATATTTTTGGTCAAATTCAGTGTGTCACGCACTAGGATGACGCGTTTCGAACTCAATGACGAGTTCATCTTCAGACCCTTTTGTGACGAACTGATGCACAATGGTACATCATCCGCTGTATATACATTTATGTCAAACATGTACATGCGAAGTAGATATCAGCCGAATTTATGTAATACAACAACAACAGCACCTAGCAATCCTTGATACAAACTTTGTTATATGCAAAGGAACGAAACAGAGTTGCCAACAATGATCGTATGATAATCAGATTATATACCCGATCGAGTGCCGTTAAATTGAAAATCGCTATTAAGAATTACCAACCCAGCTACTTCCATTAGCTGTTATAACAACAACAACAACAAAGTTTCTTGCTGACTATGAATTCATATTTAAATTCTTGTTTTTGTGCCGGGTAGCTGTAAAAGATGTCACCGTTCTTTCGTCGTGTGCATCCCTGTCCCGTACATTGCATTTCCTGTATGGTCTTGTATTTGTCTAGGACATTCAGCAAAAGGATAGGAGCACCATTTGTGTAGAGATTTCACACATTTCAGGTGCACGTCCTTAGCTCGATCTTAGTTTTTTGGGGCTGCCAAGTAGTAAGCTGTAGTAAGTATCACGACGTTTCTGTTGTTCGGCTACATATACCCTACTTGACTTGCATGGTGCTACAGTCGATTTTATTAGTCATTTCCACTATTGACCATCAAACATTAAGCCTGCTGTCACAACGCCAATTCCCATCCAACATTTTTTCCGAACATACCTATTTGCATTCACCGCTCTATCGAAGCATTATTATTTTGTGTATAATTTTTGTTTATTTTTTTTTTGTAGTTTGCATTTTGTATTGGATTCTCCTTATGGCCTAGAAATAAACATGTTTTGAAAAACGTTAAGATATTAAAATAAAAGTTGGTCGGTTCTACATTCCATCCGTCTAGGAGGTACTATGGGAGCTACAGAAGCTGATTTCGGGGCAAAATTTTAAAAAATAAAAAAATTGTATGGGGACCACCTAAAAGCTTGAAGATAGAGGGTAGATATGTTCTGAGAAACTGTTGGGGTTGCAAAAATATAGCGGTCGGTCATACATTTGACTCCTCTAGGGGCAGCTTAGGGGCAGTTAGAGCTGTGGGAGCAAATGTTATAACATTTAGATTTTTGTATTGGAACCCCCTTAGAGAGTGAAGATTTTAGGATGTTTTAACTATTCCAGTTTTTGTTACTATTATTATAACTTTTAGGCGGTATTTCAATTTGACAATTTCGCATTACAGTCCGACAAAGTAGCCAAAAATATGTTCGACGATCCTCCATAGAATTTACTTAACAACATTTACAGTAAAAATAAACAACCGACGCCAATTGTAATGTCCAAGCAAAAAAACATTTGTCATTTACCCTCCCGCCCCAACTTTGAGTTACAACGGTGACATTTCTATCTAACACCCTGCTTAGCAACAAAATGGAAACACACAAAATCTTAAAGAAAATACCAATAAATTATCCATTTTTCAACGCGAAATCAACAACACTACATCTTAAGAAAGTGTGCCAGCCTGGCATTACTAACGAAAGAAGGCGGTCTACTGCGTATACGTCATATCAAGAGATTGGCAACGGAAACACTCATACGCCCACGTGTACTAGGTTAATTATGCGGATTCTTTTTGGTTTGGCACAGTAAATGTTAAAAACGTTATTTGCTTATACTGGAGATTAAAAGCTGTAGCAATTTGTATAATTTTTATTGAAAATTAACAATAATTTTTAATTAATGAACATTTTTTGGTGCTATTATTTGATTTTTATATCGAGCATATGTATATTTCAATTTATTGTGAAACACAAATAGGCTCTAAAGAGAGACACATACGCACACACACACAGGCACAGCAAACACTTTGGACACTTTTACACACACACACACATACCGATATATGTACATACATGTGTATATAAACACACACACTATATTACTCTTATGTTTCTGTTTCATTATACATATCCATATATAGGATCAGTTCGCTATTTCTTTATATTGTTGGCGTTGCTGTTGTTGCTGGCATATGCCCACTAATTTTTGTTTTCTGTTTTTTTTTTTACTTTTATTGATTTTTAACAAAAAAAAAAAAACAATATAAACAACAGCGATTGCGACTGGGACGACGACCACGATAAATCGTAAATGAGAAGTGAAAAACTATCGCTGTAAGATGAAGCGTTTTGCACGAAAACAGTTTTGCAAGACGAACCGACACAAAATTTAAAGGGGCAATTACGCACGTATTCCCCTTCTACCGCCACGGTAGCCGATATGCTAGCAGCACAGTAACATATGGCGGACGAGAGAAAGAAAAACTTGTATTTTTCACAATTTCAGCACAAGAATTTTGTTAGATTTTCTTATAAAACCTATACATTTTTTAAGATTTTTCTCTGCGTTTTCCTTTTTTTTTGCATATATATATATATTTATTATTTTTTCCACTCACTCAACTTTGTAAAGGTTTTACATTTCCATTTGAAGGTTATGGGGTAGTAAAAAAAAATTTACGTTTTGTAGTATTTTTCTTTTGTTCTGAAGCGCAATCAAGGTTAGTAGAGAAAAAAAAAAACAGAAACGAACACGCTTAGTTAAGTTTTTTAAGGTTTTGTGATATTTCTATTACCAAATTAATGCGAAAACATTTTTTGTGGCTTTAGAGCTTTAGCAAAGAATTAATTTGTTTTGGATTGCTTTTAACTGAACTGGTATAATTTTTTATTGGCAAATTGTTTCACATTTTCACTGTAGTTGTTTTATAAATATTTATCACCGTTCATCTTTTTGGCGTTTGTCACCTTGTTGTGAAAACTCTTGCGTTTTTTTCACCGTTTCACATTTACTTTCACTTTATTTTTTAAGGTGACTTTAACTGTCCTCCTGTATTTTAATGCTTAAATCCTTTCATTAATTCACTTTCTTTAAATGTATACAACAATTTTTGTTCTGGTGTTTTTCTTTTGTAAGGATCTTGTGGTTTTTTTTTATTAGCTTTCTTCTATTTTATTTTTGTCTAAAAAGTAAATAAACCGTAAAATGTTTATATGCTCTTTGCAAGTTCATCGAAAACTAATTTAGACTGCTTCGATTTCATAGAAAACCAAAAAAAACTGAAAATCTTTCACACGCACACACACACACACACACACACTCACACGAGCGAGCAAGCAAGCAGTCGAGGGAAATCTCAATGGAAATTTTTTCATTTTTAAATTTCCAATACAATGTTCACTATGCCTCCGCACGCTACAGCTTATACACGCGCACATACACTGGTCTCATTTTTACACACTCACACACACACACACACAGTTGCACGAACAAACACATGGTCATAGACATTTGTACATCGAATGACAGTAAAAGTTTTCTCTGGCAGTTGACATGACCAGGGTTGCCAGATTACAGAGTGCTATATGTGAATGTGGAAAAGAAAATGGGTATAAGGATGATGGAGGACGATTGTTGTGTACAATATTCTTTTTTGTTTAGTTTAGAATTTTATAAAAGACTATTAATAACTTTTATCAGTTTGACGATATGTTGAATAACTTATCCCAAATAACTGTAGGGTGATTCACTTATAATCCGGATGTTCGACAGCAATTATTTGTGACATGTTAAAAAACTTTGCTAGTTTTTTTTCAAATCATTGGTAGAACAGATTTCGGCAAATTATCTTATGTAACGATATTGGTGGCCTTCGAAAGCTCAGTGGAAGCGACGTAGACTAGCAATCCGAAGGTGCCGGGTTCGATTCGATAATTTCGAGTTCTCCAGCCAACAAAACTCATCCTAGATGCTTCCACTACCAAAATCTAGATTGCGCAAGGATCAAGGAAAATGATTTATCAACATCTCATATAAATCAACAAGCCAGCTGGCGCCATCTTTGGTGGAATTTGGCGTAAAACTCACAACAACTACACCTAACAATCCTTGACACAAACCTTGTTATCTACAAAGGAACGAACAGAGTTGCCAACAATGATCGTATGATAATCGGATTATTTGCCCGATCGAGTGCCGATAAATAGAAAATCGGTATAAAGAATTATCACCACAGCTACCACCAGCTGTTACAACAACATGTAATGATATTCAGTAGAACAATGCGCCAAAATGATCAAAACGCTTTAGGAAAATGTTCGTTCTCAAATTTGCCTTTAGCGAAACAATACAGATATTCGAAGAAACTAGATCGGTGGAAAACGTAACAACATCCATGTTTTACATCAGAACACAACCAGATAACGAAAATCTCAATGCGAAACGAAATATTAAATGGATATTACCAATAGACCTGTAACTCAGTGCAACAGCCAATTTGGGGGGTAAGGAATTTCAAGTCAGAGTGAAGGTACTACTAGGTCAGTATAGTACAACCCTCAAAGGGTTTGGCGTTCTCTGTCCAATATGATTTTTTTTTGATCCCAATGATCCATATTTTTTGCTTATTTTGATGTTTGTTCGCTTAGTTTTTCAGCTTTTTAGCTAAGGCTTAGGTTAATAATTTCTATTAATATATCCTTGGAAAAAATCAAGCTGGACTAATTTTATTGAATCGAATCTTAAATTAAACAATAAATCCACAATATTGGAACAAGGAGCGTATGATTAATATAAAGTCCGCATGAAATTAATATTACTTATACGTAGTACCTACATACCAGAGAATGACAAAATGTATACCAAGAGTTGTCAAATTTTTATTGCTATTCCGTAAAGTATGAGAATAAACAGGACTACAGAAGTACTTATAGCTCCCGTAGTGCTTAGAAGAGGTGACGAATGTAAGAACGATCAAAAACGATGATCTATGATGAAGATTATCTTAGCTAAACAATATCTTCATAATCTAGTTGAGTCTGGCTGGCTTATGACTTCGCGTGATTCGTGTGTATTAGACCTGGTAACGAAGAAAAAAAATGCAAAATCGAGGGAAATATCAAAGATAACCTCGAGACAACTTCAACTTCCAAACTGCACACCCCCGCCCACCAAAAAATTGCCAAAATGCCGCTTTTTGTTTGTGGCTCAATCGTAACATGCAAGGCATCGCTGTATAGGACTCGACGAGTACTACATATGTTCTATAGATTGCGCTGAAGTACGGCATAATTTTGCAATGATGGCGTCATTAAAAGCAGTTTCTACCCCTAAAATATAAAAATAAATATCTAGCCCTTTAAAAACCAATAATACTTTGCTTTGGAAGTATAAAGATTTATTCAAAAACAAAAAAGTTATGTATGATAGAATGAATTTACAGCATTAACACAAATATTTGTATATGTTGTTTGCACTATTATGGCAAATTATTGCATACTTTTTAGCGCTGTCGGAAAAAATTGAATAGAAATATATATTGCGTAGCTCAAATTATTGGGGTGCATTATATGACCCCTTCATCATAAAATTATGCCTTTCGGCAGCGACATCTACAGGATATATGTAGTACTTGTCGATACCTATCCAACGATATCTTGTACGTTGCGATTAAGTCACAAACAAAAAAGCAGCGATAAAACACGATTTTGGTTGTATTTTGGGGTGTTTTTTTTTGAAGTAGTCAATCTTTAATATTAGCTATACACTTTAGAAATTTTTTTTTCATGTGGGGACTGATTCGGTCTATTGTGTATTTTGTGTATACATGTGTGAGAGAAACCAATACAGAAATTTCACACAGATAAACTGACATTCATCTACATTTTTCTATCATTGTCGGACCCCGCGATGATGTAGACAGCAACATCGCAGTATAGTATCGAGCTAATCGGCATGTTTAGTAAAAGCTTCTCAATCAATGACGTTTGCATTCGTCAGTAAAGAAGTAGGTGCCGTTTGTTGTGAATGTGAAATAGAATGCATGTTAATACACAACAACGCGAGAAGCTATCCCATACCTCATCCATGGGGTGTAAAGGGAAATTAAGTTTTAAGATATTGAAATTAATCGATTTTTAATAAAAATAAAATTACTTATGTATTATCTTGTGCCTGCTTGTGAAAATTTATCTAATTTTTACAGGAGGTACAATTAAGGGCAGCACAATGTGTCTGAATTTTTTGTCGTCAATCCATGTTCAATAAATGCTTAAATTGGCAAAATGCTACTGAATTTGGTTTTCTTCCTATTACAAGATAACAGACTAAATTTGACGATTCCCCAGGTGCCGTTTTGGAAGTCATGGGAGAAATATTAATTTTGCAAAAATTGGTCATTTTGTATGGGAGGTTCCAAAGGGGGTGAACCGATAGAGTTCATAATTAAAAGCGTACAGCTTAAGCAAAATTTGACTGGATTCAGTGTACTTACAAAAAAGATATGTGTGTCATTTGTATGGGAGGTACCAGAAGGGGTGTGGCTAAGGTTTCGGTTTTTCTCCTATCACAAGGTAAATTAACGACCAATATTCATTTCCCCCAAGTGTCCGTTGGGAAATTTTAAGAGAAATCAAAATTTTCCAAAAATAGGTCATTTTGTATGGGACATTCCATAAGGGGTAACCCGACGATATAGCTTATATTCATTCCTGAGTCCAATTTTCAAAAGCGTACATCTTACGCATAATTTGAGTGAATTCAATGTACTTACAAAAAAGATATATATGTGAAAGAATTCGGTCATTTGTATGGAAGGTACCAAAAGGCATGCGGAAAATGTTTCGGTTTTCTTAGAGTTTGTCTACTATTGCATGATAAATAAACTGACCTAATTCAAATGTCTACTGGTTGAACGTTTAGAAGTTATGAAAGAAATATTAATTAGGTTATTTTTGTATGGTAGGTACCAGAAGGAGTGGGACTATTCTGTCCATTGACAAATCCATTAGTTCATTGCGAAACATATTAACACTTTCGTACCGGTCAGTTATGGTATACTCGAGTTATCCTGGTCACCAGCCATTCATCCAGCCAGCCAGCCAGACAGACAGATATGGCTCAATCGTGTTAAAAAGTCTTGAAACGAATTTGGTCTTAAGATACTTGGTCTCTAACTTGTTTACTGTAATGCGCTTAAATTTTACTCGTAACAAATTATATATATATTCTCATCCCTAAGGGAGATGGTATGCAACAGTAAGGGTTGGTAGAAGTAATATTCGTTATAAAGTGCAAACTTATCTGTTTTAAAGCAAATAAGAGTTTGTAAGCATTATCTGTGTGTTAGGAATAGATCAATTATACAAATTATGGGTATGTACTTAAGTATACTTTATTGCCGAGTACTTATTGTCATTCTCTGCTACTTACACACACATACATAAATAGCGAGTACCATATGCAAACGTATATACAGTAGGGTAATAACTTTTTGCATTTTTTGCAAATATCAAATCTCCCCAGACAAAATCGTGTTGGGCATGGAAAAATATTAAGAACTGCGTTTTTAGTTTTTCGCTATCGTTAAAAAAGGTTACGCACCAAACGCGTTAAAGTTTCGAATCAAACAAAGTTTACAAAAAAAAATTATTGAAATAAAATTAGTACAAGATATATATCCGCTTTGTAAAACTTCGCGTATTTTGAACCTAAGGTTTATATCTTACAATACCTACTTTTAATCATTTATTTTTATTATTTGTTTACATACCTACAAATGTATAAACCATATTTAAAAAAAAATTTATGAAAAAAATTTAAAAAAAAACGTATAAAAAAGGAATTTAGAAATCGCTGTCGGTGCGTAAGGTTTTTTCAGCAAATTGAACTGAAATAGTATTTTTTTATCATTAATACAATATTTGCCATTAGAAAAGCCCTGGGGAGAATGTTGTCCAAAAAAAGTTATTACCCTAATATACAGTACAGTACATGTGTCGGGGTCATCATTCAATATCATCAGCAATAACCTGTTTCCTACTTATCACAGTCAAAACAGCCTATTACACAGTGCAGCAGTAAAAACTTGAACCAATTGAGACCGCCAAAATCTGAAAGCTTATGATATTAGAAGAAAACCCCTAGCTCATTCTTATCTATCTATCTCCTGAACTATTCGAAATTTTGATATCTCTCTTCGGCAAATTTTTAGCTCTTAATCAGATCTAAAATTTTAACTTTCAGATCAAATCGAAAAAACAACAATATCCCACTCAAAACAATTCAAAACTGTAAAAAATTTTAAAATTTCATCAAAGATTTTTGTTGTTTTTTTTATTTATTTCTATTTTCTATATAACGAAAATCTATGATTTTTTGACAGTTTCGCTGATTTGAGTAAGATGTTGCTGAAGAGAGAAAAACCATATTTGGAATAGTTCACGAGATATAGACTACTAAAATCCCCATCTCACTCGAAAACTTCAAAAATTGAATTAAAAGAAAACTTTAGCTAATAATTCAAAACCCAGTTAGGGGTTTTCTTCTACTATCGTAAGCTTTCAGATTTTGTGGGTTTCAATTGGTTCAAGAGTTTGAAGTTGGAAAATGTGCTACTGTGTTATATGGCCAGAAATGTAAAGTTATTGGGAAAAATTTATGAAAAAGGCGATAGGTGGACTTTTGACCGACCCCCAGTCATTTTTCGCTCCCAACATTTTTATGACCTTTTATTTTTGTCCATATATTGATACTTGTTCGATCAGTTTTCAGCTATAACTCAAGAATAATTGATGATTTTCATTTCATTCTTCAGCAGAATTACTATGAATATCTATGTCAAAAATCAAGTAATGTCAAGTAAAAGAATGTAATCTTCAAAAAATTGTCATTTATCGCTTTTTTCTATAAAATTTCTGCCCATATATAGGCTTTCTCATCTGTGATAAGTATTAAACTGGTCGTAGCTGATGATATTGAATAAAGACCCTGACACAAGTACTGTACAACCATATGCACAGATTATGTACAACCATGTACAACGTATGAGTAATATCAAGTGTTATATAAATCATTCGCATATTTTTGCAATATTGTGGAATTATGTTAATAACTCTGTGCAATTCATCAATTCAACTCCGACCTTAGCAATGTTGTGTCTGTCTGTCCAATACTTGGAAATGTTGATAAACGCTCTAAGCCTACATCCATGTAAGATCTAACTGGTGTAAGATGTGAAGGTAGCGGAATATCAATTACATTGTGTTTTCGTTGAATATACTGACAATCAACTGGAAGTTAATGCAGAATTTTATGTTCAAACTATTCTCAGCAATGAGGCTAATTTCTAGCTAAACGGGTATGTAAACAGCAGAAGTTACGTTTTTGAAGAGCAAAATCCTTATGAGCCTCTTGAGGCTCCATTACATCCCGAAAAAGTAATATTAGATATAGTTTACATGACGAAGGCGTCATCGGCCCATTAAGTATAAAACCGGTGGGAATGAAATAAAATAAAAACTCATTAATTTTTAGGCTTTAGAGTTCCCACCGGTTTTATACTTAATGGGCCGATGACGCCTTCGTCATGTAAACTATACATAATATTACTTTTTCAGGATGTAGTGGAGCCTCAAGAGGCTCATAAGGACTTTGCTCTTCAAAAACGTAACTTCTGCTGTTTACATACCCGTTTAGCTAGAAATTAGCCTCATTGCTAAAGATAGTTTAAACATAAATTTGTGAGTTTTTATTCCTTACCAAACAATCACGTTTCTTAAGCCAATTGTTTGGTAACCGAATTATCTAATTTGACTTGACACCTTTGGGCAAAAACTGCTCTAGTCCCTTCATAACTCCGGTGCTACTATTTAGCAATACAACCTTCCCAAGTTATAGTAACACTATGGCCTTGTTTTCTTATCCTACCATTGCAAATTTTAGAGCAATCTGGTAACTACTCTAATTGAAATCGAAAACGAAGAGCTGAGCATAGTCTTTTGCGCTATTCTCACACTTGTTCCATTCAATTCGACCATTATGCTTTCCAACACCATGAGATGCCATGGAGGAGGACAACGACAACAATAACAATATGAAAGCAAAGTAAAAATAAATGAACAGATAAAAAGGGAAGTAGTAAAAGAAAAGTGAAAATAACAACAAAAAAAACAAGAAGAAGATAAAAAGCGAAAGCATACGAAACACTATACATGAACCAATTAATAGAGCTACGCTACCGTGCTAGTATTCTTTGATGTGTTCAACACAAAGGATATGGGAGAAATTTATGTAGAATCACAACAGAGAAATAACGGTACAAAGATTAGTTAGTGCAGGAGCGTATACATAACATTAACTGCATACAAAGTTAAACCATACGTATTAGTAATACATGTTGTCACATATTACTCTTAAAGCATCAATCATACGTCCTAGGGCTTAGCAAATTTCTATTAGATTTATTAACAAAATTGGCTTTGTATCCCTCCCCCTCCCATCATTGCTTACAATTTATGTTTTTTTTTTACAATGTTTAGCCTACAACCAACCAAGACATTCCAATGACAATGAAATTTTGTTGGTTCTCTTGTACCTAACACATATGTTAGTGAGTGTGTGTCCTTTTTGCTGTGACTTTGCCTCAACTTTCTTGAACGTAATGTAGGACTACATGAATATTTTACAAAAATAAAATAGCAAAAATCCTGTGTTAGTGTGTGTGTGTGCATATGTCAAACATGTGTAAAACTGGAAAATGAACCCAACTCCATGTCAAGAGAGAGAGAAGTAGATATGCCAAGCCAGGAGAGGGAGAGCAAATGAACCCCAGCGAGTCATAGTGACATTTTGCACCACACATTATACAATGAGCATACAAAGAGATGTAACAAGAAGAAGAAAAAAAGTGAGAGAGAGGCCAAAACCCACATTTTAACTTTGCGTGGGAACGAAAATGAAATAATAAGGACATGCGCTTTACTTACACACACACAAGCGCGCTATGGCTACAGTGAATGTTTCTTGTTTCGTCGCATATTGTGAATGGTTATGGTTACAACATAGTTGCTTGTAAATACAATTGCAAGTTTACTTAATCAGCTGTTTGTTCACGCTGACTATAGGTGAGTGTGCGTTGTCCAAAAAAGCTTTTGTTTATCTTAATCGAGGGGATAAACAGCTGTCAAAGGTGAGTTTTTCTTGCGATGTCGGTTACAAAGTTTTTAAAAACTATTTAGAGTATAATAGAAATTTCAAAATTTCGTTTTGAAATATTAGTTAGTTTGTTTGAAATTACTTTAAATTATGCCAATGCAGCAACTTTAATGGAATTCTGTAGTACCAATCAGGTCAATTCACTACACATTATAATAGAACAATCTATAGAATGGCGTACTCTCCTGTATCTACTGTTCATAGATTTTTCGAAACCCTTAGACACCATCAGACGGACTGCCATATGGAAAGCATTGAGTAAGAAACAAGTACCCCAGAAAATAACATCAGAGTTATGTACGATAATGCAAAACTCTCAGTTCTTCACAACGGGAGCATCAGTCGAACATATCATACTAACGATAGAGTAAAATAGGGATATTTCTTCTATCACCTCTTCATGAGCTAAGTCTGTTCAGAGAGAAGACTAATTACATGAAGTCTCTCACTCCAACTCGAGGAGGAACTGATGATATTTGTCTCCACAGCAAAGGTATCATAAGAATGGCCCTAGAGTGGAATCCTCAAGGCTCAAGAAGCCGTGCAATCTTACTTGGGACACGATAAAATAACAGCAACAAATCGACTATGATGGAGATGCTTTGTGGAAGCCATAAGCTCCCAAGGGGTAATGGAGGTAATGGATAAAAATAGTATAGATATCAAACTGATTGTTAAACCATGCGTATTAGTAATACATGTTGTCACATATTACTCATTGATCATCAATCATACGCTCTAGGTCTAAGCAAATTTCTATTAGATTTATTGACAAAATTGGCTTTGTATCAATCCCCCACCCCTCCCCAACCATTGCAACAAACTGCCAAGACGGGTAATGCATAAAAATAGTATAGATATCAAACTAATTGTTAGCAAATATATATTTCATAGTGTGCTATGATAGTTTGTTGATTGACGCCAGCATGATAATGGTCATCTTCAGGGTACAATAGAATTTTATTATCCGTTCACTACTTGGAAAATTTTGTGAAAAAATCTTGTCCCACAATCATGTAAGATCCAACTGGGGCAAGAATTAAATTAAGCGGACTATTAAATGTGTCGTGTGTTGGGTGAATGGACTGAGAAGTAACTGGAAGTCGAACCAGATTTTCATTTACAAAAAATCATCAGTATTTCTGTCTTTTCAAGTATGGAAACAGGCAGGATTGTCATTATGGAGAGATCGCAATCCTCTTGAGGCTCTATTACATAAAAAAAATGGTTCCAACAAACAAAAATTGCTCAACATACCATATAACGCGTGAAACCTCAATTTTGTTGAGTCAAAAGTTTGGTGACCACATCAACTCATGAAATAGACCACCTCGATCGTGTAACTACTTTGGATTACTTTCTCTGGGTGAACGTCAAATCTCTGGTTAATGCAAATAAACCAGCAACAATTGATCATTGGGTAATTGAGGTTCTTCCAATTTGGGTTTTCTGGTCGTTATTCACTTGGGAATAACTAGAATCTGTCTGTGGATGTTCTCAGGCAGCTCACAACTTCCGATGGATCTAGTTTTCAGCAAATGTAAGAAGTCGCAATGTTGAGCAACCTAAGTGGCATACTACCACCGGTGAGTTTAAGGAAGTAGGTAACAGAAGTTACTGAAGCTCAACACAAGGGCTTTCTTAGTGTTTATGGCGGCCCCAAGAAACGAAGATCGGGCGTGGTGGCCTAATAAGCCAGTCTCCTTAAATAAACTATTATTATTAACACACGAAACAAAGAAAAAACCAAACCCGTGTAAATGTTGAAGAACCCCTCAAATGTTAAAAAGACCATGGTATATTAAGGACATGCAGCAAATTCTCTACATAGATGGTTCATCTATCCAACTGGCGGATGTCCTCGAAAATACAGGGCTGACATCACCGCTAAGAACTGTGCCTTATTTTACATGTGTCATGCAGAAAGACATTCGGTGTCGCGATTTAACCCTGAAAGTGATCGACTTACCGCTATCTGCATCAAGGCGAAATAATTTTACATTACGTTGATTTGTGTACACGCCCCAACGGGAGTTTTAGATGAGGACATGCAAGATGCATTCTATGAACGACTGGAGGAAATATATGACCACTGCGCTTGCCAGGACATTAAAATTGTTCTGGGAGATTTTAATGTTAAAATAGAAAGGGCACACGCTCTTGGTTCAGCAGTTAGAATACTCGGTTTACATCTTTCTATACCCTGCACCATGTGAATTAGTAATGCCAATAAGGGGGTGTGGTGGGTATGAGATAATGTTATTCTGTCTTTCCCTCTGTCCGTCTGTCCCCACGATTACAGCCGTAGGTTAAGAGATATCAAACTGTGATTGTAGCCGTAGTTTAAAGATATCAAAATGAAATTTTGCACACAAGTTTATATCCTTAAAGCGGAGGCTAAGTTTTACGACGAGCCCGAGCAGCATACAAATTGCCCCATTTTGGGGTTTCTCCCTGCGATTACATTCTCAGTTTAAGAGCTGTCGAGCTGAAATTTGGAGCAACACAAGCTTATATCCTCAAAGTGGGGCTAAGATTTAAGATGAGCCCGATCAGTCAAAAACAACTATCACCTCCCATACAAATTGCCTCTCATTGGGGATCTGTCCATGCGAATACAGTCGCAGTTTAAGAGCTGTCGAGCTGAAATTTGGAACAACTCAGGCATATATTCTCAAAGCGGTGGCTTAGTTTTAAAATGAGCCCAATCGGTCAAAAACTACTCAAACCTCCCATACAAATTTGGTATGCAAGCTTTAATTCTCTAAGGAGGAGTCTAAGTTATAAAATGAGCAAGGTCGGACAAAATCTAGTTCCATGTCCCATACAAAATCCCCGGTTTTGGCGGTGTCCTCCTATCTGTTCCCGCGATTACAGCCATAGTTTAAGAGATATCGAGCTTATATCCTCTAAGAGTAGGTTAAGTTCTGAGATGATCAATATCAGACGAATACTACTCCCATCTCCTAGAGACACTCTCTCTTTTTGGATGTCCGTCTGTCTCTTCCCGCGATTGCAGCGTTAATTAATAAGCTATTGAGCAGCAATTTGTTACTCAAACGGAAGTTTAGTTCTATTATGACAAAAATTACACCCACCTCTCATACAAACTCCTCCTTTTTGAGGATGTCCATATATCTGTCCCCCAAGTGCAGCCGTAGTTCAAGAGGTGTGGAGCTTAAAATTGCTGTGAGAGGCTAAAAGTAACGTCCACCTAAGGTATCTGTTCCCGCGATTACAGCCATAGTTTAACAGATATCGAGCTTATATCCTCTAAGAGTAGGTTAAGTTCTGAGATGATCAATATCAAACGAATACTACTCCCATCTCCTAGAGACACTCTTTATTTTTGGATGTCCGCCTGTCTCTTCCCGCGATTGCATCCTTAGTTAAAGAGCTATTGAGCAGTAATTTGTTACACCAACGGAAGTTAAGTTCTATTATGACAAAAATTAAACCCACCTCTCATACAAACTACTCCTTTTTGAGGATGTCCATATATATGTCCCCCCCGAGTGCAGCCGTAGTTCAAGAGTTATGGAGCTTAAAATAGCTGTGAGAGGCTAAAAGTAACGTCCACCTAAGGTATATATACCCATTTTATTTTTGTTCGCCGTTCAGCAGCTTAGGCATAGCCGAAGATAATTACCTTACTAGTAAAGGGTGGTTAAATTGTAAGAGCCGATGTTGAATGTAAACCACACCTTAACGTCAAGTTCTTTTCAGCATTTCATTTGACATTTCTTAGTTTTAGACTAACTCAATTTGAACCATAAAAGATACACAACGAGCAACGCGTTAAAGTTACTCAGGCTTATTATGAAAATGGGCGTTGAAGTCAAAATGCATATCGTACACTTCGTAATTAATGTTGGTCAATTTGATCGTCCAAATGTGCCTACAATCGCAAAAATCGTACAAAAATTTGAGCAAACCGAGTCTGTGGGTGTAGATGTGAAAACACAAGTACATGAGAGTACAGCCCGTCCGCGATAGTGTGGCTGAAGAGCCTTCCACCTCAACTCGTCGTCGTGCTCAACAATTGCCACCTCTCACGCTCGTCGTTCTTGATCATTATACATAAAGACTTGCTTACTATTGCAATTGACTCAACAACTAAAGCCTCATGACCATTCCAAAAGTCGTAAATGGTCAAAATGGTGGCAAGAAATGATAACAGTGGATGATCAATTTTCGAATAAAATCATCTTCAGTGATGAGGCACATTTTCACCTCAGTGGATTCGTCAATAAGAAGAATTGCCGCATTTGGGCGAATGATAATCCAAGAGTGATTATCGAAAAGACAATGCACCCACAAAGAGTGACTGTTTGCTGCGGTTTATGGGCTGGCGGCATCATCGGGCCGTATTTTTTTCCAAAATGGGGTATTCGTAAATGGTATTCGCTATCGTGAGATGATAACGAACTTTTTATGGCCCGATTTGGAAGATATGGATGTGGGCTATATGTGATTTCAATAGAACGGTGCCACTTGCAACACAGCTAACGCTCTTTTGCGAGACAACTTCAATGGTCGTGTTATCTCACGTGGTGGCGATGTCAATTGACCGCCAAAATCATGTGATTTGACATCGCTAGACTTCTTTCTTTGGGGTTATTTGGATAAACAGGTGTACGTCGATAAGTCAGCAACATTAACGGCATAGAACCTCAATTATGCCTCAGCGTCATCGAAAATTTGGACCATTAGATGGTGGTGTGCTACCGAGTTCGCGGCGGCTATTTGGCCGATATTTTGTTCTATACATAATTGAACCATACCAATAGTATCATAATAAAAAGAAATGACAATAGTATCCTAAATAATTTGAGTTTTATTCAAAATCAACATCGGCTCTTAACATTTAACCACCCTTTATAAATTGTTACAGTACGAAACATCATTATCAATTACTATGGAAGTAGGACGAAATCTACCGGGTTAACTAGTTGCATATAATAAGCAAATATTTTCCAATATTTGTATTTTCCTTAAAAATTATATTCACCTTAAACGCATATTTTTTAGTTTGCACCACAAACTAAACAACCTCATGACTTACACCCTAAACTAACTAATTCCATTACTTAACACTTGTGGTGTGACAGGAAACATTATCAATTGCAATTGCAATTGGCAAATTGCTGTTAAAATATGTATTCTCCCTCTCTCGCTTGTTTTACCCCCTAGAGTTTTAAAATCCCTAGCATTAATATGCTTTAAATGGAACACTATGTCGTATGAGTACTTACCTGCCTATCACAACATTACTCATACGTAGCCTATGACACCATTAACTATTTACTGATACCCCGCCATCATAATGTATGTATTGTTGTTAGTTACACTTAATATGTATGAACGATTATGTTTTTAATATTTTTCTATTTTCTCAAAATTAAGCACATTTGCCACATTATATTTTATGTTCAAAGTCTCAAAAGGCTTTATTGCTAGTTTGACACAATTTGTAGTTGACTTCTAATAACCGTAATTATTCATAATTAAATTTTATGTATTTATGAGAGGATTTTAAAGTCAACAAAAACAAACATAGTAAAAGGAAGCACTGCAGTCGCTACCGTTCATTATCACATTGCTGCATACACAGTCGAAAAGTTTGAAAACTTGGTAGTTTGTTGTTTTTGTCTCTTTTTTATTTGAAAAAAAAAACGGAAGAAGAAACAAATCTAATGCAACGGTAGCATAGAGACAAACTACAAGTGAGCAAAATTTGTGAAATAATTAAAATCAATATAAAGTGGGAGGAGCAATGAGAGGGGAAGATAGTGAAAAGCATTGTTGGTTTTTATGGACAGTGGGAGAAATCTTATTTTATACATATACGAATTTTTGTAAATTTTTCACTTGTTTGTTGTGAATTATTATGAATTTTAGATTTTAAATGAGAATTGGCTCATAGACCCTTAAAAATATCTATGAGTATTGAAAACATCCGAATTCCTATCACTATAACAATGAACCATAGGTTTTATATCACATTACCTTCACTGCATTTTTTTCTCACATAAGAAAATACTATTTCTAGTCCCACCGTGCACCATTCTCTCCAACACCGCTAAATTAGTTAACAATTTCAAAACGAACTTTTTTTCTACGTTTCAGCTACTGCTTCTTTGTCTTCCCATAGTTGTCGTTGCCGTTGTTGCCATTGTTATCGTTTTGTTGCAAATAGAACAAACATATGCTGCCTCCACAAGAAACAAGTAATAACATCAGCAACAACTACAACAACCATCATAACATTAGTTACAACAACAAATAACTTGGTCTAATGCAATTGACGTTAGCAGTTAGGTCTAGCGTACGGCCGGATAGTGGTAGTGAACAAAACTAAAAAAAAAAACGAAACGAAAAAACATCGACACACAAACACTCACTCATACACAAGAACAACATTTCTGTTGTTGTCGTTGTTCGACCCACTAAAGTTGCAACACATTAGTTACAGGACTTAATGCAAAAAAAGTAGTATCTGTATGTGTGTGTGTAACAGGCGTTAAGTAAAAGTTGCAAAATATATTGAAGCACAGTTATGGGAACGTACGAACGAACGGTCTGCCTATCATAACCGGAAACAGGCTAGCGAATATTGTTGAGGAGGGGAAAGAAGAAAGCAGAAGACGAACAGCAACTAAAATAAACATTAAGTTTTGTAAAGAAAGAAAAAAACAGATACAGTTTATTTTCGCCTAATGTTTTATACGAGGCGATGGCTGGTAAGTTTTCAGGAAGGTTGCCTAAATTTCCTGCAACAGTATCTTGCAAAAAAGACGAATGTGGATGTCTGGTCCTTCAGAATTCAGATTGGTTAGTTAGCTAGCCACAAGGCAACATAGATATACCATAATCAATAGACAAGGAACAAGATTGATCATGTTGTGTTCGATATAAGGCATATCTCCAGCGTTGAGAAAGGTCGCTGAAGTACGATGAAGAAAAAAATGGTGATGGAAAATGATACTGTATACAATGTAATACTGTAGCCAATGCTTACTTTGCTGTGTGGGGAAGAACTAAGGAGAAGATAAGAGGGAAGACACAACTCTTCAAATGGAAGAAGCATCCTAGGAGGAGATCAGTGATAGGGGACATGAAAAAGTACAAGGGAAGATGTGAAGCCCAAAAATTCTACAAAATTCACAGAGTGTGCTGCAATTATGAAGGCAATATTTTTGTACTAAGATCGTTCCAGACTTGCTGAAAGGTATGGAATGCCCAATGATTGCAATCTGAGCAAGACAGGAGTGTGCCCCACCTGCTACAAGATCAGCCGCTACCCATCGCTCACAAGATCCTGTCAAGTGTGTTATATGAAAGACTAAAGTCCATCTTACCTAACCTGATTGTAACTTTGTAACACTTTTACAGCCAACCAAGCTTTCAAAACACGGCAAATTGTAATAAATGCAGATCGGCATTTACCTTTTTTGTATCGACTAAAATACTGCATTCGATAGTTCGATACGACAAAAAGCAGAATTTGGTATCGCAGCAAAGGTGGTAAGACTTTGGGGGATGACATTGACCGACACGAAATTTTCAATGAAGATGAAGCATTAACCTGATGGGGCCATTTTCAACCAAGCGAGACTTCAGACAGAGCGTGAGTTTGCCATGCAATCTCTTTGACTTGCGATGATCATGCGGTAAGCTGGTGTAAACATGACTGTTACCATCTTTAATATGTCACATGCTGCTCTCGTATCTTGTTGTTATATATACATCATTGGTCGAGAACTGCGAAATGTTACTGCAGCCTTTTCAAGCATTGAAAAGCAGCTGACATATGAGGAAAAAAACCGGGTTAGTTGTTTGATGGTCGCGATTTGGTTGAGAACTGCAAAATGTTACTGCGACATTTTCAAGCATTAATAAGTAGCTGAGAAATGAGGAGAAAACCGAGTTATTTGTTTTTGCGAACAAAGATTCTACTCGTTTGGCACGCAGCGTGAATATTGCCTACATGACTTCAAAGTGGTTGATGATTTTGTCAACCTTGTCTTCGCCGTAAACAAAAATAATAAAGTAATGTCATTGCAAGTATTGATCGCAAACCGCTGCTACTATGAGCTAAGCAACCGATTTAATGTCAAAGCCCTCTCTCCACGAACAGAAACTAATCCTACCTGTCTTACTCTACAGTGCAGAATTCTGAGTATTGCCACAGACGGTTAACTCTGTTTTGAAAGTCTTGGAGAGACAAATACGGCGAAAAATATTTGGACTCATTGTTTTAATTAGAAATTACTGCTGTCTTCGTAGGGATCATGATCTGTTTGAGCTGTATAATTTTATCGAAGCAGTAAAGCGAATCCCAAGACACGATAAAAATGCTGCAGATAGTTTTCGGCAATATAAAGCTGTGTAACAACCAATCATGGGGATCAGTATATTACAATCCCCGAAGGTTTTGGGTTTCAAGACCAAACTTTTTTTATGACCTTTTATAACTCACGAAGCATTGTTGATTTCTTATTTCATTCTTAAGCAGAATTTTAGCTAACATAATTAATTTCTAATAATAAATCTATATAAAAAATCATGTTCAAATGAAGTCTCTAAAAAAATTCATTTATCGCTTTAAACCCCCATATGCAAATTCGCTACATATGTATATATGTATGTATGTATATATGTACAACGTATGAGTAATATTAATTTTTGTGCGAATTTTATATTAGTCATACGCACGTCATTCCAATATTGTGGATTTGTGGTTTAATAACACAGTGCAACAGCTAATCTGTGGATTGAGGAATTCCAAGTCAGGCTGAAGGTACTGGGTCAGTATAGTAAAACCCCAATAAGGTTTGGCATGCCTTGAGATATGTTTTAGATCACTGTCAACCGTTTAGGAAATATAATACCAGACCATAACTTTTCTCCGTATTTTACAGACCCTTGGCAATATCGCGGATCTTCATACCATCTAAATATTGACTATTAGAAGTGCTCTTTGTCTGCACCCCCCTAAATTTGAAGTTCCGCAGAGTGCTCTTGTTTGTACAACTTAACTGTTTGGAGTTGTAGAGCTGGAGAGCTCCAACAACAGTGTGAGTTCACTTTTCTACAAACTTTTAAAATCTCAAACTATTATTGCAATAAGGAACATTTTGGACACCATTAATGTGTCATGTTTGCTGGTGAATTGGGTGGACTGTATGCTGAGAAACCGTGTCCTTTACTTATAACATGAGAGGAGCTGCATGAAAAAAGATTGCTACCGGAGGAACACCATAGGGGGGAAGTCCTGTCCCTACTTCTTTGGGTCCTTGTGGTAAACTGGGTACTAATATCTTTTAATAAGAATGGTACGAAAATTGTGGCATATGGAAGACGACCAGAACTGCCCTTGAAAATCTGCTACGATGGGCCAGCACCTGTGGTCTGGGGGTCAACCCTCAGAAAACGCAATTGGTTCTCTAAAGTCGTAGATATAAGATAAACGACTTCAAGTTACCGAAACTGAATGGGCTGAAACTAAATCTCTCACCGAAGGCCAAGTGCCTAGCTGCTGTCCTTGATTAGAAGCTAAATAGGTAAAGGAATGTCGAGAAAAGTTTAAAGGTTATGCTTGCCGGAACTCTATAGGTAAATGTTGGCTACTCAGTCCGAAGTTCACAAGTTCGCCTATGGCTGTCTGGTATGGATGGAGGCCTAGATAAGAGTACTTTGTTAAAAATGCTCAGCATAATCCAAAGAATGGCTGCAAACACTTAAGGCAGCTTTGGAGGTATTTTTGGGTCTTCTGCTCTTGGACTTGTACGTTAAGCTATTGCAGCCCCAGGAGCTATCATTTTGAGGGAAGCAGACGATTGGCATCAATCCAATCTGGGGTCAACCCTAAGAAAATGGAACTGATTCTCTTTACATTCAGATATAGGGGAAAGGTCAAATGTCTAGCTGTTGTTCTTGATCAGAAGCTAAATTGATCAAGGAATATCGCGAAAAGGATATAGGTTATTCGTGGTTACAATGTGGCTGTATTCCACGGAAATACAGCCAATAGTCACCTGTATATGTCACGTAGTTTGGGGGGGTCTTCTGTCAAGGCTATTGCAGCCCCATTACCTATCACCTTGTTTTACTTTTTTTCATCTGCCAACTTGTTTTTAAGAAATGTGTGGATTTCGGTGAAGTAAAAGTTAAAATTCTGGAAAGATCGGAATCGAATGACGGCGGGACTCCTTAAGGTGACTCCATTTCTGTCTTCAGTGACGGTACGAAAATTGAACAGAGCACAGGAGCTGGTGTTTACAGTGAAGACATGTAGCTAAGTCTCTCTTTCAGGCTACAAAATGCATGCTGTGTTTTTCAGACCGAGGTACTGGCCGATCGAAAAGCCGTGTAGGCTGCTATGGGATGTGGAATTGATACTAGCATACGGATAACCATCTGTGTGGATAGCCAGTCTGCAATAGAAGCGATTGTGAGTACATCAAAGTTGGTGATTGTAAGGAGAAGATCTATGGACTAAAACCTCTAAATGTCAGCCTCTGTAGGGAACCGGGACACTGCGAGATTGGTTGTGGAAAGCAGCAAATGTTGGATCTCCAGAACCCACTGGAAGGTCGCTGCGAATATAGCAGATCCCGATCAGCGTACGTAGAGCTGCTCTGTGGAATATCAGCCGCTGAAAGGCAAATGGGATAGATCCATACCGGACTACTGCCGTGTGTGCAAGGACGAGGAGAGTCTGAGGCTATTGAACATTTCTTTGTTAAATATTTGTTATTATATAGAGTCGCTCTCATCAGTCCGAGGAGGAGATTTAATAACAAAGTACAAATTTTTTTAGCTCATTGATTCGGGACTCAATTCTGAGAACTGCACGTGAACGTAGCCCCAAAAAGAAGAAGTTCTGCATCATTCGATTTGTCAAGTTAAGTTAATTTAAAACCGACGTAAAGTTAGTAAGTATCGTATAGGAGAATTTGTCACGTTATTACTTATGATAATCATACGCCACCATATAACAATAAACAAAAGAGACTAAAACGTGACAAATTCCCCTATACGATACTTACTAATTCCTAAAACGATATTAAAATATTATGGCATGTAACTTCACAAAACAAATGGAGCACAACTTCTTCTTTTTGGGGCTACTTTCACGTGCAGTTCTCAGAATTGAGTCCCAAAATCATGTGTTGTACTGTGTCTGTTTCATGTGATGCCTTCTATGGCTAACTGGTCCATGATATCAATTGGGGCTCCCACGATTTCCTCTTCCTTCTTTATCCCTCTCTATTCTCATTCTCCCTTCCTTTATAAATTTTCTAACGGAAACAGAATTATCTGGTTTTACCAGAACTAACCTACCTAACTGTTCTTGCATAGGCGCTGGCAACGTTGTAAACAGTGTCTTAAGTTGAATGTTTTTATAATAAAGTTGATATAGAAAGCATGAAAGTGTGAAAGTCATTTTAACAGGACATAATAAACACTCTTTTGAATATTTGATATTCCGATTTTAATTTGTTCAGCATATAAAAATATTTAATATTTCGACTAGAATCTCTAATATCCTTCAGGATATTAGGAAATAACTGATATTGTTGATATTTATTAGTATATCCCCCTCCTTTTTTCTAACAAACAATTGTTACAAAATAATTATATCTAATGTTATCTAGTGACATCATTTGCAACGACTTGTCTCTGTTAAGAATTCCCGAACCCATCAATCCTGGCTTTATCATGGTATATCGCATACCATCATCTTTCATCATCATCATCTTTACTCATCGTCGCCCCCTCGCATTTCCTCTTATACAGCCCATTTACAATTCTAAACATGTTGCCCTCCTCACCCCCTTCGCCATCTATACGCTCGGTAGTGGATTTGTTCGCTATACAAATGTAAGTATGTTTACTCGCTTCTATATTGAAGTCTTTAATTAGGGTCATAAATCTTTAAGTAGCACCACTTCAGTTGGTAGTTAAACCCGCGAAAACTATGTAGGCTGAAAGATATTAGGGGACAGGGCGATAGCCAACTCTGTGTGTATATGGTGTGTAGTGTAGCGGTAACATAAGTTCCCTTGAAGATGGCATCTAATGACGTTACCATTATATGTACGCCTGCCTGTACGTACGAGAGTAAAAGCATCCTAATATTTAAAAAAAAAACGAAAGGAGAAAAATTTGTAAAGACAACATGGTGTTGAAACGAGAAAACAGAGGAAATAGCTACGACGACCATAACGGAAAATATGGGAAGTTGCCAAATAAATGTTGCATGTAAACTGATACCATACAAAAGGGCCGCACCGCCCCCTCTGCACTATTGCCCTGTAACTTTCTTTATACTCTACGATGAGATCACACATAGGAAAGAAGTAGAGGAAAACTAAAAATGTAATCTTAGAGTTTAGGTTGATACATGTAGCTCTGTTACATGTTTTGGCAGAAACTTTCCATTCACCTCTAAAAAGAGACCAAAGGAGTAATAAAAAGTAGCTAAACTCTAAGGATGTTTTTTTTTTCTTGAGCTATGCTACATACAAAAAGTAGAATTTGCCTTTTTTATGTTATCCTTTCAATGGTCGTTTGTACATGGCGGTGTGTGTATCTTAGCATATAGATGTTTCTATGTATACATATGTGTATGTTTGACTGATATTTCTACTTTCTGCTCATAGCCAGTCCATCAGTTGTGTATTGTTTGTTTGCTGGTTACATCCGTTTTGTTTTTTGTTGCTGTACTTATACTCCACAGTTCAACGTCATCGTTGTCGCTCTTTGGGGCAGCAGCAGCAGCAGCAGTTGCCGCATATCTGCTGCTGTCGTTATTGTTTTTGCAGCTGCTGCTGTTGCCTCTACCACTGCTGACTGCTTGTCTTGTTTGCCAAATTGTGTTTTCAGGTCAGAGGCAACATACAATTTAAATTACCAACATTCACACTCACTTGTACTACATGTACGCTCATATACTATGTTGTTTTCACTAACACACATTAACATACATACATATACATACGTAGATTTCGCTTGCTCGTTTCTGTTGCCGTGCATTTGGTTTGCAAGTGATATAGAGCAGAATAACACCAGTGGAAAAATCCAAATGATTGACCATTTTTACCATTATATTGTCTTCCTTTGGCTTTTGGGTAAACAAATTGAAAACTTATTTGGTTGCCTGCCTGTGTGCATGTAAGCCTTCTGGCTTGGTTGAGTGTACGGAGAAGTTTATATATATACAAATGTAAATAACTATTGTCGAAATGATATATCGCACGGGTATTTGTTGTAGGGGCTTGCTTTGGAGTTATATGCTGTAAAGAGGGGTTTCTTACAAATAAATTGTAAGTTATTCGGCGATCGATCGGTCATCATTATATATCACCAAATATATCAATATTGCTATGTAGACGCCACCCAAAACATTATAAGGACACTGATTTAAGGATATGTCCCCTGCAGTGATAGAACGAATGTCCTCTACAAATAGTTAATTTGGATGTGGATTCTTAGTTTGCATGAGACTTAGACATCTGGTTTTACGGCCTAACACCAAGAAGACACTATTCGCATCAGGACCTAGACGAATGCAATGAAGATGTATTCTTTGAGCGCCTGGAGTACATATAAACGCTTCCCTGGCCAGGACATTCAAATTTCATTCAAAAACAACGGGTTCTGAGAGATTTGTATGTCAAAATGGGAAAGAAAAATGTTCTTGGTTTAGCACTCGCAAAAATTTAGTCTACACAACAACACCACACGTCGGTAAGAAACATGGTAGCAAGTGAAACCATAAAAGATCCACAATGCAGCTTGTATATCTCCTTATCAAAAGGTATGAAACCAAACTGATCACGTATCAATCGATGGTAGACATGTATTAAACACTCTGGACTTGACGGAGGTAAGTGGTGTAAATATAGACTCGGATCACTACCTAGTAGCTGTCAAGGTACGCACTCGATGAAGCAGTGCTAAAAGCCCTCATATACACACGCAAAGAAAGTAAGACATCAGAAAGCTGTATACAACCGAGATTGCTAATGCCTACGCCAACCAACACGCATAATTACTGCAAACAACACTGGTGGACCGGCCGTGGCATAGTGGTTAGAAATTAAGTTTTTTTAGCACTGGTGAAATCAATATCTATGAAAAATTAATTTTCAAATACTTGTCAAGTTCTCCATCTAACAAAACTCATCCTAGATGCTTCCACTAAAAAATACAGACTGTTGGACTGCTCAAGGACCAGGGAAAAAGGAACTGATTTATCATCAAGATCTCAACATAAATCAATAAAACCAGCTGGCGCCATCTCTAGGGAGAAACAGCGGTTAAAACTCTAAACACTAACACAATATCTAACAATCCCAGGACATAAACACTGAATCTTCAAAAAAGGAACAAAAAAGATAGTTGCCAAAATGATGATTGTACGATAGTCGGATAATATGTCCGATCGAGTGCCGATTAATCGGCATAAAAAATAATCTCTTCAGTTGTTACAACAACTACTGCAAATAACCGCCCCTAATTCTGATGTTTTCGACACACTGTGGCAACAGTGGCACATTCTCTAACCATTGCCTGAACCACCGTACTGGGAAATGAAAATCCACCCTCAGAAACGACGAAGGTTGTCACGCACTGTCTGAGGATATGAATGCTGGATACAAGGCAAAACTGCAACACTTGCTGTGACGTAACGATATAACGAGAAGAGGAGAGAAAGAGAGAGCCAGGTTATCGAGAGTTACAGGGATAAAAGTGAATCCTCAAAATTCAACTAAAACGTAAACAGGAATCCCCACCTGTAAGGCCAGAGGTTAAAATCTAGTCACGAACACGCAGCTGCGAGTGCTGCAAATATGAAGGAAACACTTTTCTGATCGTAAGCCGAATTTGATGTATCATTTGATACACTTAACGTAAATTTAATAGGAAACATTTTCATACATACTGACACGAAGTCTTCAGTACTTTGATCAGTGAAAATCAGACTGATCCATTCTCTTCCAAGCGAGGCTGTAGCCTATATAGTCTGTCGTGCGATCTCTTTGACATCATAATGAAGATGATTAAGCGGAAGGCTGCAGTAACAACGACTGGTACCATCACAGTCACATGCTGCTCGTATATACCGATGATATACTGGGGTATGTTACTGCAGCCTTTACAAACGTTGAGAAGCAGTCACCAGAAGTGGGTGTGCTTTTTTGCAGGTCTGCAAGTTGGTCTGCAGTAGGAATGCCTCATAGTTCGGTCCTACGTTAGAAGACCACCAAATTCGTAATATAACCCTAAATTTACCGCAAAGACAGTAAAACACGGATATTCCCGTATCATTGTATGGGGATGCTTTTCATACTACAGTGTTGGCCCAATTCACCCTATAAATACCATCATGGATTTAACGTAATATGTCAAAATATTCGAGGAAGTAATGCTGCCTTATGCTTCTGAAATTAACATATACCATGCAACAAGGCAATGTCCAAAAAAATTGCAGCAAAAAAGGTAAAAAGAACAATAATGTCCCTTTAATGGAATGGCCTGCACAGTCCTCTGATTTCAACCCCATTGTGGGCTAATGTTAATAGGAAGGTATCCAAAGTCAAACCGACTAACGATAACAATCTCTGGATCACAGTGCAACAGGAGAGGTGTCAGAACTTAGTCAATACCATGAGAAGGCGCTGCAAAACATTTATTTCTTACAAGGGCAACGCAACTAAATACTAAAAACAGCACATAAGGATAGCAACTCACATTACAATAACAGTTAACGATATTAATTGAAATATTTTTGCTTTCAGGTCAAGATGAGCAGTGCTTTTATTTTGACAGATATTTTTTTCAGATTTTTGGAAAAGTTGAATTATTTGTATAAATTTTAAATTAAATGAAATTCCTTTTTCTTTTTATCGATCTTTATACATATTTTTTTACATTTTGAATAAAATTTTAAAATACTTTTTTTGAATAAATAAGGTTTAGTTGCCTGTTTTAAATCAGGTATACTAGTGGTGCTAATATTTTGACAACAACTGTATGTATTTGTATTTTTTAGTACCATTTAGATTCGAGAACGGATTTACCGATCTTTCAGAAATTTTCATAGAATATAGCTGTGTGGTCGGTGGTGTAAATGGGTAACTTGCATTTTTAATATATCAAGTGGGCGTGGCTCCGGCCATTGAACCCTTGTTTTAAAATCGCAATATCTGGAGGACTCTTTCTCAAATCCCCTTGAAAATTTGTGTGGATGCAGTTGAAAGCACAGTTCGTGACCCAACAAAAAATGGGCGGCATCGAAACTTGAATCGGCTGTATATCATAAACTATAAAAGGTATTAAGATGATATTTTGTTTGTATTGTTGGTACCGTATGCATTACAGCCAGGGTGGAAGTGGGCAGTGTCACTCCCCATTTAAAACACACCGTTATAACAGCCATAATAATATTTTGATCGTCCTGAAAATTCTACAGTATATTAGAGATATATCCAGGCTATTTGGAACCAAGTTGGCACAAAATGAATTTAGGCACCGCTCACATACGTTAATATTTGACTATTATATATTTGCAAAAAATATATTTGCAAATCATTGATCATTAGTAAAAAATATAGGATTTACAAAGAACCTAACCTTTGACATCTTTGGGGAACGGAAAATAGTTGTCCCATCTTACCTTAATTTCCATTCTGTATTTATTACATCAAGTGGTCGGGCATTTTGAAATATGCGCAAAAAAATTCGTCTATACATTTCGCTGCCGCCCTAGTGTATAAGCTGTATAACGACATTGACGTAGTCCAGCGCGTCCAAATATACCGAGTGCCGAATACTGTGCGGAACGTCGAAAGTGTTACATCTCAACAATAAAATTACGTTTTTTTGTTGTTGTTTTAGCCGTTTTGACTGAGCAATGTTATTACTTTGGTGCGTCTGTTACTTACATTTTCTAACTAAAAGTACGAAATATTCTAGAAGGAAACATAATTCAGCTGTGGCCGTTTGGTTTGGCTGCTGATCGGTCAGTCAGTCAGTCAGTCTGTCGCTGGCTGCGACGCGAGTTTTCCCTGCGGGGACAGCGAATTTAACAAACCCACAATAAAGCACACTTTGGCACAAGTTTAATGTGTATAAATGTGGATGTTTATTTCTAAATAAAAGTAAAATTAATAAACAAATAAAATATATGTACCTTACGTGCTTACCGCAGTCTTTGTCCCCAGCAAACTGATCATAACGATCGAGCCACTGTTTGCTTGAGCCTACTTCTACTGCTTGTTTATGTTTTTATAACCGTTCTTTTCCATTGAACGAAACTAATGCAGTAGAATGTAGGGCAAAGGACTGCGGTTAGTTCGTAAACAAATGAGGGCAAAAGAGAAAAACAAATAACAGTTCAATGAACTAAGTTAGAAAACAGATGTAACTCAAACATAATGATCATGACAGCAAACAAAATAATAATGATCATTACAGTAACAAAATAACCAAAACAAAATAATGACATTAGTGAAAATAAAAATAGCAGCACCGGCGACATCCCCGCCCCCGTGGATCGGTCACGATTCACTACTCCACATCTAGGACTGCAAGCTTCGATACGGGGCGCTTCAAAATTCCGCTGCTAGTTCTGACATCGGCTCGACGAATAACGCCATCACTGCCTTTAAATACTTCCTCGATGCGTCCTCTCTTCCAGTCTCGGCGGGAAACAGCTGGGTCACATATGAGCACGAGATCACCAGGAGCTACAGGCTTTGTGTGTTCACACCATTTGGACCGACGTGTAAGTGTGGGCAAATACTCAACAATCCACCTTTTCCAAAAGTGGTCACGCAACTGGCGGGCAATTCTCCACTGTTTCCTTAGGACAACCGGCTTTTCGATGACTGTGCCTTCTGGCGTCTGGGCTGTATTTGCAGCACCTAATAGAAAATGATTCGGCGTTAATGGTTCCTCGTCCTCATGGCTGACAGGCAAATGAGTCAATGGGCGAGAATTGACAATGTTTTCAGCTTCAATTAAAAAACTCAAAAATGTGTGTTCTCTTGGGGCGACTTCCTTCAATGTTACACGGAGAACCTTTTTGACACATTGGACCATTCGCTCCCATATACCACCTTCTGCTGGATTGTGTGGGCAATTGAACTGCCAATCAACGCCCTTTGATGATAATTCATCTTGGATTCGAGCCACATCAAATACCTCTTCGAATCGCTTAGCTTCTTGGTCAACTCCAACGAAATTCTTTCCATTGTCACTTCTGATCTTCAACGGAGTGCCACGACGATTTATAAAATTTCGTATAGCCAAAATACAAGCGTCTGTAGAAAGATCGAAGGCCACCTCCAAATGCACAGCTCTAATCGTAAGGCACGTGAAAAGAGCCACCCAGCGTTTTTCGTGACGTCGGCCAATGGTAATGTTGACGGGGCCAAAGAAGTCCACACCGGTATAAGTAAATGGGCGCACATATGGAGTCAATCGATCGCTCGGCAACGAACCCATATAAGGAGCCACTGGAGTAGAACGACGAATTTTGCAGATATTGCATTTTGAGATAGACTTACTCAGCAGTTTTCGAAGTCGAGGGATCCAAAATGTTCTTCGTATTTCACCCATAGTAGCCTCAAAGTTTTGATGTCTCATTTTGTTGTGTACATGGGCAACAATCAGCTCTGTTAAATGATGATTGGGCGACAGTATAATGGGGCGTCTTGAATGTAGTGGTAACCAGCTGGCGGCATCGATACGACCATTCACTCGGAGCAACTGTTTTTCATCAAAATAAGGCGAAAGAGTATACAGGTCATCCGATGTTAGTAAGGCACCACCGGATTTTAAAATTTTGAATTGATAGGCGAAACTTTCTTGTTGTGAAAGGCGGCATAAAATAGTTTCGGCATCCTTCAATTCGGCAGCAGTTAAACACTTTGCTCCATTATCAGTGGTCCTCTTTCGGCAACGATCGACAAATCTCAGAACCCATGCCATCGTGCGTTTAAGTCTGAGAAATGAAGAAAAGCGATTAAAGTCAATGACATATGTGTTACCAACCAGTAATGTAAATTTAGGACGCAGCTCTTCTTCGCAGCAATTCTCATATTCTTCAGTTGTCTTCGGCCAATTTTCTTCAGGGCCATAAAGGAATTGTGGCCCTTGGTACCAGCGCGTTTCGTTTGAAAAATCAACCTTGTTTTTCATTCTCGTTGTTTCATCGGCAACATTTAGGTCTGTGGGCAACCATCTCCAATCAGCTGGGCGAGTAGAATCCAATATTTCTGTAATTCTGTGGGCAACAAACGGTTTGTATCTTCTGCTTTCAGAACCAATCCAATTTATGACTGTTGTAGAATCGCTCCAACAAATTCGGCGGGCAACTTTAAGTGAATGCTCTTTTAAAATAGTGCACATAAGTCGAGTCCCCAATACTGCGGCTTGTAGTTCCAATCGGGGAATAGTCATCGTTTTTAATGGGGCACATTTTGTCTTCGCAGAAATAAATGAAACACCAATTTGCTCATCAGCTGTTTTGTAACGCCAATAAGCCACGGCACCAAATGCATCTTCACTCGCATCGACAAAAACATGCAGCTCCAGCTCAGAGGGCAACCCAAATCCAAAATAAAATCGAGGAACACTCACTTGGACAACATTTTTCAGCTCTTGGCGCCAATTATTCCATAGAACTTGTAGGACCACAGGTAGCTTCTCATCCCAAAGTATATTATGTCTCCATATTTCTCGCAGCAACAATTTGGCAGTGATCATATAATGGCACAAGAAACCAATAGGATCAAAAATTGACATCACGACACATAACAACTCACGTTTACTTGGATACTTTGTACCATGAATGACGTCAGCTTTCACACGATGAAATTTAAAGTCAAATTTAAAGGCGTCATCTTTCGGGTCCCAAAACATACCCAGCACCTTTTCTGCCGATGACTCCAGTTCGTTGAGAGCTACATTAAAATTTACGGCGTGATCCAAACTGCCTTCTAGAGCCACAACCACCTCTGGTGAATTAGATGTAAAACGACGCAATTCAAACCCAGCTGATTTGTGAATATCACGAACTTGTTTTGCAATTTGGATAGCTTTGTCTGCATCTTCAAAGCTGTCCACAAAATCATCAACATAATGGTGGTCCAAAATTGATTTTACTGCTCTGGGGTAGCGATCACGGTATTCCAGCGCATTTGTATCCTTCACATAATGGGCAACACAAGGCGAACAAGCAGCACCAAACGTCATCACAACCATTTCATACACTTCAGGTGGGCCACTATCGTTTTCGCGCCACAAAAATCTCTGCGAACACCTGTCTTCTGGAGCAATTAAAATTTGGTGAAACATTTCCTTTATGTCTCCACACACAGCAACGGCACCAACTCGAAAATTGAACAACACAGATGGCAGCGGCTTATATTGTTGTGGACCCTTAAGCAATTTTGAATTTAGAGAAATTCCCTCCACTTTAGCAGCAGCATCAAACACCAAACGTATTTTCCCTGGCTTATTAGGGTTAACGACGCCAAAATGGGGCAAATACCAAGTCCTCGGATGAACATCACTCTCATTGGGAGCCGATTTGCGTACATACCCTTTTTCTTCGTACTCTTTAATTATTGTCTTGTAGGCCACACCAAATTCGGGATTACTTTTTATCTTCCGTTCAATGCCAAAAAATCTGTTGAGGGCCATGGAATAGCTATCGGGCAGGACTACTTCATCATCGCGCCACAGTAGTCTCGATTGAAATCTTCCGGCAACCCTCTTGGTAGAATTCTTCAGCATTTCTCGGGCACGAACAACTTCTTTAGACTCAATGACCGGTAGAGCCTTAACACCAAAATTTTCCGTCTCAAAATAATTTGCCACCATATCATGTAGATTGTCCACCTGGGCTGTCATCAAACATGAATGAGTTGTAGAGCGACTTCCCTTCATTTTTCCAAACACAACCCATCCTAATGGCGTATTGGCAGCAAATGGACCAGCTTCCTCCAAAGGCACGATTTCATCAGGCAATCCAAGATGACAATGATCCAGGCCAATAAGCACTTTTGGAGCCACACATTCATATGATTTTATAGGAACACCATGCTTTTTAATCAAATCGGCACTAAAACTCTGGCTCGGCAATTTTAAATTCGTAACACCATAAACATTTTTCAAGGCATATTTTCTTGTTCTATTTGAACCACTCACATGCAGATCGACGACCATGGCAACTTCTTGCGACGATTTTCCACCATACCAGCTCAAATTTAATCGGCTCTGCCTCCCCTGTAGTCCAAGTTGTCTCACCAAAGAACTATCTATCATCGTGACTGATGAACCTTCATCCAATAAGGCATATGTCTCGACAACACAGTTTGGGCCATACAGAACCACTGGCAAAACTCTGAACAACAATTCACTCTTTGTAACACAACTCAGCACTGGCACAATATTTGAGCAACTTTCAGATGATGGCACATTTGATTCATTATTCACACCTGGCACGATCGGTTTGGCTTCATGTAGTAATTTGTTATGTTTTCGTTGGCAATTTTCTATTAGGCACTGTTTGCGGCGGCGGCAGTCTCTGCTCGAGTGTCCTTCACCAAGGCACGAAAAACATAACCTCAACCGCTTTACTTCACTCCACCTGTTGGGCACATTCATAGCTAAAAATTTTCTGCAGGTAAATATTTTGTGTGGTCCATGGCAATGCTGACATCCCTGCTGCTTTTCTTCCCCATCAGCTGCATACAAAACAACTCTCCGTTTTGGCTCACTGTTGTTTGGACGACTGGCACTTGCAATGGGTAATTGGACACTTCTCACCAAATTTGCAACTCCCTGCAACCAATTGCTAAAATCCAATACTGTGGGCCACCGTCGAATACTCGCTGCATACTGTGCCCAGTCTAACCGCTTACTCATTGGGAGCTTCTGCACAAGTTCCTCCATCAATGTTGGATTCGACAAATGGTGCTGTCCGTTTGACGTCTCCAAAAACGCAGCCAAGTTCCTCACTTTCACTGAGAACGGTATTATTTTGTCCACAGCGTTTTCAGCTATGGGCAAAATTTGTCTCACCTGCTGCAACTGGCATCGTATCAGCAACTCGGGGCGACCATATTGAATTTTCAGCTGCTCGATGACTGTGGGCACATTATTCGGGTGTATGAGCAACGATTTCACACACTCTCGGGCTTCACCTTTTAATGCTTTTTGCAACCGGAGACAATTTTCAAAATTGGAATAGCAGTACGCGGCCGTCGTATGTTCAAATGAAGATAGAAACATAGGCCAGTCTTCAGGGTTGCCGTTAAACTCTGGCAAATCATATATTTTTCTTTGCGCCGGCATAGCACTTTGTATTTGAAATGACGCTGTCGGCTGTTGCACGTTCAGAGGCTGCGCTGCTAACGGCTGCTGCAATTGCTGGTAGCTCGGAACCACATTGGTGCCATTACTTACGTGGGAGTATGGTGTTGGACCACGGCGGTCGGCTGTGATGTCTTCTGTGGCACTAATACCGTTACTTGCGACGATGTTACCTGTAATAGCTGGCGTTGTGCTGGCTGATGGCGGCATATTGGTTGAAATATTTGGGCAACTTACACTTTCAGCTGCTTTTAAGGCTCGTTGGGCGTTCATCAACTGCATCTGGAGAACGTCGATTTGTTGTTGAAGACTGTTCAAGTCTGTATAGGCACCTGTGCTGATGTGTGACGTTGACAGTATTTGGCTACTTACATTTGGAGCGGGCAACAATGGCGGCATAGTACTGAACGAAGTTTGAATTTGTTGTGCTGGACTGGTCTCCCTTGGAACACTTGTGGCAACAGTGACTGTGTTGGTGAACGACGTCGATGTTCCGGCGGCAGAGGAACTAATAATATTGGGCAACAGCGGCATTTGCACCAAATTTTCACCATCATCTATTCCGGCAGGCATGGAATTGTCGGCACTTGTTGCGTTTTTTCTCACTGTGGGCGACGTTGTGGCAGAGGGCATATTACGTTGACTTCTCCTGAGGGGTGACCGATACATATTTTAAGGGCGACAAAAAATCTCCAAAACAACTTTTTAACAAATAAATCGCTTTAAGTTTGCGAACACAATTTCCAATATTCGCCAAAGGTTGCGAAATAAAATTTGTCGCTGGCTGCGACGCGAGTTTTCCCTGCGGGGACAGCGAATTTAACAAACCCACAATAAAGCACACTTTGGCACAAGTTTAATGTGTATAAATGTGGATGTTTATTTCTAAATAAAAGTAAAATTAATAAACAAATAAAATATATGTACCTTACGTGCTTACCGCAGTCTTTGTCCCCAGCAAACTGATCATAACGATCGAGCCACTGTTTGCTTGAGCCTACTTCTACTGCTTGTTTATGTTTTTATGACCGTTCTTTTCCATTGAACGAAACTAATGCAGTAGAATGTAGGGCAAAGGACTGCGGTTAGTTCGTAAACAAATGAGGGCAAAAGAGAAAAACAAATAACAGTTCAATGAACTAAGTTAGAAAACAGATGTAACTCAAACATAATGATCATGACAGCAAACAAAATAATAATGATCATTACAGTAACAAAATAACCAAAACAAAATAATGACATTAGTGAAAATAAAAATAGCAGCACCGGCGACAAGTCAGTAACGCCAAAATTATATTAACATACAGTCGAACTTCTCAGTCAACCAGTAACGCCACAATTATATTAATATACGGTCGGGTCGAACTTCCCTATTATATTAATATACAGTCGAATGTCTCTATAACGAAATTCTTTACAGCGAATTACTCTCTATATTGATTTTTTTTAAAAATCTCAACATTTTCCTGTTGTTTTTCACACATTTTAAATTTCTATAACGAATTTCTCTCTAACGTAGTTTTCTCTATAACGAAACTTACACAGTACAACATTTTTCAGCTCATCGATTTGGGACTCAAATCTGAGAACTGCAAGTGAAAGAAGCCCCATAAAGAAAAAGTTCTGCATCATTAGTTTTGTCAAGTTACATGCCATAATAATTTAATACACAGTGCAACACATTTTTTCGGGGGTGAATCAAACCAATATCAAACGATAGAATTTGAACTCAGTAACAAAACCCTAAACTCCATTTTGCTCCACTACGTCACAAATTACAGTGGTTTGAAGTTCGATTCTTTTGGTCAAAAGTCGATTCAAATATTATGAAAAATCATCTGTAAAAATACTTGTAGGGTATTTCTTGTCTTCGGAGACCTATATTAAAACAATCAGGGGAATATTTTCTCGGAACATTTTAGCCCTCTAGCTCCCACCCGTATGGGTCTTTTTTGACCCAATTTGGAAAAACTGTTTAAAAGTTAACTTTGAGCGGAGGTCAAGGCTTAGAATCTTCGATAGAAGTATTCTCCGGAAAATTTCACTAAAAAGTCACCAAGTCACCAAAAAAAATCAAACTTCAAACCACTGTATAAAAAATATGCGACGTAGTGGAGCAAAACGGAGTTTAGGGTTTTGTTACTGAGGTCAAATGCTACCGTTTGATATTAGTTTGGTTGACTCCCGAAAAAGCTTATTGCGCTCTTTGCTCAAAAGTAGCCTTCTTAACATTTAATTTTGATTTTATTTTATAACCTTTGACTCGTAGAGGCTATTTGTCTTTGTTGACTCTTAGTGAAATTTTCCGGAGAATATTTCTATCGAAGATTCTAAGCCTTGACCTCCCTCCAAAATAGGCATCTAACCAGTTTTTCAAAATTGGGCCAAAAATGTCCCACACGGGTGGGAGCTAGAGGGTTAAAATGTTCCGAGGAAATATTCCCCTGAATGTTTTAGTATAGGTCTCCGAAGATATGAAACACCCCAAATGTACTTTTATAGTTGAATTTTCATATTCTTTGAATCGACTTTTGACCAAAAAATTCAAACTTCAAACCACTGTAAAAAAAAAATTCTGACGTAGTGGAGCAAAATGGAGTTTAGGGTTCTGTTACTGAGGTCAAATGCTATCGTTTAAAATTGGTTTTGTTCACCCCCGAGACAATGACCCTCAAATTGTGTCATAGTGATATCGATATGAAGTTAGTAAGTATCGTATAGGCGAATTTGTCACGTTTTAGGCTCTTTTGTTTGACATAACTCGAGAATCACTAGTCGAATGATGCAGAACTTCTTCTTTTAGGGGTTACTTTCATGTGCAGTTCTCAGAATTGAGTCCGAAAATCATATGTTGTACTGTATTGTAAGCAACACAGATGGTGTTTTATGTACCAAGAAACCCTCTCTATAGCGAATTTTGTTTAGCAGTCGCAAAATTCCTATGAATTTCTGCACAAACAAATAACATTTTTAGAATCGAGAAAAATTGTTACTTCCTCAGTAGATGTGAAGATTTTGTCGATAAAAAAAGTTTCATGTTCATATAAATTTATATGTATCGAAATAACATCTAAGTCTGTATAACGTAGAAATCGGCGATCTCCATTGACTACGTTATAAAGAATATTAATTGTAGGTTTTGTTTTCCACATGATTTTTATATTAGATTCTGTTTCATGTTTTGATATAAGTGTAAAATATGTTAATAGTTTTAATACATTTCTTAGTAAAAAGTATTTGTATTTCTTTATAACATTGTGGGTTTTTCTGTTGAGATGAGATTTTTTCAAATACCATTATGTAAAATTTTTAGAAATAAAACTACATTTAATATATTTACAAAAATAGAAAAGACTCCAAAAAATTTTAAATTTTAAGTGTCGAAATATTTGGAAAGTTTATGATTATTCTTTAGTATATATATTTCCGATGATGGGGGTATATAATATTCAATATAAAAAAATATCCTTATTTGAAGTTCTTATGTAGATTTTTATAAATTTTAATACCTTTTCAATAAAATTATTGGTTTAAAAAAAAAAAAATTCGAAAAATAAATTTAAACACTTATTTATATTCACCAAAACTTCCAAGTAATCTTATAATCTACCTTACGACCTTACACTAAAGTTAGTGGGTAAAAAAAATTAAAATCCTACAAAATCTTAAATTTATCTTAAATTATCCAATATAAATAAATGATAATGTTGAATACACGTTACGTTAATTCGACTATTTATTTATAAAATTCCCAACAAAAATATTGTAAACAGCGGGTGGACATCAAAATGTGCGTCCACTTTGGCATAGAAATTTTAGGACTTTGTAGATCATATAAATGAGTATTAAAGCAAGGAATAATAAGGGTACTCAAGTAGATAAGAGGAAACATGTAGGCAAATTGACAACATCGCTTAAAAGGCAACAAACTTAGCTGAAAAGTCATGCTAACTTAAGTTAGTAATGATAGGCAGCATGTCCTCTCTTGGCTAATTTGCTGTTCTCTTAAGCCTCATTGATTTCCATTACCTTCTGTATTTTATTCATTACAACATCAAGTGTAAAAGTAGTAGCATTATATAAATTTAATTAAAGGAACTAAAAAAATATTAAATGTAACATAAACATTTTTCTTTTTTTTTTCTTTTAATTATATTAAAAATGAACTCAAAATCAGGTGTTTCATAGGGAAATTGTTATATTTGTTAGTGATAGAGAGACAGCGAGGTATATTTTGTTGTTAAAGAGTTACAGACAGAGAGAGATAGAGAGAGCGAATGTTATACATAGATTTTGTAAAGAGAGTACGCATACACATTTGTAAAGAGCGAGGGTAGGAGAGAAAGTATTCTTTGTTTTTCTGTTTGCAATACATAAGAGTGAGGCGTCACAAAAGCGCAACAGTGTTGCTCATTTGCTAAAAAAAATTCCTATAACATGGCACAACGATCGAACTTACCTTCAAAATCATACGCTGACAATGTTGAAGACGTATGGTGTGGCTGCTGCTGCTGTGATTGTTGTCCTGTATACGGCGCCTGTTGCTGTTGCATTTCATCTTCATAGCTACTGAAACTTCTTTGCTGTTGTGTGGCATATTGAGTGGCGCTTAAATGGCGGCGTGTATTATTCGTGTAGGACGTTGGATCCATGGCATGACCACCACTTATGGTCATGTTACGTTGTATTGGCGGAGGCTTTTGATAACCCTGAGATGTAGTTGCAGAGGCGGAAACGGAGGCGAGCGTAGAGGAGGAAATGGTTCCCGACGTAGGCGGCGCTGACAATTGATGTCCATGATGACCTGATGCTGTGAGTTGTGGCGAAACGCCACCACCACCACTACTGTAGCCGCTATGTGAGGACTGATAATGCGGATGGGTTGGATGATGTTGTTGCTGTTGGTGCTGCTGCTGCTGATGCTGTTGAGATGAACTTGGAAGCCTTTGTTGTTGGGATGTATTGTACGAGGAAGCGGTAGCTGCAGACTGTGCCATTTGTTGCTGCGCACGCATAGCGTGCTGCTGCTGTTGTTGTGCCCGGTATTGTTGTTGTTGCTGTTGATGTTGTTGCTGTAGGTGTTGTTGTTGTTGCTGCTGCTGTTGGTATTGGTATTGCTGTTGCTGTCGTTGGCTTGGATGGGCCAAATGTGGATGTTGTTTCATGAGACCATCAATTTCACCCTAGGAAAATATTGCAAAGGGAATTGAATGTATGAACAAAGTGTTCAAAACTTTATGATACTAATATTAAATCAAAAAAGTCAAGTTTCTTAAAACAAATTGTAATTTTTAAGTGGGAAAATTACGATTTTTATATTAATGAATATCCCACTATATGTTAACATTTATGAATACGGTTATATTTCAAAGATTTTATATGACATTAGGTTTGCAAAGCCTCTGCAGCCAATGCTATTTCACTACCAATATTACTCTTGTCATTTGCCCCATATATTCACTATAAATTTACATATATCGCATCGAACAACCACTCACCTGATACAAACGCGGATCATCGTCCTTCTGATGCACACCCTGGCCACTGCCGCTACCACTAAAGTGGCCACCCATGCCTTGGCCCCTATATTGGCCCTGTTGCATTTGTTGCTGCTGCTGTTGCTGTTGTTGCTGCTGCTGCTGATGTTGCATTTGTTGCGGCGTCATCGGTTGCATGCGCTGACGTTGTCCTGGACTTATTATATCCATACCCGGATCGCCACCCATCATGCGTTGATTCGTTGTTTGTTCTTGTTGGGAATATTGTCGTTTTAACATGCTGCCCGAACGTTGCAGCGGTAGATTTTCCTTTTCGGCTGCACTGCGGGTACGCTCCAATTTTGGTCGTTTATCAAGCGTGTCATGGGGATCGACCACAGCTTGTTGGGAAATGTCCTGCAAAAGATAAATACGAAGCAGCACAACACACAATACAACAATTAGTATTACGTTGTGGCACCGAACAATCGCGATTAAATTGCCATATAACTTACACTACTTCCGTCCGGTTCATTGCGTCTTATGAAACCATCTTGCTGCACGGTTGCTTTATTTATCCATTGACCAGTCTTTGAGAGTAACTCCTGTTTCTTGCGGCACAATATGCAAACCCAAATGACCTATAAGTGTATAAATGGAAAAAGCAAAAGTTATAATAACAAAAAATAAGGCAAACATTGCAAATAACCGTATAAATTTCATGTACGCTTGAGTTACGACTGAGTTGGGTTTTAAGCGTCATCAATTGGCAAAAGTTCAATGACTTTGCTGCCATTGTCATTGTGTAACAGTCAACACACACAAGTCCACTTGTGCTGCTACCAGAGAATCTATTACCATGCCTTAACAATTTACAATGGCAACGTACAGTTTAAGCTAGAATTCAGCCCCCCTCACCACCTCTCGAGCCAACAAATAAACGAACCGATAACGCTGGGCCAAAAACAAAGACAATTGATTTTAAGGACCCCATTCACGACGTGTGCCACTAAGTTCAGTTTAGCCGTAAGGGCCCTAATTTCATCAAATGAAAACGAATGGGGCGAAATGCTTTGGGAGCAGGCATGCAGTTGGAAATTTGTTGACCCAGTGCCAGAAATGTTTTAATTGAATTCGGCAAAAGAGGTGGTGGTGGTGGCTGCATTGGTAACAAACATTCAGAGCCCAGCCGGTGACAGTGAAATGTGACAGAGTGCAAGTCGTTCGGTCGGCCGGTTGGCGCTGGTGGTACATAAGCAAATTGAAGAGACCAAATTTGTAAGCAGCAATTACTCGTGACTACTCAGGGGTATTGAAGGAAATTGTTTAAACAATTTAGTGTAGCGTGTTGTGCATTGGTTTTGGAGACTGCCCAACAGTTTATATCAAAGTGAAGTGTTTATGGGTGATCACTTAAAGAGTAAACACTTTGTATTCATTTTGCAGTATTTTATTTATTCTTCATGGCAAAGAAAATAAGTAATTGAAGAGGTGACAAAGCAATACATTTATATCACTTTAAGAATTAAATTCTGTGGCATCTAAATGAAAGGTCACCAGACACCTTGCGACAGCACTGTATCGGTCTCGTATGACATAAATTAACTGATCCAAACCCCTCTTCAACTACCCCAAGTCACCTTCCGCCCATCGAAAAATATAACCGATTCGTAAGAACCTAAAAAAAGTTCCAGCCCCGACGCATACTGAACATCACCGCAATTTTTCCATATCACCCACCGTTTTCTTGGGACGGCCCCATTTTTTCTTTACTTGAATGATATTAAAAAGTGAAGTAAGTAACTGAAACTGTAGGTAGGCGTCCGGATAAAACGGCTGAGTTTTATGTAAAATTAACTCCTAAATCAGAATATCACCTCCACCGCTCCAAACCCCTTCCCACTACCCCACGTCATCTCCCGCTCATCGAAAAATAATACTGATTCGTAAAAAGCTTAAAAATTTACCAGCCCCGACACATTGCTTTCTGAATCTTACGTAAAATGACGTCTTGATACTTATTATCATCCGGATTATTGCCTATCACCCACCGTTTTCTCGGGACTGCCCCATTTTTTCTTTGCTTGAATGATAAAAATAGTGAAGTAAGTAACTGAAACTTTAGGGGACATCCTGAGAAAACGGCTGATTCTTATGTAAAATTAATTCTTTAATCCGAATATCAACGCCATTTTTTCGGGACGCCCCACCCTCTTAATTTGAGATACATACTTTACTTTTTGTTAATATCAAGTAATGGGGTGGCGTCACGAGAAGTAGCTGGTGATGGGGAAAAATGTGGTTGATATTTGTTCAGTTACTTACTGAAATCTTTGTTATCATTCATGTATAGTAAAAAAAGGTGGCTGATGAGAAATATGTTGATTTATTTAATCATTAGTGTATCTAATATATTAGCATTATACTGTTTGTTATAGTACTACTTTTCTTTACTACACTCATTCATCGTTTTCGCTCATTTGAGTTTGTTGCTATTTCATTCATTCACTAATATTGTTTTTGTAAATTCCTTACTGTTCTTTAAATTTATCTCTTGTTATCTATATACTCCAAAACCCGTTTTGTAAAAAACTACATGATCAGTGATTGAAAAATTTTTTGGTTAGTTGCTAAGTAAATGTCATTGAATAAAGATCAAACTTCACTTGAACAAAATTGTTGTATCCATTCTTCATCAGTGGCGTATTGAGAAAACGCTGGATGGTAGGGAATAATGGGGTAATATACAGAATTCGTGAAAACAGCGGGTGATGGGGAAAAATAGGGTAGATATTCAAAGTGAGAAGGTTATTTGACATAAGAATCAGCCATTTTCTCCAGTAGTCATCCCCCCTTTAGTTTCAGTTACTTATGTAATGAAAAATTGGGAGTGATATTCTAAATCAGGAGGTGACCATTGAGTAAGGCGCGATCAAAGAGCTTTGATGCGTAAAAAATAATATTATATTCTCCGAACTTCAACATTATTATCGCTGCTACTGCGTACCAAAGCCAACAATAGCGTGCCCAAACAGTTTGAAGCAAAAAGGTCATGGTGGTAAAGTACGAGGACAAGATAGCACCCTGCGTGTAGGGGAAGACACTACCATACCTCGAACGGAGATGCAGGATAATATCAATATCAATATCAATATCAATATCAATATCAATATCAATATCAATATCAATATCAATATCAATATCAATATCAATATCAATATCAATATCAATATCAATATCAATATCAATATCAATATCAATATCAATATCAATATCAATATCAATATCAATATCAATATCAATATCAATATCAATATCAATATCAATATCAATATCAATATCAATATCAATATCAATATCAATATCAATATCAATATCAATATCAATATCAATATCAATATCAATATCAATATCAATATCAATATCAATATCAATATCAATATCAATATCAATATCAATATCAATATCAATATCAATATCAATATCAATATCAATATCAATATCAATATCAATATCAATATCAATATCAATATCAATATCAATATCAATATCAATATCAATATCAATATCAATATCAATATCAATATCAATATCAATATCAATATCAATATCAATATCAATATCAATATCAATATCAATATCAATATCAATATCAATATCAATATCAATATCAATATCAATATCAATATCAATATCAATATCAATATCAATATCAATATCAATATCAATATCAATATCAATATCAATATCAATATCAATATCAATATCAATATCAATATCAATATCAATATCAATATCAATATCAATATCAATATCAATATCAATATCAATATCAATATCAATATCAATATCAATATCAATATCAATATCAATATCAATATCAATATCAATATCAATATCAATATCAATATCAATATCAATATCAATATCAATATCAATATCAATATCAATATCAATATCAATATCAATATCAATATCAATATCAATATCAATATCAATATCAATATCAATATCAATATCCTAGCAGACCAGTATAAAAACAAAGTTCGGTCATAAACAGAAAATATCAACCTTATTTCTCTGAAACCGGGACCGGCCGTGGCATGATAGTTAGAACACGCGACTACCATGCAGGAGATCCCAGGTTCAACTCCTGGCTCCAGTCATCTAAAAAAAAAATTATTTCATTGCCGGCCCACCCTCGATGTTGTCGACACCAACTTCGCAGTATTAGTGTCGAGGCAATCGGCATGTTTAGAAGAAGCTTCTCAAACAGTGACGTTCGCATTCGTCGATAAACAAGTAGGTGCCGTTTGTTGTGAATCTAAAATAGAAAGCGTGTTATTTCACAACAACGCGAGAAACTTTCCATAGCTCATTCATGGGATATAAAGGGAAATTAAGTTTTTTTTAATTCTCTAAAACGGATAGCCCTCATCTTGGACAGGAAGCTAAACCGGTGACAAAATATAGAAAGCAAGTCCTACAAGGCACTCTTAGTTTTGTACACATGTAGAAAATATATTTGGAAAACCTGGAGACTCAAACCCAAAGTAACACTTTAGATATACAACTCTATTGTGAAGGCAATACTTCGATACGACTCCATTGTCTGGTGGTGTGCGCTCCGATAAATGGGTCGTGTTCAACGTTCCTTGTGTCTCCTTATGATCGGATGCATGCGATCAATATTTTTTGATATTTTGCATGTACCGATTACAAAGCATCGAGTTCAGAAGGCTTTCAAAAGTTTCCAACCTTCTAATTCTCAGGGACACGTTGGTATTAATTAGGTATGGGACACACTCCCCTTTGACCAAGGTGAGGCCTATCTTACCACCTCTGCTACTCTATGTTTCTGTAGCACTCGGTTGCAATGCAACTCCCGATTTGGTATCAACCACAGCACCGGTTATGCTCTGACTAGGGCGTCTACATCCAAATATCAGGCGGGAACAAGTCCCGGGGATCCTGATCCCCATGTTACCCACCACACTTACTGATGGGTGTTTCGCAGAGAAGTTGGTAAAACTTCTTTGTAAGATAATATACCATCCCTGCAGTTCTGGAGGGTTCGTTTGGCCGTGCTGAAATTACCTACATCATTACTCCCTTTATGGATACTCACTTGAATGACCCTAAAGTAAGCGAACGCCAAACCACCGAGAAACAAAATGTATCAGATCAACGCCCTCTAATGCACTCTACACAATACTTAATCTACTATCATCTGATTTGAACTCCAAAAGCTCTGCTCTCAAATCAGACTTACGATTAAACAAGATATGTTGGGATCCATCTTTCGGTCACTGAAACCTGAAACTGATTACATGCTTTGTGCCCGGAAAACGAACGTTTTCGAAAGCAGAACGCCCTTCAGAAAAGAGTGGACAGAGAACGATAATGCTATGTATGGGCCACTAAACATCTTTACTGATGAATTCAAACTATATGATGGAGTCGGCTTCGGTATCTTCTGCGCGGATTTTATCCTGAGTATAAAATCCGAGCGGAAATACATGCTATTTAGCGAACCGCCAACGAGTTAAACGTGAGGAAAGTATCACAGAAGGATATTTTCCTATTCAAGGACTGTCAGGAGGCGGTCAACTTACTGAAGTTCCACAGCACCAAAGTGGACAGGGTCTGCCGCACATATCTCAAAGAGATCTGATCAAGTGGATACCTGGACACAGAGCGGTTAAAGTCAGGGCTATATCCTGTTATTGTTTTAATAAATAAAGAATTTGTACACAATCGCGTTGTGTGTATTGATATTATTACTCGATTTCTAAAGTGGGCGGAGTGGTACATTTGTATGGGAGGTACCAGAAGGGGCGTGGCCATGTAACCCATATGCAATCCCGTAAGTAGTTTTGGGAAAATATTAACACATGCAAAGTTTTAAAACAATTATTTACGTCTTTCGAAAGTTATCATGTGTACCAGACAGACAGACAGACGGACATGGACCAAACGACTTAAAAAGTCATGAACCAAATGTGGTTTAAAGAAACCCAGGGTCTAAAGTGACTCATTCTAAGTGTTACACTTTTGGGTCATATCAAATAATACATATCCTCCTACCCGTAGAGTACGGTCCCATGGCCTCGCGAAGCTATGGGATGCCTATTGTGACATTGTTATTTAAACGGTAAACCTCTAAAGCAAATGCCGTGGTAAAAGTGTAAAAGAGCTCCATATAAGAACTAGATGGTATATACAATTAAAAAGAACAGATCATGTTTGCCGGAGCTCTAAGCTTTACACAGACGCATTCTTAGTTATCAACGTGAATTCCTGTAAACGTTTTATAAACTGTTATTAAAACTTTACATGCAACACGATGCGAAATATTCAATTTGCTACACATAATATTAACTTGGGCGACCTAAACTCCGTTGGAAAGACCAGGTTACTGAGAACCTTACAGAACTCGGTGTGACTAACTGGAGAAGAAGCGCAGAAGATCGAGGCGCTTATAATATTTTTCTACGTGCGGTATATAATCCACTGGGATTGCATAGAAGTACCAGCTAAGTAAGTAAGTAATATTAACTTCTCATCATGATCATATCATATTACCACGTATCTGAGCTATAGGTTTTCATTTCTTTTCCACAATTCCTTTTCTGTCTACACATGACCTTGAATTCGTCCTGTTTAATATTTAAGTTTTGAATTTCATTTCGAACAATGCAATTGCCGATCTTCAGTGGGACATTGCCAACAATATAAGGGCCAAAAGGGATGTTCAACAATGAACAATTCAGTTCATATCTATATTTAGGTATATATATACATATATATATATACATGTTTCGATTTACATTTCTTTCTTGTTATGATTCATTTTCTTTTTCGGTGGAGGGGGTGTGTGATGCTTTGATATTTCCTTAAAAAGAAAATGTTATATTATTTATAGGTGGAGCGATGAAGGGGAACGAGTACTGGATATTCCTAAGAAGATACAAGTTGTGACCATGGTCTTTGCTATAAGTTATGTGTACGTACATACACGTGTTTGTTTATGTACATCTATATGTATGCAGTTCATTGCCGAATTCAGGTCATAAGCTATCAAAGAGCCAATAATTTAAAAAAATATATACCATATAATATTCAATAATATTCTCCATTGAAGGAAATGAGATAAACATGAAATGCGGAATATTATTTCAGTTTTCTTGGCACTGGAAATGCATGAATTGAATCGGTGTGTGTGTGTGTGCGTGTGTGTTTATGTGGGCGTATAGTAATTAACCCATTGTGCATTGGATATACAGATTTAAACTTATTATGAGTAAAAAAAAATTTTAATCAATTTCGAATGGAATTTTTTAACTATGAATTTACTTAAAGCTGAACAGAAATGCCATGAGTAATTTCTCGAGTGTGATTCCTTTAGAGGTTTGGTTTTTATTTGTTCACTTTTTACAGATAACGCATGACTAGTGACAACGTGTCATCCTATTGTTATTAAGTATTGTTTGACATTTTATTTCACATGAAAACAACTTCTCCGACTTTTTCAACTGTATTATAAAAATCTTGTTCGGTGCAAACCGATTTTCTTGATTTTCGCATTTACATATATTGTGTTTTTAAAAGTGTTATTTATTGGTATTTCAAATTTTTGATTACCTATTTACTTAATATTGAACGGAAATGCCATAAAGGCAATTTGAATAATCTCTAAAATGTGATTCATTTAAAGGTTTTGTTTTTATTTGATCACATTGTACAGATCACTTACGACTGGTGGCAAAGTGTCGTCTTATATTTACTTAGTATTGTTTGACATCTGTTTTTACTTTACCACCGACTACAAATTATTTAGCTGTTATATAAAAAATCGGCGTTTTGTGAATAATGTTCTTCGTGCACTTGCCACAACTTATGTTGCGCATAATCAACATACCGAACACAATATTACCAATACAATGTAATAGGATAATACCGAAAGAAGAAGACAACATCCAGCCCGCAGTGATGTGGACTGGAGCGGAGAGTGTAGCAGATCGTGACCAATACATTCACCCCATTTGCTGCCTCTTAGCTTGTAGTAGGCAACAACTTGGCAAATTTTAAGCTAGAATCTTTGCTAGAATTCGTTCGGGAATAAAATTAGCCAGGTTGAGCTTTAATTTCAGTCAATGAGCTCTGTAGCAGCCCAAACAATATCCAATGTGTTTGCTTGTATTATCCAATGACGGTTGCAGACGGTCCTGGGAGTGATTAGATCATGTGACTTGTTACAACTCTAGACTTTTTTGTTTGAGGTTGTATGAAGTCAATTAAAAGATTCAGAAAAAAAACCAAAAGGCCGTCATGAAGATCAAAAGGTAGATCATGTGACGTGTAACAACACTGGATTTTTTTGTTTGAGGTTATATGAAGTCAATAAAAGGTTTCAGAAAAAAACAAAAAGAAGTCATGGAGAAAATTTGCAGTAGTGTGGAAAACTATTCGGAAACTTGTCGGCTACTTAAGATTTTATGTAGGAGTCCAACAATAACTTTGTACATAGTTCACATAGTTCAAGGACCACCAACAGTCGCAAGTTATTACCAGTCTATGGATAACTCGGACTGTAACATTCGAGACGCAGGCTATCAGGAAAGTGATGGTAGGCGTGGCACCTCCCTTATTAGATGTATATTTCATATCAGGAGATGTATAACAGTGAGAGTCTTCGATTTGTCGAACAATCGAACGATGAGATTGATCAGAATTTTAGGACCAATCATTATAAAATATTAGCAGTACGAACTTTTTTATGAATAACTTTAAAGTCAGGTCGAAGTCTGTGTAGAATTAAAGCATCGTGTTCAGTGGGCTATCAAAAGATTCTACATTTTTAGATTTCCGTGACCCGTTGGATAGAGTTCAAAAGAGTTTAACATGAGCCTGGCTATGAAGGCCTGACCCGCCGTGTGCTAAACACACTTGCAATGACATTGCCAGCGACCCCTGGGATAATCCAAGCAAGCTTCCAGCCATAAGATGGCAAATTGGGTATGGGACAGCATGGGACATACCCCCTTTTGACCAAGGTGAGGCCTATTTAACCACCTCTGGGACTCTATGAGTCTGTAGCACTCGGTTACAAAATGCAACTCAAGAAAATTCTATTGGCCATGCTTGAACTACGTATCCCATTACTTCCCACACGGAAGTGTGGATATGGATAGCGAACGCCGAACCACCAAGTAAAAAAATGTATGCGCACGAAAGTGGCAGAAAACGTAAGCGTAATATAAAGCTATTTTAATTTTTTACTTTTGGGTACGACCGGCCATGGCATGATAGTTAAAACACGCGACTATCATGCGGGTGATCCATGGTTTGTTCCTGTCTCCTTTCTCCAATCGTCTTACTTACAAAACTTAATTTCCATTTACACCCCATGAATGAGGTATGGGATGCTTCTCGCGTTGTTGTGAATTAACTAGTAATGTCGATTATCTCGACACTGAAAGAAAAATGAAGATGACTGGAGCCGGGAGTCGAACCCGGGATCGCTTGCATGGTAGTCACGTGTTCTAACGTAAACGATGTGGTGGCGGTTGATCCTATTTGCGGACATTTCGCACAATATACGAAATGGTAAAATGCATTGCTTATGGTTTGTTAAGTAGGTACAGGTGGTCCCCTGAAAAATACATGATTGCCGTTCGCCATCGACGAGCGGAAGGGGTTCGATACTTCCCTCGCCTCACACCGTTGAGGGTAACGCATCCTTGCATTGTAGTATTGATCTTTCCTCCAGCTTTGGGTATGGATGTGTAAGCTTTGTTACTCGCGAGCATGTTAAAGTTCGAGTGTGAACTCTTTTTGCGAAAGGCGTACAATTCTATAAAGTGTCCTTATAGGAGTGGTCACTAGTTTGTAAGTGCTGAAAACAGTACTTGCAAGGAAGCAGTACCCTTACCAGTGCGAGGCGGGGAAAGTTCCAAACAACTTCCGCTGGTGAAATCAATAAGCCTTGAACACACGTTCATACGTTCTCATGTCAAGCACGGTAACAGAAAAAGGCCTCTGATAAGAGCCCGTAGTCGAACAATTTCTAGTTTTAGCCCCTTGCAATTCAGCGGTCATTAGGCAAAACAAGTTTGCCGGATCGGCCCGATCCTATAGCCTTGCAACCTCAGACAACCCGCAAAGTCCTGCATAATCAAGGTCGACGGACCCTAATTCAGACAGTCTGGAATCAAACTCCGTTGCTCTTGCCAACGTTGATGTAGAAAAAAGCAGCTCATTCTCATTCCACTCATTTTTCACTGTAGTTATCTTCAAAAGGATCTCCACAAGTGCACGAAGCGCGATCGGACATCTCTTATGCAAAAAGGCATTGAGTGACAAAAAACCAAGACAAAGGTTGAAGCCATAGTCAGGTTCTCCCCAACATATTTAACACCAGACAAAAACGTATAAGTAGCACGTCCGTTCTGTCTCGCATACCAGCGTGTTTGCAAGGCACGCTTGTCAAAGAGAGCTCTATGCTAAGCCCTACTCAAACTAATTTCTGCTATCTCAACAAGCCAGTTCAAACCAATGAATGGATACCCTTTCATAAAGTTTAAATCCGTCTCACGGCAGATAATAACAAGATCCAGTGGGACTGCACCCACCAAAACCTACAATGCCACCGTCAAAGCAGTACGACATACTGGCAAACATGCCAAAAACGCCACTCTCTGGCAAGAAAGGGCCTTACGGTATCCGAAAGCAGTACGCAGTTACCAACAGCGCCCACCAGCTTGCCTTTCAAGCTATCTAAATGCGGCAAATAATTTATCCTTTTGCCCATAGCGACAATCAAATATGTTACCTCCGTGACACATCCGAGTACAAAGCCTTACTAACTACCTACGCTACATCATCATACTATTCTTTTCGACTGAGACGTCAACACCGACTTGTTACGACCACTGGCCGAAAATACCCATTGTTACCTAGACCCGCTGCATCAACACAGAACGACACCGCCCCTCTACCAAAATGAGTACATCATCGGTATAAGACCAATCTTTGCATTGATCTGCTAGCTGCCGAAGCAAAGGATCCAACATGAAGACCTACAGATGAACATCGATGTTTTAATATTCTTGTTTTAACCAATACTCAGAGCTTGTTTACAGATGTCACACATTCCAACAAGATTGACAGCCTGAAAGATTGCATTTATCCCTAAAAGAGGTAAGGCATCCCATACCAAGGCCAATGAATCTAGACCGAATAGCCCTTTGTTCTTCCTATCTTAACCTTTGGAGAGAATAACACAGTACAACATTTTTCAGCTCAGTGATTTGGGACTCAATTCTGAGAACTGCAGGTGAAAGTAGTCCCTAAAAAAAGAAGTTCATCATCATTCGTTGTGTCAAGTTACATGCCATAATAATTTAATATCGATTTGAAGTTAGTTAGTATAGTATAGGGGTATTTGTCACGTTTTAGGCTCTTTTGTTTGACGAATGATGCAAAACTCCTTCTATTTGGGGCTACTTTCACGTGCATTTCTCAGAAATGAGTCCCAAAATCATGTGCTGTACTGTGTAATTGATATACATATCAGATCAGATGGTAAATATACGGAAACTTTTTTACATTTGATAATCAGTTATACAGAAAGATCCCTTAACGATAAGGAAAACACAATAGCATCCTTTATGGACATAGATGACGCTTTTAACAATGTCAAATCTGAATCTGTAATTGACTCAGTGGAACAACTGGTAATTAATCTAGTGGTCATCTTACTAAATGGTAAATTTCTAAACTTTAGGCGCATTGGATCTAGTTTAGGTGTATCAACTTAATGTTTTTAAACCGTGAAATTTCCGACCTGATCTTGTTATGGCTCGGTGGCGGACAATATACCTCACCGTCGACGATTAGCGTGATTTCGTATGCTTATGTTGCTTTCGGGAACGAGCGGAAAACGAAAGTGTTCCCTCCATATTTGCAGCACACTCTGAGTATCAGTCACCAAAGTGCCATCTCAGTTCTATCGCAATCCCTTTCCCAAAAACATTGCTTTTCACATTTTTGTATAACTTTCGGGCTTCACCTCTATCCCTGTAATATTTTGATATCCTGGCTCTCCCTTTTCTTCCATAGATCTGGCAATATGGAACACGATAGGATAACACGAGAAAATGATGACCGTAGTGTATTTGGATCAAAAATTGAAAAAAAAAGAATTGTTCATGACACGTAATGTTACACAGATACAAGAGATTCCCCGAGGCACTGTGATCCCCTGATTAAAGCGCAAATATTTCGAAAATCTCTAGCTAAAGTATTTTGTGGTCAAGAATGTAAAGTGGGTTCAAGGGTTCGATTGATCTGCCACCAAAGATCCTACGATTCCTTTATACGATCCTAAATCAAAATCAGTTTTGATACCTATTAGCTCCCTAATCACAATAAACTCCTTCTTTACTACCGCCATCATCGTTAACATTGCAGCACATGCTGCAAGTACAAATCTCTTCTTCTACAAATCTCTCTTTAAAAAGTCCTGTGCAGTTATTTGAAACATTTGCTAATTGCCTTCTTTTAAGAAAAATATTCCATTATTTGTCTTTGCATTTCAATTAAATCAAAGTGCTCTTTAAGTAGACCAGACCCATTTGCCACAGCTCTTGCCGACTTGAAGTTTTTACTAATATGAGTTGTCCTTCATAAGGACTTATGTGTGTGTACTTTATAATTTTTGTGATTTTTTTTTTGGCAGCACATTGTTGTATGGTAAATTTACTAAGAGCGTTGGTTTTTCTAAAAAACCTTCACATAATTTTAGTTGTGCGTTCATATATACAAACACACACACAGACGCACATATTATCTTATATACAACTAAAGATGTAGGAAATAACAAATTTCACAATAGAGATAATTGGGAAGATAAAGTTACGCAGTTAACAATTTATCAAAATATAAGGCACCAGCTTAGACAAAAAAAAAGACGGCAAAAACACGCACTCGACAACGATAGAAGTCAGCGAGAGCACAACTCCAGTAGCCAGCACGAGTATCGAGCGATTTGCATAGTCTATGTAGGATATTTGGCGTCAATTGGAATATATTTCATTTGTTTCGCCAACCGAATAAAATGCCACAGCACACTCTGTAACAGCGGCGGCATTGTAAATTGTTGCTGCAATGACCTCGTTTAACGCACATTTAAAAAAAATTCCGCAGACTCGTGTAGGGCTTAAAACAATACTCTCGTGCAAACACACGCACACACACATATCCAACTTAGATATGTGTAGATGGCATAAAATGCTGTGAATGCTTAAACAACTTGCCTATACAACTCTCGTATATGTATAGTTATATACTTGTTAGTAGCTGTTATAGAACGTGTGAGTTGTATTTCTCACATAAACTCTCGTACATACCTTATTGCTACGCAATGTTACTTTACCGCCGCATCGCGCACAGCATCGTGTATTACAATAATGACAGATGTGTCCAACCCCATCGGCAAATTTAGTTTTGAGGCAAATGTGACAGGTTGCCTCAAGTTCGATGCCGGCTTTTTTTTGTTGTTCGGATCGCTGTCGGATTTGCATTTCCAGAGATATGACTTCGTCTTGTTTGCGTCTGAAAGAAATATAAACAAAAATTAAATGAATATAAAAGAGTTCATGTTTAGCTATTAAAAATTAATAGTCAAAGAAATACAAAGAAAGCTAATTACAATTATATAAGTTGGTTATATCGTAGGTATCCTGATACCCTTTATCAGTCCATTTGTGTTTCTAAATTATTGATGATTTAAAGTTTATGGCCGCCTATGTTTTGATACAATAACTACAAATTAACTTTCATTAGACATGGGATATATTTACTGGGCATAGTTTTTGTTTTTGGGGAGACTTTTGCATTCTTAATTCCATTTCACAGAAAAGTGGACTTGAGACCTTTTTGCAGGATACCATATATATATATAAAAGGCTTGGGTGACTGACTGATCACTCCGCAGCCCAAACGGTTAAAGCAAGAACCGTGAAATTTGGACGGGATTTTTAGAAATTCCGAATGCAAGGGGGTAAAATAGGCGTGGCACCGCCCCATATAACTCGAATTTTAAAATGGCTGTATCTTTTAACCCATTATAGGTATAAAGTCGAGATTTGGTAGGTATATCAGTCGTATAAGAAAAATTACTTTGTTTGCGGAAGTGGGCGGTGCCACACCCCTTTTTAAAAAATTGTTATATTGGTCAAATAAATGGACCGATTGTAATTACATTTTCTTTGTGTGATACTGTCCATAGGGCCTCTATAATAGGCTACATGGAAACATAATTAGACAAAGGGGCGTGGCACCGCCCGCACAAACCGAAATTTCAATCGGTCATATCCCAGGAGCCATTAGAGGTGTGAAGATGAGATTTGCTACATATTTAATGGTACATAGGTGATTACATCTCGCTGGGAAATGGGCGGTGCCACCGATTACAATAAAATTTTCAATGTATAGTACTATCCATAGGGCCTCTATGATAGGCTACATGAAAACATATTTAAACAAAGGGACATGGCACCGCCCACATTCAAAACAAAATTTCAATCGGTCATATTTCGCGGGCCAGGAACATGAGATTTCCTACATATGTAAATTGTACTTAGAGGATTACGACTCGCTGAGTAGTGGACGTTGCCACGCCCCATGTGGACAAATTCTTATGTCTGTCAGATAAATTGTAAAATAAATGGTAAAATTGACATGGGCATAATCACTGTAAAATTCGATTGGAGGTTTTTTTTTACATCCGATATTTCTGGTAAACAAATCGAGAAAAGAATAAAAATGTTACTATTGCCCAGACCAAACGCCTAATGATATAATCATAATAATTTATATTGGCTATGGCCTATAAAAATGTTAAGAAGCAAGGTTGGTTTTAGAAATTCTTACCTTTTGGGGATAAAAATGCCAAAAAGGTATAAAACTGGTACTAAACGGCTAAAGGTATAGTCGCAAAAATTGATGTGAATATTTTAGTCAATATTTCCGAAAAGGGATAAAACTGGTACTATCGCCAAAATGCCTAAAGGTAGTGTTACAAAAGTGTTAAAACTGCTCCCTATAGCCTCCAGATGGGATTTTTAGAAATTCGATCAATTAGGGGTGAAAAGGCCGAAAAGGGATAAAACTAATACCATTCCCAGACCAAACTGCTAAATCTTTAATCGTATATGGTAATGTTTCCTACAGATTTGGTAATCAGTGTGTACTGTGTCATGTGGTTAAAACAATCATACAGATGTATAAGACGCGGTATAAGACGTGGGAGTTTGTTATGTAAACGATTAAGGTGAGTGTTGCCCAACATGATAGGACTTTCTCAAAATGATTTTAAACCTTGTCAATCAACAACTGACCATATATTTTCTTTAAGACAACCTATACAAGACCCATGCAAAACAAATCGACTCATAACAACTCTTCGTCAACGATTTGAAGATTTGTTTAGTTCGATATTTCAGCCTTCTTTATTTACCCCAGACGACCCCTTTATATGTTGATAATGAAGAAAGCTCCAGTGGAAATGGCAGTCACTGAATTTAACAGAACCCACGTTCTACACTGCAGGCATCTTAGTAATTCATAAGAAGTTATCGTTAAAAAGATGAAATATGCTTTATCATAAAACCAAAATAGACATCATCTAAATTGTAGACAATATGTCTTAAAAGCTACGAACATGCGTGCGTGCGATGCGCGGCGCAACTATTAACTCGGATCACAACGTAGTTGCAGCCAAATTACACAGCCAATTAAGAGTGCTATAAACGCTCGTAACTAAAGGGAAAGGAAGATAAACATCAAAAGGCTACATACAACCGATATTGCCAATGTCTTTTCCAATTAACTCTCAAACAAACTCCACCAAGTCTGCTGTTCGCGACACACAGTGGTAGCCCATTTCGAACTCCGTGACCACTGCCGCAACGACAGAACAGTGTTTGAAAAAACCACGCTCAGACAAGCCCTCGTATGAATAGGAAATGCGTGCTGTATAAAGGGTAAAACCGCATCCAAAAGGGCAAACGCGTGCCGTGACGGAACTATATAATGAGAAGAGAAGGGAGATAATGCGCCTATTCATCGGAAAAGCATCTAATGTAGTATAGAGAGAACCACGATATCGAAAATTACAGGAATAAAGGTGAAGCCAAAAATTTCTGCCGAAAGGTAAAAAGCAAAGGTTTAGGACCTGAGATCCCCATCTGTAAGGACGGATACGGAAATCTAGTCACTGACATTCAGAGTGTGCTGCAAATATGGAGGGAACACTTTCGATCTCTACTCATTCCCGAAATCCCACCAATCCTAAAGGATGGAGAAGAATTGCACTTGAATTGCACGTCTTAAACATAACAAAGCTGCGGGAGCCCATGGACTGCAAACTGTGTTTTTTAAAGCCGGCGGTGATGAACTGACAACGTGCATGCACTAGGCCATAAACCCCGATTTGGCTCAAAGAATGAATGCCTGAAGATTAGAATGTGTGTGTGCAATGTCCTGCACTTAATAAAGGCTATCTAAGTCCGTGCACCAACTATCGTGTGATCAGCCTTTGGTCCATCGCATACACCGTGTGTTATGTGAAAGACTTTTGCCTATCGTAGCGAACATAATTGGACCTTATCAGAGTGGCTTTAGATCTGTTAAATCTACGACCTACCAGATGTTCACACCTACACCTACACCAGTTGTTTATCGATTACAAAGCTGCATTCGACCGGCCTATATGACAGAAATTATTAATGCTATGGCTGAGTTTGGTATCCCCGCGATACTGATACGACTTTGCGGGATGACACTGAGTGATCTTCAGTGAAAACCTGACAGTGCAATTTGTTACCAAGCTAAGCTTTAGATAAGGCGATAGTCTGTCCTGCAATCTCTCTAATATCCAAATGGAGATGCTCATGCAGGACGCTGGAAAAAACACGACTTGTACCATCTTTAGTAAAAGTGACATGGTGCTGGAATATGCCGATGACATAATCATCATTGGCTTTGGACTGCAGTATGTTACTGCGGCCTTTTCAAGCATTTAGAAGCAGTCGGTAGAAGTGGGTATGGTGATAAATGTTGACAACTATAATTATTAGGCGGTAGATGATTTTCTTTAACTTGGCTCCGCCGTAAACAAAAATAATAATGTCAACCTGGAAATAAATATACGAGTATTGATTGCAAACCGCTGCTAATGCGAGATATGGTGGCGAGTTAATGACAAAGCCTACTCTGGAAGAACCAACACTGAAACTACCAAACTTGCCCTACAGCGCTGATTCCTGGGTAATGACACAAGCGGATCAATATATTCTGCGTTGTCTACATCCTCGACATAGTCTAGAAGCAAATAGCACATCCCATATGTGCTGCCAGAACAGTTGACACCAGCCTATCTCTTTAGCTTGTCTATTAAATAGGACTCTATATAAAAAAAGGACAAAATATCACCCTGCCTGAGACCTCTTCCCGTATTGAATAGTTCAGAGAGATTCTTAACGATCTTAACCAAGGAATTAGTGTTCTCTAAGGCGTATTAAATTCAAGAGATAAATATTTCGCAAAATATTTGGACCCATCATCGCGTGTAACGTCGTCAAATGTATAACTACATCGACGTTGTCAAGTGCGTTCAAATAGATCGATTGTTCTAGCTTAAACACGTTGTATGACTGAATGTAAATGCTCCAGCTGACAACCTTTCGGATATAAATTTGATATGCGGCGCAGAATGGGGGCGACCAAAACTTCGTTGGATGGACCAGATGAAAGAGCTGTTATATAAACTTGGTGTGACGAACTATCCAAGGAGCGCAAAAGACTGAAGTTTTGGAATTCTTTTCTAATGGATGAATTTCTGTTGGTGCTGACAGATAAGAAGACAAGATACTTGTCAGAAGGTCCCTAAATTTATCACGCATAGAAATTCACTAAGGCTCTTCGAAACCCAATTTTTTAAACTTAATTTGTATATTTCCTTTAAGTTCTGTGTGATAAAAGTTTACTTAACAATGCGACAATGACTAAACTTTGAGTAAAATTATGACAGAATATAACTGCTCCTGACAGTAATCTGTATATATAAATGAGAGTAAAGTTATTTACTGCGCCTATAAATCAAGAACGCCTTGACCGTTTGTGATGATTCACACCAATTCGTACAGGTCTCCGGCCAAACAAGAAGAGTATCGTACTTTTAGTGTCAAAAAAGGCTCAAAAGGGATAAAAATGGTACCATAACCCAGGCCAAGCGGCTAAAGCTATCATAGCGGTCTTGTACTCCTCCACAGAAAAGGAACGCTTTCCTTAATGCGGAAAGTTAAATATAGAACCCTAACAAAAAAAAAAACAAATAAATATGAGCAATCTCTTTATAGAATTAGATAGCTGCACGTAGGGAGTGTTCAAACTTCGTACTTTAAGGGCTAAACAATATCTCAAAGGGGATAACACTAGTACCAGCACCCAGATCAATCGGATAAAGCTATGATTGTAAAACATTTATATTGGCGTGATTTATATAGAATTAGAGAGCTGCACGAAGTGGTATTTCGAAATTCGTACTTATAGGGCTAAAAAAGGCACAAAATCCGATAAAAGTGGTACTAACTCCCAGGCCCAACGAAGGTACTTGTAAAATTATGTTCATTACTTATTTTATGGTGTCGTGCGATATTGTGTGTTTTTTTTAATTCATACTTTTAGGGGATGAAAGCCTTATTAAGAATGAAATTGTTACAATCATTCGATATGAAGAGATTTTTCGAATTTCGAACTTTCAGGGAGACAAAACTGAAAATGAGGTAAAACTGTTACCATCCCCCAGACCGAAAAGCTAAAGGTGGATTCGCAAAAATGGTCGAAAGAATAACAAGGAGTTTAGATAGATCCGAACCTCTAACAAGAGTGCACATAATACCGCAGAAAACGATGTACGTTACAACGCCTGCCTGTCTAAATTGGGAATAAGTCTGGTTTATTTAATATAATACATAAATTATGGTTCGTTAAAGTTAAGCTGCAGACTGACATGTATAAGCAGAACTAGACGTATAGAGAGTGCTAATTCTAATAATGCAATGAACGGAAATTTTCAAACCATGACGGTGAGCAAACATACTGAGGCCATAAGATGACTACATCCAGCCTGACGAGGAACTTTGATTCCTGGCCGATGGTGTTTATACGCAGTGAAGGATATAGTTCTATGGTGATGCATGTATTAAAATAAGACTTTCATTATTCCAAAGCAAGCACAAGAACAGTATTATAGTATATTTATTTGGGGTGGAGCCTATCATTTGGTCAGACCTTCACGGTGATACCAGATGTAAAACACACTCAGGATTCTGCATAGAATTAAAAGTTGAAAAGAGTAGTGTCATCGCTCAGACCAAACAACTTAACCCTTTAATGACAAGAGCGAAATAATGGGAATTTTTTAAAAGATTTTGTCAGTACTACATATAAATTATTTAAAAAACGAATTTTACATAAAAAAGTTAAAACGACAAATTTCAGAAAAATATCCATTTTTACTGGTGCTCTGACGAGTGTAACCATATGGTAACAGCTTTAAAACAGGTAAATAAAAAGAACCAAGTACAAAATAATTCATGCAATACGTTTTTATGATACTTGATATTCCTCTCATATAACAAAAACTAAAAGTCTTTAATATATCTGTCTTTAAACAGCCAAAAAATATTCTTAATATGGAGGGACTTTTTATATCTCTCCATATTGCTGTTTTGTGCACATGTGAAAAACACCTATTTTAAATTATCCCGCACGCTCACTACTGACGTCCGAACGCATAGCAATAAATCAAGAATGAAAGATCAAAGCATGCTTTGATAAAATCCAAAAAGAAAATTCTTGACATTTATTCTTATGTTTATTTTATTGCGTGTAATATCTATCTCTGTCAACGTTACCATATGGTAACAGTCGTCACTATTGGGTTAAGACACAATCACCCAGTACACCAACGGAAATTGATATATGTCGGTTATGCCTATCAATAAGAAAGTTTTCATCAATAATGGACGAGGTACAGCTGATCCATTTTAGCAATTCGTACAAAAATATATAATTGTTTAGATAAATCAATAGTATAGATATAACTTTAAAATACATTTCCATTCAGTTGCCACCACTCACCTCATTATCTCATTTTGTTGCTCCTCCTCTTGTTTCTGACGCCTCAGAACGTTTTCGATCTGCATCCGTTCGTGAGGCGTCAAATGCGATAAATCTGGCAGATCATCCATTTTGGCCGCTAAAGAAACGCGTTGACGTTTTTGCGTTGCAATGGGTGTTGCTGTGTTGTTGTTGTTGTTATAGTTGTTATCTCTAACGTGTTGAACGACGAGTTGTGTGTGTGTTAATTTTTTGGTAGTTTAACTGAACTAATGAAGATTTCCTTTGACTGGTTTTTCGTATCGAATATTAAATTGTATTGTAATAGTATAATACATTTATTGTATAGTTTGGTTTGGTTTGTTGGGGGGAGCGAGGGTAGGCGTTGTAATCTATTATTTTAATTTAACTAGTTTTGTGTTTTTGTTTTGTTTGTAAATATATACGAAGATTGGTTGGTTGGTTGGTTGGGGGGAGCGAGGGAGATATTTGTTTATTACGTATATTTATTATTATAATAATGCTATTATTTGGTTGTTGGTATTTATTTGAGGATTGTGATTGATTTCAATAACTAGAATGTTTTTGTTTTTTTGTTTATTAAAAAAACTATTTAAATGGAATTTAATTTTTGTTATGCTAGTGTTTTTTTTTTCTTTTGATGTTAATAAGGCTTAAAGCTTTGGAAAAATTATATGATTTTTACAGGGTTGGGTATCTTTCCGTTTGTTTTTTTTTTCTTTTTTGTTTGCTCTAGTTCATTTTTTACCTTTCCTTGTAATCTTTTGTTAAGTTTCGTTGATTAGTTGATTTGTTTTTATAAAATAAAAAAAATATTTACTCTTTCTTTTGGTTAAGTGCGAAATTTTACGAAATCTTAATTAATGTTTTCCTTTTGTTGTATTAATTACACTTTTTTCTTTTTGTTTGGTTGTTAGTAAGTTTTAATGGAAGAATTTATTTGGTTTTTAGTTTAAGTTTTTTTTTGTTTAATATTTTATATTAAATAATAAATAATTTATTTAAAGCTTCTCTTGTTTGGTTTAAATATAGATTTCATATATATTAGTATATATATATATATGTATATATTTATTCAGTTTAAATATTTCTGTTTCCTTTTCAAATATATTGAGTTGTATTTGTTTTATTATTTAATTTAATCTTTTTTTCATATTAAGTTCGTTTGTATTTTTTTTTGGTTTTCTCTAAGTATTTCATTCGAATTCAGTTTAATCACAGACTAAATGTAGGGATGTCTTTGTCTTGTCTTTACTTTTATTAAATATTCTTTGTGATATTTAAAAAATATTATTTTATTTGTTTTTGGGTTTTTAGAAATTTCTTTTTAGTATGAATAAATTATTTAATGTTAATTTTGAGTTTTTTTTTATTTATTTTTAGTTTCCTTTAAACATTTCGTTGAATTTGTGTTTCACTGTTCTTAGTTCATATTTACAGGATCCTGGTGATGTGTCAAGGACGACACATGTGTGTTGCAATGGCTTTAAGTTATGTGGACTGATGGTAGTTACTGACTGATTCCCTCCAAACGTATACTGATATTTAATTTTGAAATTAATGTTTTTGTGTCTTCGGTTATGTTGCTGCTTATTTGCTGAAGAGTTATGCTTTATATGGTTTCGGTTTTCGGATTTTTTTCAATGAATATTCCAGTAACTTATGTTGAAATTGTAAAATTCCCCATTTTGTTGATCAAAGAATCTGCAAAGAAAGTATACAATCTGTCATTAGTATGGCTTAACTATGTTAATTTAGTTATTAGTTATAAGATACATAGTAGAAATAATGTATAATAATCATACGTTGCGTATTCTAGTATTATAATCTATTTTATATGAACTGATTCATTAAAAGGTTTGTTTTTCATTTCCATTCTTTGTAACAGCTAACTCCTGACTGGTGCCAAACTTGCTGTTTACGTTGGAAACCCTAGATCTAAGTTATTTTTAAGTATTAAATTACTTGTTAGTTTTAAGGATTGAAGAAAAAAGAAGAAGAAGAACACTAATAAAACCACCCGAAAACCCGAAGGTACGTTTTTCAATAAACTCCCTTAAAATCCATAAAATTCTAATTTTGTTTTTATTTCTCCCTAATTTGCCGAGTTATTATTTTGATACATTGCCCCGCAACCCAACACTTGCACTAAATTTTTGTTCCTAATTATTTGACAATTTGTGTAAAGTGACTAGAACTGACACAAGACCTACCAATTCAACAGCTGTATTACGAACAACAGCGGTCTGTGGACAATGCTTATTGCTTACTTGGCACAACGTATGGTATGCATAAATACAACCAACATTTTAACTTAAAAATTCTTAGAAAGGTAATGCCAGAAATAGCACTTTCGGTTCGTAGATAAGTTTTCGACATCAGCCAATTTATTGTATTTTTTTTAACATTTAAAAACCTCTAAATGAATCGTTTACAAAAAAACGTTGGAAAAAAATGTTTCCTTAAGGTTAATATTGATTTCATAACTTCATATGAAATGTCCCAACTAACCCATATAAATCATAATTATATGGCATCATATTAAATGTAAAAAATAATTTAGACATTTACTAAAAAGTTTTGTATACCCTTCACAAGGAGTACGAATGGAGTGATATGGTATATTCATATGGTTTTTCCATTTGTAACGACCATAAGGAGGTGTGGTAGGTATGACAATACCGCCGCTAATCAGCCAATTAGCTTTCTTGTTTTTTTTTCTCGAAAAATCTCTTCGTATCGCACAACTGCTCAATAATTTTCACGCCGATTTTTGTGGTTGTATCTTTAGTAGTTCTGAGTGATGGACAACTTTTTTCTTTCTTTATCTCTAAACTAGCGAGTTTTTAAAAAATCCCTTCATATTGCACAACTACCTTATGAAATAAGTATTCACCCCAATTACCACGATTGTACCTTTCAGCGTTTGGTCTGGGTGGTAGTACCAGTTTTATGACTTCTTCGGCCTTTATACCTCTAATGTACAAAATTCTTAAAATCTCTTCATATCGCACAATTTCTCCAAAAGATCAAATCCACCCCCAATTTTGTACTTTCATCTTCAGATGTTTTGTCTGGGTGATGGCATCTGTTTTATCCTTTTCCCCCTAAAATTACGAAAATCGAAAAATCGCTTCAAATGTGTTTTTCGTTATTGTACCAGTTTTATCCTTTTTTTTATGTATTTTTTATCCGTTAAAGTACAAATGCCGAAAAATCACTTCGTGCTGCTCTGTCTCAATAATTCGACGGGGAGAATCATCTGGTCTAGGTGATGGTAACAGTGTTATCCCTTTTTGGGCCTTTTTTACTGTTAAAAGTATGAATGTCGAAAAATCCCTTAGCTCACAAATTCGATGCGGAGAATCTCCATATATATTTTCGGGATTATAGCCTAAGCCGTCTGGTCTAAGTGATGGCACCATTGGTATAATTTTTTTCGTAATTTTTTGACAGATTTTTTGACCGACCCTAAAAGTAGGAATGTCGAAAACCCCCTTCGTGCAGCTCACTAATACGATGGAGAGAATCTCCATATAGATTTTCTTGATTAAAGCCTAAAACGTCTGGTCTAGGTGATGCTACCAGTGTTACATCTTTTTGGGCCTTTTTTACCCATAAGAGTACGATTTTCGAAAAATCACTCCTTATTGACCACCTACTCTCTAAGAAGAATGAACATTTTTATACCATCACCCTTAGGGATGAGGGTATATATCATTTGATACGAAAAAAAGTGTAACGCATTAAAGGAGACGAGTTAGACCCCAAGTATCTTAAGACCAAATTCGTTTCAGGACTTTTTAAGACGATTGAGCTATGTCCGTCTGTCTGGCTGGCTGGCTGGATGGCTGGTCAGCAGGATAACTCGAGTAATCCATAACGGATCGGTATGAAAATTTACCAGCATTAATATTTTTAAAAACGAACTTATAGGATTGTAAATGGGCTGAATAGCCGCACCCCTTCTGGTACCTCCCATACAAAATTACCTATTTTTGGAAAATTAATACTTCTTGCATAACTTCCAAATGGACAACTGGAGGATGTTTGAATTTGGTCAGTTTATTTATCTTGCAAAAGTAGACAAACCCTAAGAAAACCAAAACCTTTGCCACACCCCTTCTGGTACCTCCCATACAAATGACCGAATTAACCATCATAGTTTTACATACATATCTTTTTTTGTAAGTAAACTGAATTTACTCAAATTTTGCGTATGATATTCGCTTGTGAAAATTAGACTCTGGAGTAAACATGGACTATATCGGTTGATGCCTTCTGGTAGCTCCCATACAAAAATACCTTTTTTTGGAAAATTAATATTTCTCCCATAACTTCCCAACGGACACTTGGTGGTAATGAATATTGGTTGGTAATTTTATGTTGTGATAGGAGGCGAAACCTCAGAGAGCCTAACTATTTGACACACCCTTTCTGGTACGTCCCATACAAATGACCGAACCCACCCTCATAGTCTCACCTACATATCTTTTTTGTAAGTACACTGAATTCACTCAAATTTTGCGAATGATATTCGCATAAGAAAATTAGACTGTGGAGTGAACATGGACTATATGTTGATGCCTTCTGGTACCTCCCATACAAAATTACCTATTTTTGGAAAATTAATATTTTTCCCATAACTTACAAACGGACACTTGGAGAGTAATGCAAATTGATCGGTAAATTTATTTTCTGATAGGAGGCAAAACCTCAGAAAACCTAACTATTTGACACACCCCTTTTGGTACCTCCCATACAAATGACCGAATCCACCCCCAAAGTCTCACATACATATCTTTTTTGTAAGTACACAGAAATTAGTAAAATTTTGCGTAATGTGTACGGTTATGAAGATTTTAATCAGGAATGAATATGGACTATATCGGATCACCCCTTCTGGTACCTCCCATACAAAATGACTTTGTTTGAAAAATTAATATTTCTCCCATAACTTTTTAACCGTCACCTAATCAAATTTGGTCAGTTAATTTATCTTGTAATAGGAGGCAAAGCCTCAGTAACTCTAACTATTTGGCACACCCCTTCTGGTAGCTCCCATATAGATATATGGGATATTTCCCCTTTAACATACGTATCATTTTTGTATGCACACTGAATTCAGACAAATTTTGCCAAGGTAAGCGATCATTGAACGTTGATTTACGAAAATCCCCTAATTGTACCTTCTGTACAAATAGATCAAATTTTATATGTTTTTGCTCTACATGCAGAGAAAAAATAATACATAAGAAATTTTATTTCAAATATTTTAATATTAATTTCAATAACTCAAGACTTAAACAATATCTTATATTGGGTGATGGTATTTGTCAGTCAGTTTACCTGACTGAAATTTCTGTACTGGTTCGTGACTAATTTTTGACCTGAGCAATGATCAGTTCGTCAGTCAGTCAATCAATCAGTAACGCAAAAATATATCTTTACATATAAAATTCTACTGTACGTGTGTTGTGACTGTACTCCTCCTAAACGGATGGACCGATTTGCATAAATTTTTTTGTATGCGTTTGGGTCCAATTGGACAAAGGGGCGTGGCACCACCCATACAACTTGAAATTCAAAAGGGCTATATCTCATGAACTATCAGAGGTATGAAGATGAGATTTGATATACATATATGTTGTTGGAGCAGAAATAATTACAGCCAGGGTGGAAGTGGGCGGTGCCACGCCCTCTTTTCTAAAATCGCTCTAACGGCTTTTCTAATAGGCCGATTTATACGAAAATGTTACCAAGTGGTACTGTTGACCTGTTGATAGTCCCTGGCTATATTTGGTTGTAATTGGATATAGGGGCGTGGTTCCGCCCATACAACTTGAAAATCGAAAGGGCTATATCTCATGAACTATCATAGGTATGAAGATGAGATTTGGTATATATGTTGTTTGAGCCGTATTAATTTCAACCAGGGTGGAAGTGGGCGGTGCCACGCCCCCTTTTAAAAAATCGCTTTGCAGGCTTTTCCAATAGTCAGATTCATACGACAATTTTACCACGTGGTACTGTTGACCTGTAGATAGTCCCTGTCTATATTTGGTTGTGATTGGATAAAGGGGCGTGGCACCGCCCATACAACTTGAATATAAAATGGGCTATATCTCATGAACCATCAGAGGTATGAAGATGAGATTTGGTATATATGTTGTTGGAGCAGTATTAATTACAGCTTTTCAAAGATCGTTCTGACGGCTTTTCCAATAGACCGATTGATACGAAATTTTTTCAAAGTGGTACTGATGACCTGTTATTGGTCCGTGGCTTTACTTTATTGTGATTGGATGAAGGGGCGTGGCACCTCCCACACAATTTTAAATGGGTATATCTTATGAACTACCAGAGGTTCAAAGATGAGATTTGTTATATATGTTGTTGGTACATTATGAAACAGCCAGGGTGGAAGTGGGCTGTGCCACCCCCGTTATAACTAAGTTAACACAGTGTGTTGCTGTTCGCCTAGAGATATGAATAGGATATTTAACACGAAATTGGTAAATAGTGCCGAGGCGCTGCTCACGCACGTCAATATTTGACTATGTAACTAGCTTTTGTCTGACTGGGGGCACAATTTGAATTTTCTTAGAATGGCAGAGGTATCGAACATTTGGAAAGATCTATATATGGGTTTATTTTAGACCTACAGAACTTCAGATAGGTAAAAGTGTAAATCTAGCTGCACAATAATGAAGTGTGTTAGACTTTCTTTTGGTATACTATGACAAATCACCATGCAAAGTCTTACACTAGAACAACTATTACAAATCGTAGGTATTTATTTTCAAAATACACGCTCTGTTCACCAAACTTATGGAGCACTTTGCCAATACTATGGATCGACAACATTTACTATTTCCGATAATATTTATCCAAATCAAGCGCGTACCATGCGTACAGAATATATAGATTTTTTATATTTATCATGTCGTTGAAAAACATTCGGAGGAGAAATGGTTCCAACACGACGGCATACATATCATATAGCGCATGAGACCATCACTTTATTAAGCCAAATATTAGACAAAAAATAAGTATAACAGTATAAGCTAAATTCTTGATCAGTTGCAGAACAAGAAATAGATTAGTGTTTTTTATAGCAAAATACTTAAAGTTTGGTACACATACAGTTCTCGAAAATAAATGCATGAATCTTCAAACGAAATTTTCATTTGCGACCAATGGGCGGAGAAGGCATGCCAAATGTGTTTTTTACGCCCACAGACAGTAACCAGTACAACACATAAAAATATAAATTTATTTTTGATATTTAGCGAGTGTCTGTTTCCGATTAGTGAAAGAAGTTGTTTTTCTCCCTACATACAGAAAAAACTTGATCTACATGTCGGCAGTGTAGATATAAATTTGCCTATGATAGTTAGTATTTAAAAAAAAGTCTTCCATAGTTAACTTCCATGTTAAGGAGTTACTTGAAATTAGTTACATAAGTTACTAAACTCAACATATTATTTTCGTTTTAAAAGTACTTTGTATGTTAGATCTACAAATAAATAAATTTGCGTTTACATATCACTTAGAGCAGTTAGAAATGTGAATTATATTATAAGTTAATATGCAATAGCGAAGCATTGCCGGGCCCACTAGTATATATATATAGATATAAAAATGATCAGCATTGCCCGTCTATCTGTCCGTACGTCTGTCCCTTACAGCCGTTGTTTAGAAGCTACTTGAACTTAATTTCCCTTCACACACCATGAATGAGGTATGTGATAGCTTCGCGCGTTGTTGCAAATAAACACGCTTTCTATTTTAGATTCACAACAAACGGCAACTACTTGTTTATCTCGGTTTGAGAAGCTTCTACTAGACATGTCGATTGAATCGACACTTATACTGCGAAGTTGCTGTTGACAACGTCGAAGAGGCCGGCAATAAATAAAAATGTAGATGACTGGAGGAGGGAATCGAACCTGGAATCTCACGCATGGTAGTCGCTTGTTCTAACCACTATGCCAAGGCCGGTCCCAAGTTAAGAAGCTATCGAGCTGAAAGTTGGTGTGCAAGCCTCAAGCGAAGGTTAAGTTGTAAAATGAGCAAGATCGGACAATAATTACCTCCACCTCCCATACAAATACCCCCTTTTTAGAGGTTACCGTCCGTCTATCCCCACTATTACTGTCATAGTATAAGAGCTATCGAGCATAAATTTGATAAGCAAACTTATATTCCTCTATGCGGGGGCTAAGTTCGAAAATTTGACCAAAAACTACTCCCATCTCGCATACAAAATGCCCCTTTTTGGGGGTTTGCCCCTTTAATTACAATCGAAGTGTAAGACCTATCGATCTAAAATTTGGTATGGGGAATTCTATTATTTAAGAGCAGATTCAGTTCCAAGGTGGGCAAGTCCGGACAATTAATACCTCCACCATCCATACAAACTCCCTATTTTAGGGGATGTCCGCCCGTCTCTAGTTTAGTTTAAGAACTATCGAGTTGAAATTTGGTGCACAAATAAAGATAAAATTCTACGATGAGCAAGTTCGGCCAAAAACTAATCCAACATAACATACAAATTTACCATTTTTGGAGTCTCCTCCCTTTATATCAGTCGTAGTTTAAGAGGTATCAAGCTGAAATTTGTTGCACAAGCTTCTATCTCTCAAAGGGGAGGTTAAGTTCCAAGATGAGCAATATCGGACAAAAACTACTTCCACCTCCCACTCAAATTGTTCCTATTTGGGGGGTCTACTACCCTTCCATTACATTCGAAGTTTGAGATAAGGTATTTTGTTATGCAAGCTGCTATCCCTCAATGCGGAGTTTATATTCCAAGATGAGCAATACTACTTTCACCTCCTCTTTTTTAGGGGTTACAAAAATGCACACATAAACAACACAAAAATTGGACCCTCTTCTGCGCCGTCCATCGAGTTCATTGTCAAAGACTTTTCGAGCTGGAGCATTTTCGTCCATGCGTACAGCATGACCTAGCCAACGCAACCGTTGCACCTTAATGCGTTTGACCACGTCAATGTCAGTGTACAGCTCGTACAGCTCGTACAGCTCATGATTCATACGACACCGATACTCTCCGTTAACGATGATGGGCCCATATATTTTACGGAGTATTTTTCTCTCGAATACCGCCAGAACCAGATTGTCTGTTGCACTGTGTTATTTGACCAAAAATCCACAATTTGTGTATAGATGTACGTATGATTAATATAAAATCCTCATAAAATTAATATTAATCATACGTTGTGCATAGATATGTAGCTAGAGCCATATGCAAACTCCAACAACAACAATCAACAGACAATAAACCACATTGATCACGTTATGATCGATGGAGTGCATGTCTAAAGCGTCATGAAAGTGAGTGTAGGCTCATATAAAAAAAATGTTGCTTCATAATGCCGAAACATTTCGAGGTTGTACTAAGCTGACCTAGTAGTACCTTCACACTGACTTGGGGTTTTTCAGCCCCCTCCCACGAACATTTGCTACTGCACTGTGTTTTTTCGCACGAATATAAACCAAATTGTATTACGAAATATTTGGAAAAATTCAAAATAAGAAATCAAACCATCTGCTAGTATTCATAGCGCACAAACTAATGCTATTCAACAATTTGCTTGCAGTCAAACTTATTACCAGCCCCCAACGGTGACTTATTACATAAGATCGAAGAAACATTGGTACACTTATTTAAATTATGAAATTACATTAAAATATCTCATAAATATTTCGCACTTTAATAAGAAAACTAGCATAGTAAATAAAACTATTGTAAATATGTACCCGCACCAACTTTTCAAAGCAATTGCCTGAAGCCATTACACACCACGCACACACACAGCTCAAAACTTATGCCGATTATAAAATAAAATAACTTATTCTAATTGAAGTCTTTACACATTCTTTTCATTTATAGAGAAGTATTGTACATATCCTTTTTCTTACTCATAACCTATTAGAATTTCTCACAAGATTTACTAATTCATTTCATATAATTGCACTTTGCATACAACTGCAGGGCACGTCGAACATACAACATAAGCTTATAGCTTGAAATCATGTCAATATATGCGTGCATTTAATAACGTTTCTTAGAATTAAGTTTTAACCTTCTTCTTCTTCGACAAATTATCCTCAAAGCTTATACACGACACCATTATAAACGCTAATGATTTTCTGTTTGAGAAAACTCGCAGCGATATGTTCGTTGCCCTCCCCATTCTAGACTTTATACTTATTCTGATGCATATTAAATAACTCGAAAACAATTTCTTATGTGGAAACATGTGGATACAGTACATGTGGCAAATAATATGAACAACATCAGGAGGGGAAAATAAACTGAGATGTCAATGATTTATAGGGATTTCGCTAAAAGGATATAATATGGCATACCAAATTTTAGCTCTAAATCCTGTAAATTACGGCTGTTATAGCGGGGACAGACGGACAGACACTTACAAAAATGGGGAGTTTATAAATTATCATAAATTTTCCCCAATAACTTCAAATATTTAGCCATATGTAGGATGTCTCATCTGTGATAAGTAGGAAAGTGGTCCTTGCTGATATTGATATTGATATTGATATTGATGTTGATACTGATATTGATATTGATATTGATATTGATATTGATATTGATATTGATATTGATATTGATATTGATATTGATATTGATATTGATATTGATATTGATATTGATATTGATATTGATATTGATATTGATATTGATATTGATATTGATATTGATATTGATATTGATATTGATATTGATATTGATATTGATATTGATATTGATATTGATATTGATATTGATATTGATATTGATATTGATATTGATATTGATATTGATATTGATATTGATATTGATATTGATATTGATATTGATATTGATATTGATATTGATATTGATATTGATATTGATATTGATATTGATATTGATATTGATATTGATATTGATATTGATATTGATATTGATATTGATATTGATATTGATATTGATATTGATATTGATATTGATATTGATATTGATATTGATATTGATATTGATATTGATATTGATATTGATATTGATATTAATATTGATATTGATATTGATATTGATATTGATATTGATATTGATATTGATATTGATATTGATATTGATATTGATATTGATATTGATATTGATATTGATATTGATATTGATATTGATATTGATATTGATATTGATATTGATATTGATATTGATATTGATATTGATATTGATATTGATATTGATATTGATATTGATATTGATATTGATATTGATATTGATATTGATATTGATATTGATATTGATATTGATATTGATATTGATATTGATATTGATATTGATATTGATATTGATATTGATATTGATATTGATATTGATATTGATATTGATATTGATATTGATATTGATATTGATATTGATATTGATATTGATATTGATATTGATATTGATATTGATATTGATATTGATATTGATATTGATATTGATATTGATATTGATATTGATATTGATATTGATATTGATATTGATATTGATATTGATATTGATATTGATATTGATATTGATATTGATATTGATATCGACATTGAATGAAGAACCTTACCCAAGTACTGTACTGTACATATGTAGCGAGTTTGCATATGATGCTCGCTGTACAACGTATGAGTAATATTAATTTAACGCGGATTTAATATTAATCATACGCACATCGTTATAATATTGTCGATTTACGGTTTTGTAACACAGTGCAGCTGCCATCCTGGGGCGTGAGAAATTCTAAATCTGGGTAAAGGTAATAGTTCAGTATAGTAAAACCCCAAAGAGTTTGGTGTTGTCTATAATTCTGCTGAAGAATATAATGAGAAATCATGAACGGTCTTGAGTTCAAGTTGAAAAAATATGCGAACAAACATCAAGATAGGCAAAAAAATAGAAAAGGTCATAACATAACACAGTACAACACATGATTTTGGGACTCAATTCGGAGAACTGCACGTGAAAGTAGCCCCAAAAAGAAGAAGTTCTGCATTATTCGTTTTGTCAAAATACATGCCATAATAATTAAATATCGATTTGAAGTTAGTATCGTATAGGGGAATTTGTCTCTTTTGTTATATTAGTATATGGTGGCGTATGATTATCATAGGTAATATTCTACGTAAATCATACGCCACGGAGTACAACTATTTATTGTAACTGCTACAAAATAAACCCACTTCGAAATCATGTGATGAATGGAAAAGTTAAACTGTTCCTTATGTAGGGAAACGTTTTATAAACAGATTAAAAGAATTGTAATTCTTATTTTTTTTTTAATTTTTTTCAGCAGATATTATCAAATTAGCTAAATCGGACAGTGGTTCTCGAGTTATGTCAAACGAGAGAGCCTAAACCGTGATAAATTCCCCTATACGGTACTTAATAACTTCAAATCGATATTAAATTATTATGGCATGTAACTTGACATAACAAATAATGCAGAACATCTTCTTTTAGGGGCTACTTCCACGTGCAGTTCTCCGAATTGAGTGCCAAAATAAATGAGCTGAAAAATGTTGTACCTTTCGTTTATCCCTCTTATTTTGAACACAGCTGTATCGCAGCTTGTGCGTATATACTACATTAAAGTAGTATAAATTTTCGCCATGTTGTCATGTGTGGCACAAATATCCTAATGCCACATGCCACACCACCACAATGTTGCAATGCAGTTTTATTTATTATTTATGCATAAAGAAAACCAAGAAGGAATGCAAAGCCAAAAGAAAATAAGCACCACAGCAGTAACGGCAACAGCAGCACCAGCAACAACAGCGGATAGTGAGTGCATAATATAATAGCAATTTGCTTCTTGGCTCATCTTCATCAGTCCCTGATGTCGAAGTCAGTCGCTTTAGATGTTGTTGAGATTTTTCTAACCATAAAAAAGGTCAGTTACCCACAATTTTGGAATCTAAATTGTCTTCCATTTGCTGATTCTTGGTTGTCAACTTTATCTTCGTCTTAGTTGTTGTTAGTTGCCGTTGTCGTTGCTGTTGTTCTCATTGTGCTACTTTTGCATGATGGTGCAATTCACCCGGGTGTTATCCTGTGCATCATAAATATCGATTGACATCTTCTGGCATCGTTTGCATAACTTACGACATTAGATGTTGCACATTCACCAGAAGAAGAGATACTGTGGTCGCCGAACCAGCGATACTGTTGCTGCAAAAGTTGGTAGCGCTAGCTAATGTTGTTGCTACTGTTTGTGTCACCGAGCGTGTGAGTGTGTGTGTGCGTGTGTGAACTATAAATTTTGCACAACAGCAACATTAAGTTCGTTGCCAGCTCGTCGTTCGTTGCCCGTGTGTTGCGTTGAAACACTTAAGTATATTGTATAATTTATGTCTCAAGCTGTGATATAATTTCAGCGTGTGACTCCTTTGTGATGAGACAAAAGTTTAATTATGTGTAAAGTCCTTGCATCAACCACAATGAGATTCAAGGAAGTTGTTGGGCATATATTGACTTTTTTTTTGTTATTGCCACTTATGTGGGCAGATAAAAGATAAAATAGCCATGAAAGATGTTCTGGGGTTGTGTAATTATGCAATCAGTTGATGGTTGTATAAATTAAATTCATTATCGATTAATTAAAAGAGGCAAGGAGCAACGACGGAAATTTGGCATCTTCTGTACTGAGATAAGGGTTAGGGATAGGTTTGGTGATAATGTGGCAACATGGACCGAAATTAGGTTGGAATATTTCCTATAGATAAATATTTTCATAGATGGTTCGACTAAAATATATTGTCCTAAAAGTTCAAAGATCTTACTATACCCTAATGTTAAACAACACAGTACAACATTTTTCAGCTCGTTGATTTGGGACTCAATTCTCAGAACTGCACGTGAAAGTAGCCCCAAAAAGAGATGTTCTGCATCATTCGTTATGTCAAGTTACATGCTATGGTAATTTAATATCGATTTGAAGTTAGTAAGTATCGTATAGGGGAATTTGTCACGTTTTAGGCTCATTTGTTTGATATAACTCGAGAACCACTAGTCCAAATTAGCTGAAACAAATTTAAAGCATTACAATTTCTTTTATCTGTTCATATAATAGTTCCCTACATAAGCAACAGTTTTACTTTTCCATTCATCAAATGATTTTGAACTGGATTTATGCTGTAGCAGTTACAATAAAACTGTTGGACTCCGTGACGTATGATTTAAGTGGAATATTACTTGTGTAGTCATACGCCACCATTTAACAATATAATTACTAACTTCAAATCAATATTAAATTATTATGTCATGTTACTTGACAAAACGAATGATGCAGAACTTTTCTTTTTGGGGCAACTTTTACGTGCAGTTCTCAGAATTGAGTCCCAAAATCATGTGTTGTACTGTGTAAGTAATTTCTCAATGGATCCTTAGTCAAGTCAATTATTCGACATGATCAAATGGCTCCACGAAAAGCCCCCCAATGAAATAACGCCCAAACGAAAAATGAAATATTCCCCAAATTTTTTTCATACATTTTTGGGTGTTATTTCATACGAAATAACTCCCAAATTTTTTGGGTGGTTTTTCATTTATTTTTGGGAATTATTTCATTCCTCATTTGGGGTTTTCAAATTATGAAATAATCTCCAATGAAATAACACCCAACAAATATTTAAAATTCGGGGCTTGTTTCGTATCGTATATAATTTGGGTGTTATTTCATTTTTTATTCGGGGGTTATTTCATTTTTAAAGCTGTTGGTTTTTGGGGGTTATAATTATAAAAAAATACATTACAATATCTTTTGAATGTTTACAGATATTTCCATTTGTGTTCATATTGACGGATAGAAAATCAACAATATGCTACGAACATTTATCCATTTTGAGAATGATATCTAAGAATGGAAATTTTTTTAAATTTGCAAGAGTTCTTCGGAAGGAGGAATTCAATTAAAAACGTAAAAGGCAAATTGTCTTCCGAACTGCAAAAAAAGAGCTGGGCTACAATGATCTACGATCCACACGATTCTTTTAAATAATTTTGCGACTTTGCTGTTGGTCCATATTGACTTCATGAAATCCTTGGTGAAACTGACTCTTATGAATTTTGGGCATAATTTCATTTTTGTTGCTAATGGGGTTTATTTCATTGGGGGTTATTTCATTTTCATCATTGGGTGTTATTTCATATGAAATAACTCCCAAATATTGGGGGTTTTTTCGTTTTCGCTTTGGGGTTTATTTCATTTATTTTTGGATGTTATTTCATTCACTGTTTTTGGGTGTTATTTCCTATTTTTTGGGATTTATTTCATTGGGGGTTATTTCCTGGGCGTTATTTCATTGGGGGGCTTTTCGTGGAGCCGATCAAATATCTTCTATAGTTTACAAACACCAAATATTTTAATATTTTACTACAATATTGTTTTTTCGCACATTATTCTACATAATATCAATAAACTGTATAAACGATGCAATCAATAAAAATTTTCCTAAAATTAAAATGCCTCTGAAAAATTGTCCTGAATAGTATCATATTATTTATCCATAACTTTAGACTTGCAACTGGACTGTTCTAACTCTCTACACTGTAGCCCCTACGGACATGGTGTTACAATCCCATTGTTTTATGTCCAAGACAAATGTTAGTCATATAAGCTCCAATGAGGAATTCCAATGGCCGAGACACTGATACTCACGATGAAAAAATACATCTTTGTGACATCCTTGACACCGACTTTGACATCTGATCGGTTTAATCCTGTAAGTTTGCTATGCTGATATGTGTACAAGCCCCAATGACACTAAGGATGGATGTTTATATGAGCGCCTGCTGGAAATACATGACCAAAGCATTGACGATTGTTTTAAAATTGTTTTGTGAGCTTTTAATGTCAAAAGAGAAAAATCTAAAAATGCAGTCTTCGCAGCGACACTTTTGATAACTTCATAGCAGACGCGGCGCATATCATCAATCTGAAGATGTGAGGTTCGATTCTTCACTTGACCACTGCTCAACATTAACGGATGATGCTTCCATTTAACAAATAAGACCGTCAAAAATCACAAGGACCCAGGAAAAAAGGAAAACATTCGACAACTTCCAACATTGCATTGACACAAACCTTGTTATCTACAAAGGGACAAAACAGCTTTGTCAAATGATCAGATGATAACAATGTAAAACATTGTCTGGTGGGTGAGAAATTCCATGTTAGAGTGAAGATATACAGCTTAGTTTTTGAACTATAACTCTAGAGTCATTGAGGATTTTTAATTGTAATCATCAGCAGAATTGAAGCTAAGGCTTAAATAAAAAGTTTCTATTAATATATCAGTGTATAAAATTAAGTTGACTAATTTTATCGAATGAAATCTTTCAAAAATTGTCATTTATCGCTGAGCATTGCTGATGATACTGAATGTCGACTCCGATCCATGTACTGTACTCTACATATGTAACGATATTGCATATCCCAGCAGCGGAAAAAATATGCCTGCAAACATGTCTTCAAAGGCATTTTGTTGACATTCAAATACGCCTTCCTTTTCCAGGCATGTATACAGGCTATAATAAGTCCTTCAATAAGCCTTATAAAAAATTCCATACCCATGCACATTTCGCTTCTCAAATGAGACCTGCAATGAGGCCTCTTACTAGGATGAGAATAGATCCAGCAGACATGCCTCTTTCCCCTCTTAAAACTGGCCTGTGAGCAGCCCTACTGTGTACCCCACAAAAATACCATAGATGTTCTCAAAGGGCATGCAAACTTTCTTGCATTAAACAGGCCTGTTGACAGTCCTGTTAGTAGAAGGCAGAATTGACGTTCATAGCCATGCACTTGTCACATCTCCGATTAGGCCTGTTGGCAGGCCTCTTATGGGAAGGTAAGACAGATGCTGTTGTTTATGAAAACCACATGTATGTTATTTATCGTACAACAACTATATCACGTGATAGCCGAGTAGGTAGCATGCCCAACTATGAGTACTGAGGTCGCGAGTTCGATTCCCGCTGCTAGAGTTTAAAAAAACTAAATATTGTATGAAAAATTAATAAAAAATAGGAAATCATTTAATATGGAAATAATTCGCATGTTTTTTTATTTAAGTCCTTCTATAAATGCTCTTTTGCAGGCCTGCAAGCTGGTCTGCAGTAGCAATGCCTCATAGAAGGCCCTTGTTATTAGGACTCCAAGCAGGACATGCTAGGCATGCCTACTGAAACGCCTTCAATGAGAAAGGGAATGTGCAGGCCTTGCCTGCCTATGACACCCTATGTAGGGTAGGGCTTCTGACTGTCATTGCAGGCCTATAAGAAGGCATGCAAAGCCCCATTTTTTGCTGCTGGGATGGTACTTGCTACATATGTATGGTTTTATATGTGTACAACGTATGAGTAATATTAATTGTATGCATATTTGGTATTAATCATACGCACATCGTTCCAGTGTTGTGGAATTATAGTTTAATTGGCATTTCTTAAAGTCCAAATAGATTTTTACATTATTATGTAAAACGTTAGCCATCGCTACAATTCCACTAAAGAATGAAATGAGAAATCATCAATGATTCATAAGTTGTGGCTGCAAAATTTGGGGACCAAATATCAAGATAAGCTACAAAAATATATATATAATATATAAGTAAAAAAAACACCTGGCCTGAGAACAGCAAACCCTTAAGGGGTTTGACTTGGGATTTCTTACCCCCAAAGGTTAGGATTTTCCACTTTGTAATCGGGAAAATCCACAATACAACCCCGATTAAAAGAGAATAAACCAAGTGAAAATATACACTTGGAAAAAACATAGTTACAGCTCAGGTGCACACAACATAAAGCAGTGGAAATAACGCCAGTAGCTAAACGGAAAGAAAGTAAGACATAGCCAGGCCTCGAGATAGCCAATGCTTATTACTGCAAACAAACATCCCTAATTCGTTATGTTCCTGACATACTGTGAAAGAATATTTCATATGCGTTGATTACTGGCACAACGACGGTGTTTCTTCTTCTTCATACTAATTGACAGCAGCAACAGAAATTTATCCATCAATAGCCGCACGTAGAAAAGAATTCCAAGCGATTCGATGTTTTTCGCTCCGTATATAGTAAAGTTTTGTTTGGCTGTACAAGCTGGAGTATATTAATTTTTTTTGTACAACTTGTCCAAGACAGCACATTTGGTCTATTTCAAAGCGCCTGACTACTTCGATATCCTTATTAAGCTTATACAGCTCATGGATCATTACGCAGGATTATGCGGTATAGAGCAAGATAGGTAGGGCCGTTGTTGGACCTTTGTTCTTCGAGAGAGGGCTTTGTCATTAAATTGCTTGCTTAGCGCATTGTAGTACCATTTTGCGATCAACATTCGTCTCATGATTTCCAGACTGAAATTATTGGTTTTGTTTATAGCGGAGAAGGTAGACAAAATAATCTAGCAATTTAAAGTTAAAGTTGACAACGTTTACACAGCGTTACAAACGAGTAGACTTTTGGTTTTGTCCTGCTTTATCACCAAACCCTCATTACCAAACCCTCTTGAAAAGGCTGCAGTATCATTCCACCAATAATAAAATGTCATCGGCATGCGCGAGTAGTATGTGTCTATTGTTAAAGATGGTACCAGTCCGGTTTATTGTGGCCTTCCGCATGATCATCTCCATTACGATGTTAAAGATATCGCATGACAGACTATCGCTTTGTCTAAAGACTTGCTGGGTAGAAAACATCTCTGTCAGATTTTCCCCTATTTTCACTGAAGACTTCGTGTCAGTCAGTGTCACCCCGCAATGTCTTATCACCTTTTAGGGAATAACAAACTCAGCCATAGCATCTAATAGTTTCTGTTGTATCGGACTGTCGAATGCAGCTTTGTAATCGATAGACAGATGGTATGTGTCGATCTGGATTTCTTTTCTATGGTATTCTGCAGAATTTGTCGTGTGTTTACCAGGTCTTAAGCCATACTGATAAGGTCCAATCAGGTTAAGTAGGATGGTTTTGTTTTTCACATAACATACTAGATAGGACCCTGTATGCGATGGTTGATACACACATACTTGGATACAGGCACAGGACATAGAACAATCATCTGGCATACATTCCCTTAGCCAAATCGTGTTTATGAGCTAGTGCAGGCATGTTGCAGCATTAAAAGCTCAGTTGGCAGTCCATCGGTTTACACAGCTTTATTTTCTTTAATCCATGCAATTGTCGTGCTGTACTCAGTTTAGCTGTTTAGTTGATTGGTCTTCAATGATTGGCGTGATTTCGTCACTTATGCTGTCTTTGGGAACGAGCTGAGTACAAAAATGTTCCCTCCGGCACACTCTGAGTTTCCTTGACCAGATTTCCATCTCTGTCCTTTTTTTCTTCCATAGACGCTTTTTTTGCCTGAAGAGGCGTTTCATCTCCCACCTCTCCTCTTGATTGCAGCATTCATTTCCTTAGACATTACGCGACATATCTCATCGTACCAGGGCTTGCCTCAGCGTGGTTTCTCGTAACCCACAGAGAGTGTGGATCATAAGAATTAGGAAGATTTGTTTAAAGTAATTGAGAGAGTTGGTTGTAGTAGGCATTGGCTATCTCGGTGCAATGCAGCTTTATGATGTCTAGCTTTTGTGTTTGCTTGCGAGCTTAGTACTTATTAGTAGCGTGCGTACCTTGATTGCAACTAGGTTCTACGTTCATAACGCTTGAGACATGCTCCCATAGATTACTACGTAATCAATCTGGTATCTGGTAATTTGATCAGGAGATATCCAGTATTTCTCTGTTTAAAGTTTTTTGGCTAGATAAATCTAAGACCACGATCACAGTTGTCCTACTTCCCACAGCTTTATTTTATATCATTGACAGAGCATGAAGTTTAAAATCAACTACTGATGATTGTAATATTTCTCTTTTCAAGTTTATCCTTATGGATATCTCTATGCGGGAATCTGGTTGCACTCACTACCACTTTCCGACGCAAAGCTAACCAGTCTGAATCCCTTATTTTAGGTGTTGTTGTGTAGACTGAATTATTTGACTACTAAATCAAAAGCATCTTTCCTTCCTATTTCAGCATTAAAAACTCCCAGAGCAATTTTAATGTTATGGCGGTTACATATTTCCTCCTTCTATCTTTAATATCCTCTACTTTGTCTTACGTTGGTTTGTGTACACAAATCAGCTTGATCTACAAATAATTCGCCTTGATGCGTTTTGTGGCTATTTGGTCACTTACAGGGTTAAACTGCAAGACCGAAGTCTCCTGCTCTCTCTGTCGAAGTCTCTTGCCGACTACGAATCGACATCTAAATTCGTGCCTTTCTATATGACAGCTATAAGGATATCAAAGTTCTTTCGTCGTGTGCAACGGTGTCCCGTTTAACGCATTTACTGGATGGCAGTGATGTCAGCCTTGCATTTGTCGAGGACATCCGCCAATTGGATAGAGGTATCATATTTGTAGAGAGTTCGGATATTCCAGGTGCATATCCTTAAATCATGGTCCTTTTATAGTCTGCAGGGGTTCTTTTTTCTTCTCCTAGTGTTTTCATGAAATTTTTTTGGATTTAGATTGGCTCGTTAGGCTATTGCTCCCGATCCTAGTTTCTTAGGCTGCCGAAGCCACTAAGAGTGCCTTTGTGTTGAGCTTCAGTAACTAATGTTATCTACTCCATAAGACTTTTATGTTGCTCAACATTGCACCTTCTTACGGATGTCTAGTGGCATGGCCCGAAAAACACAGGATCTATCGGTCGTTGTGATCTGCTTGGGGACATCCAAAAAGAGATTCTGGTAATTTGTAAGTAAATAACGACCAAAAATATTCAAATTAGAAAATCGGTCAGTTTGTACTGAGTCCTTTTACTTATTTCATAGTTAGGAACTATCACCCCAAATATAACAATTTAAAATCCCGATACAAATTACGTTATAATATTCGTAAATCACAATAACTGCATTTTCACAATTTCGCGACCAGAACAAATGCCTACCCCTCCCTCAGCAACATATTTAAATAACATAAACGACCTTAATACTCGACCAATCCATCATACAACCCATACAGCTCAACTCGCTGCACAACACAACCTCCATCGATTTTTCACCCATCTCACGGCGACATTAACACCATTTTGTAAGAAGAACAAACAAACAAACAGAAGAAAAAAAAAACAAGTAATAAAACCTTTTTTTAATCTCATCATTGTCATTATTTCCTCAGCGGAACAAACGAAAACAGCGAAAGCGAAAGCATTATGGGCCCCATAAAGGGAAATTAACACTTTGTACAAAATAGGTCACATCCGTTTCCTGTAATAGCAGAAATTAAGAAAGAGCACAACACAAAAGATAATGCAACAGTTTCGCAGGCAAGAGACAAAAAACAAGTAACACTAATGAGATAAAGGAAATAAGCAAATAGGGAAATTTGCATATACTTGTAAACAAAATTATTTTAAGGAAATTTTGCATTAGCTTATATTGTTAAAAAATTCTATTTAATTACTTTATTTGTATATATACAAATTAAACATTTTCAATTTAATTTAATTAAAAATATTGTTTTGCAAATCATTTTATTTCACATTAATCACATGTTTATTATTTATGTGTCAAATATGCTAAAAGGACATGAAAGTCCTTTAAACCATTTGGCGACAGACTACACATTGCTAATACGGGAGAGAGAGAGCATAGGGAAGATACATAACGAAAAAAGACACGTTCAAAAGAGAGTTCAAATAAACCCACTCATTTGCTGTAAGGCTCTCTAACATTGAAATTGTCTACCCCTAGCTGTAATGTTAGCACACTGTTAACTATATTCACCTCACTGAAGTAAAGAGCGCAAAAGAGAGAGAGAGAGTAACAACTTTATGTTATCTACTCCACTGTTATGCTAACAGCCAACTGCTGCTCATCAACATCTTGCAACATAATTGTTAAATGTCATGTCACTATGGTGAGTTTCCTTAAAATTTACAGTTACTCGTTTCTATGTGTTGTTGTTGTTGTTGCTTAGAATCATATGTGTGCCACAAATTCGACCAAACACAGGGAACAGGGCAAATGAGAATCAAGGATTATTGCACTATTCACCATGCTATACGTATAAAATGAAAATGAAGAAGAAAACAAGTGAGGCACTATACAAAATAAAAAAAAAACACAAACAACAAATAACCATGAATGGCAATGAATTGAACAAAGAGCTGCTGGAACAATGACTTAAAAAAGAAGCAGCACTGGCAGCAGCAGCAGCAAAGTGGAAAAAAGTTTTCTGCGATGACCCATCAGATACAGTTGTTGCCTAGATGGGGGTATCATCCGCAGCAATCGGAATCCTGTGGTCGTCGTCGTCGTCGTAGAGTAAGTAAATTATGTTTGTTTTTGAAAGGCCAGGAAGCAGCTCATAAAATATAAAATGCGAAATTATTCATGTGAAGACAAAAGATGCAATTTAGAGAGAAGTTTTATGTTTGTACATGACTAATGCCGCTGTCAGTGATTGAGCGATACATAATGCAAATATTAACCTTTGACCTATTATCTGCATTAACTACCACGTGCGTGGGTGCAAGGTTGCAATTGTTATGTGGACGTACATATGTATGTATATGCGATGGATGTACGCGAATTACATACATAGATGAGGGAGAGTGATTTATTATGCACACTGGTAAGGAAATTTAAATTATGTTTTGGAGCGCGTTTGTAATTTAAATCAAATGAAATCGCAAAACAAATATAAAACCAGTAGGAAAGTTTCAGTCGGGAAACCCGACTTACATATACCCTTACCCTCAATAAAACATAAAATTTTCTAGTATATTGATATTATTACTCGATTTCTAAAGTGGGCGGAGTGGTACATGTGTATGGGAGGTACCAGAAGGAGCGTGGCTAACCTGCTAAGTTTTTCTCCAAAATTTTATCCCATTATAGTTTTACTAAATACAGACAGTTTGGGTACGATCGCGTTGGATGTATTGATATTAATACTCCATCTCTGAAGTGGGCGGATATGTACATTTGTATGGGGGGTACCAGAAGGGGCTATGCTAGACTTCCAGTTTTTTTTCCAAACCTTTATCTTGTTATAGATTTACTAAATACAGAATTTGGGTATGATCCCGTTGAGTGTATTGATATAATTACTCAATTTCTAAATTTCTAAAGTGGGCGGATTGATGTTTTTGTATGGGAGGTACCAGAAGGTGCGGGGCCATGTAGACCATTTGCAATACTGTAAGTAGTTTTGGGGAAATATTTACTTGTGCAAAAAAAAACAAACATTTGGTTGCGTTTTTCGAAAGTTATTGTGCGTACCAGCCGGACAGCAAGACGAACATAGCTCAAACGACTTAAAAAGTCATGAATCGAATTTGGTTTAAAGAACCCTGGTTTCTAAAGTGACTCCTTCTGTGTGTTACACTTTGGGGTCGTATCGTATCGTATAAAAAGTGTGACGTATTTAAAGAGACATGTTACACCCCAAGTATATTAAGACCAAATTACCTTCCGGATTTTTTAAGACGATTGAGCATGTCCGTCTGTCTGGCTGGCTAGTCGGCCGGCATAGCTTAACTAATCCTTATGACAATTTGCCTGTATTAATATTTTCCAAAATAAGGAATGGTATTGTAAATGGGCAGAATATATCTCACCCCTTCTGGTATCACCCATACAAAATGAACTATTTTTGGAAACATAATATTTCTCCAAAAACACAGTACAACACATGATTTTGGGACTCAATTCTGAGAACTGCACGTGAAAGTAGCCCCAAAAAGAAGAAGTTCTGCATCATTCGTTTTGCCAAGATACATGCATAATAATAATTTAATATCGTTCTGAAGTTAGTGAGTATCGTATAGGGTAATTTGTCACGTTTTAGGCTCTTTTGTTTGACATAACATAAATACTTTATGGTGGCGTATGGTTATCATAAGTAATATTCCATGTACGCCAGGAAGTACAACAATTTCTTTGTAACTGCTACAAAATAAACCCAGTTCAAACTCATTTGATGAATGGAAAAGTAAAATAGTTGCTTTTATAGGGAAAAGTTAAATGAACAGATTAAAGGAATTGAATTTTAATTTTTTTTTTAATTTGTTTCAGCTATATCGGACTAGTGCTTCTCGAGTTATGTCAAACAAAAGAGCTTAAAACGGGACAAATTCCCCTATACGACACTTACTACTTTCAAATCGAAAGTATATCAAATTCAGTCATATTTTGCCTAAGATGTACTTTTGTGAAAATCTGGCTCAGTAATAAGTATGGACTTTATAGGCTGACCCCTTTTTGTACCTCCAATACAAAGTTATATATTTGTGAAAAATTTCTATTTCTCACATAACTTCCAAATGGACAACCAGAGAATACACAGATTTGGTCAGTTTAATTATCTTGTAATAGTAGATAAAACCTCAGAATATGGCAACCGTTGGGACACCACTTCTGGCACCACCCACAAATATGATCGAATTTATTACCTTGTAATAGTAGACAAGCCGTCGGTATTTTTTTTTTTTTGTCGAAAATCGGTTTAGCCATAGTTGTTTAGTCAACGATAACAGTAAGATTACACTGATTACACTGTGGCCATAACCATTCTTCGACCTATTAGACCTGTCTATGATGTGGCGTTCGATATTTAGGTTTATATCCGCAATTACGCCGATATATTTTACACAGCCCGCAGGAGAAATTTTAGTGCCCCAAGAAGATATTGGAGCGTATCTGAGTTATAATAACTTATGGTAAACAGAACCAGTTTGATTTTGTTTAGATTTACTCCAAGTACATTTTTCCGGGTTCTTTAAAGGATGTCTCTCAGTGTCCTTAGACACGTCCTACTCACTGCTACTGTCATATCGTATATCATATCGCATCAATATCCTCTAGAAGACAGAATATCGTTCAGCACGTGGTTCCATAGTAGAGGGGATAGAACACCACCTTGGAATGTACACCTACTGACAAATCTTTTTAAGTATGACGACCCTAAATTGTGCCTGATACTGAAAGGTTTAAGAGTGTCATATCTGTCGTATCGGGAGTTACGGCAGTGAACGCCCTTTCTTTATATAAAAAGGCTACCGTAGTATATTCTTTCGGGTAACAGTCAATAAGCTTCTCTACTGTCTTTAGAAGAAACGATGACAACGATGGTTTTGAATAGGAGGATTGTCGCTCATTGGAATCATCTTTACCTTTGTCTCCCTCCATATAGGAGTGATACATATATGTCAGTTCGATACGGTAAATATAAAATCTGTATATCAGTCACCGGATAATGGGAAATTTTCTTTTTTGGGTTTTATGATCGTTATTCACTTGGAAATATCGAGAATCTAACTTTGGAGGTCGCCAAGCAGCTCTCAAAGTCTGATAGTAATCGTGTATCCCGGGTAGCAAATGTGCGAAGGCGCAACGTTGAGTCAATGGAATGCTACCACCTAAGCATTTTAGGGTGTAGGTAACAGATGTTACTGATGCTCAACACAGAGGGTCTCTTTGTGTCTTTGGCAGCCCCAAGAAACACTCTCCATCAATAATACAACTTTTATAAATACACGAAATAAAGAAGAACCAAAAAATCCCAAATGTTGACGACCACCGCAAACTTTATAAGGACCATGATTTATCTCTTTACAGAAATAATGCCTTTATCCAATTGGCGTATGTCCTAGACAAATACAAGTCTGACATCACCACCGTACAGGAAATTCAATAGATTGGACAGGGATCCTCAACACAGATTTTCTCTTAGTGTCTTTGACAGCCAGGGGAATGGGACTTTGCCCAGAGGTTGAAAATTACTGATTGTAGTGACCAGAATCGATTTCTTTGCGGCACTGTCCAAGCAGCTAACTACTTCCGGTCTTAGACCAAGTATTCCCTGGGCAATGACTTTAAAGCAACCGCTTAGAAGTTAGCTAGAGTTAGAAGGCGAAACGTTGAGTAACCTAATCGGTATGCTACCACCGATGCGTCTTAGGAAGTAGGTAACAGAAGTTACTGAAGCTCAACACAGGCTCTCCTAGTGGCTTTGCCAGCCCCAAGAAACTAGGATCGGGAGCGGTGGCACAATAAGCCACTCTCCTTAAACAAAACTTATTATGAAAACACAGAGAATAAATAAAACAAGAACCCCCCCAAATGTTGACGACCCCGCAAACGATATAAGGACCTTGATTTAAGGATATGCACCTGGAATGTCCGAACTCTTTACAGAGATGGTGCCTCTATCCAACTGGCCGATATCCTCGACAAATACAAGGCTGACATCACCGCCATTCAGGAAATGAGATAGACGGGACAGGGATGCACACGACGAAAGAACTGTGATATCTTTTACAGCTGCCATGCAGAAAGACACGAATTTGGATGTGGTTTCATAGTCGGCAAGAGACTTCGACACCTGGTCTCGCGGTTTAACCCTGTAAGTGACCGAACAGCCACCATTCGCATCCGGGCGAAATATTTTTACATCACGCTGATTTGTGTACACGCCCCGACGGAAGATAAAGACGATGAGATTAAAGATGCATTTTACGAGCGCCTAGAGGAAACATACGACCGCTGCCCTGGCCACGACATTAAAATTGTTCTGGGAGACTTTAATGCAAAAATAGGAAGGGAAGATGTTCTTGGTCCATCGATCGGTAAATTCAGCCTGCATACCGACACGTCAGACAACGGATTTAGGCTGGTTAGCTTCGCAGCGGAAGGAACATGGTAGTGAGTGGAACCAGATTCCAGCACAAAGATATCCACAAGGCAACTTGGCTATCCCCCGATCAAAACACCAAAAATCAAATTGATCATGTAGTAATCGATGGCAGACATGCATCTAGTGTCATGGACGTGCGTGTGATTCGTGGTGCTAATATTGGCTCGGATCATTACCTGGTTGCAGCCAAGGTGCGCACAAGATTGAGCAGAGCGAAAAACGCACTTAACCAAACACAAAGAAAGTTGGACATCGCGAAGCTGCAAACCCCAGAGATAGCTACCGCTTACTCCGACCAACTCTCCCAACTTTTACGACACAACGCCTCTACTTCTGACGTTCCCGATACACAGTGGCAGCATATTGCGCATTCCATGGCAACCGCCGCAACAACCGTGCTAGGATATGAAAAGCGGCGCTCAGACGAATCCTGGTACGATGAAGAATGTCGCATAGCGTCTGAGGAACAGGATGCTGCTTATAGGGCAACGCTACAGCCAATTGTAACCCGTGCTGTTAGGGAACGGCATAAGGAGAAAGCAAAACGGGCGAGACAGCTATTTAGGCGAAAAAAACGACAGATGAATGAACGGGAGAACGGGAATCTCGAGGCGATACAGGGATAGAGGTGAGGCCCGAAAATTATACCAGAAAGTAAGAGCAAATGGCTACGGTAATGGCCTCCCCTCCTGTAAGAACAAGGAGGGAAATCTGGTCACAGATACACAGACTGTGCTGCACATATGTAGAGAACACTTTCAGCAACTGCTGGCAGCGCACGTGAAGTTATCACGCCAATTGTCGACGACGGCTTAGATTGCCCACCACCAAGTCAAGCCGAGGTAAGAAGAGCAATATCGCGGCAGAAAAACAACAAAGCAGCCGGTACCGACGGTCTGCCGGCAGAACTCTTCAAGTCCGGTGGCGAGGAGATGATAACGAGCATGCACCAACTCCTGCGCACGGTTTGGCTTAAAGAGTGCATGCCCGACGATTAGGCGTGTTATGTCCTGTGCTGAAAAAAGGTGATCCATGTGTGCTCCAACTACCGCGGGATCAGACTTTTACCTATCGCATATAAGGTCATGTCGAGTGTGCTATGTGAGAGACTAAAGCCAGTGTTATCCAACCTGATCTGGCCTTATCAGTGTGGCTTTAGACCTGGTAAATCAACAACTGACCAGATATTCACACTTCGGCAAATCCTGGAAAAGACCCAAGAGCAACAGATCGATACGAACCATCTTTTCGTCGAGTATAAAGCTGCCTCTGACAGCCCGATACGGCAGAAATTACTCGAAGCCATGGCAGAGTTTGGTATTCGAATGAAGCTGATACGCCTTAGGGGAATGACGCTGACTGACACAAAGTCTTCAGCGATAATTGGTAAGGACCTTACGGAGCCATTCTGTACCAGACCAGACCTAAAACAAGGCGACGGCCTATCGTGCGATCTCTTCAACATAGTGATGGAGATGATAATGAGAAAAGCTGCAGTAAACACGAGTGGCACTATATTCAACAAAAACCACATGCTACTCGCGTAAGCTGATGACGTTGACATCATCGGTCGAAAACTGCGGGATGTGACTGCCTTCTCAGGTATACAGAAGGAATCTGGGCCTAACGGTGAACGAGGACAAAACGAAGTTATTAGTTTCAACGAACAAAGAGTCAACTCGTTTGGGAAAGTGCGTGAATGATGACAACTATAATTTCAAGATGGTAGATAATTTTGTCTACCTAGGCTCCGTAATCAACAAAGCAAATACTGTCAGCCTAGAAATCCGGAGAAGAGTCCTTCTTGCACATAAATGCTACTACGGACTAAGCAAGCGATTCAGAACACTTTCTCGATGAACAAAAATCCAGCTACACCAAATGCTGGTTCTACCTGTCTTCATGTGTTTCTCAAAATCTTGGAATGTGGCACAAGCGGATGAATGAATTCGGATGAATTGGTTCTGGCAGTATTCGAGAGAAAAATATTCCTTAAATATATATAGGCCCATCATCGTTAACGGAGAGTATCGGCGTCGTATGAATCATGAGTTATACGAGCTGTACACTGACATTGACGTGGTCAGACGCATTAAGGTGCAACGGAAAATGCTCCAACTCGAAAAGTCTTCGACAATGAATTCGATGGACGGCGCAAAAGAGGGCGACCAAAACACCGTTGGAAAGACCAGGTTACTGAGAACCTTACAGAACTTGGTGTGACTAACTGGAGATGAAGCGCAGAAGATCGAGGCGCTTGTAATATTTTTCTACGTGCGGTATATAATCCACTGGGATTGCATAGAAGTACCAGCTAAGTAAGTAAGTAAGTAAGTAAGTAAGTCTTTGACAGCCTCAAGAAACTAGGATAGGGCGCGGTGGTCTAATAAACTATTTTTTTTTCAATAACACAACTGTTATGGAAACACGAAAAAAAGAGAAGAAACAAGAACTCCCCAATCGTTATAAGGACCATGATTTGAGGATTTGCACCTGGAATATCCGAACTCTCTACAGAGAAGATGCCTCTATTAAACTAGTGGATGTCCACGAAAATATAAGGCTGACATCACCGCCATACAGAAAATGCCATGGACGGGACAAGAATGCACACGTCGAAAGAATTGTGACATATTTTACAGCTGCCATGCAGAAAGACACGAACTTGGATCTGGTTTCATAGTCGGTAAGTGACCGAATTGCCACTATCCGCATCAAAGTGAAATATTACTACATCACGCTGATTTGTGTACACGTTCCGATGAAAGACAAAGATAAGGACATTTAAGACGTATTCTATGAGCTTCTAAAGGAAATATATGACTGCTGCCCTTCCCATGACATTAAAATTGTTCTGGGAGATTTTAATGCTAAAAACGGAAGGTAAGATGCTCTTGGTTCAGCAGTCGGAAAATTCAGTCTACACAACAGCACCTCCGATAACGGATCCAGGCTGGTTAGCTTCGCGTTGTTGAGAACCTGGTAGTGGGTGGTACTAAATTCCCACATAAAGATATCCGCATGGCATCCTGGATATTTCCTAATCAATAAAAAAAAAAAAAAGATTGATCAAATAGTAATCGATGGAAGGCATGTCTCAAGCGTTATGGAGGGCCGTGTGATATGCTGTGCAAATATGGACTCTTATCACCACCTAGTTGCAGCCAGTGAACGCACGCGACTAAGTTGTGCTAAAAACAATAGTAATCAAAAGCAAAGGAAGCTAGACATTGGGTACATTTCACCCAGATAGCCTATGCCTACTGCTAACAAAACCACGCTCAGACAAGCTCTGATACGATGATGAATGTCGCGAAATGTCAACGGATATGAATGCTGCATACAAGGCAAAATTGCAGCCAATGGGGACGCGTGCGGTTAACGCGGTTACAATGAGAAGAGGAGGAAGATGAAACACCTCTTTGGCAAAGCGGTAAAAGCGTCTATGGAAAAAGAATAAATAGCCAGGGTATCGATAATTACAAGGATAGAGGTGAGGCCCGAAAGTTCTACCAAAGAGTTAAAAGCAAAGGTTTTGAAACATGTATCCCAACCTATAAGTACAGAGACGGAAATCTGGTCACGGACACTTAAAGTGTTCTGCAAATATGTAGGGAACACTTTTGTACTCATCTCGTTCCCGAAGGCAGCATAAGTGAAAAAATCACGCAAATCATCGACGTCGGTGTAGATTAACCACAACCGAGCCAAAACGAGATTAGCATGGCAATAACACGACTAAAATCATTAAACATGCGGAAGTCGATAAACAGCCGGCAGAGCTGTTCATGTGCGGCTGCGATGAGCTGCCAATGATTGGTGTCTGAGCGCTCTATGTTCTGTGCTTAAGAAAGACGATCCAAGAGTGTGTTTTATTTATCACGGGATTAGTCTTTTACCCATCGCATACAATGTCATGTGTAGTGAGTTATGTGAAAGGCTAAAACCTATTCTGGCGAACCTGATTAGATCTTATCAGTGTGGATCCTTGATTGTTTGGGATTGTACAAAGACAAGCATCTTGGTTAAATGGATACTAAATCTGTACAACCGGGCTATAGGCCTGAACAATCGTATACTAAGTCTGTACAACTAGGCTACGAGCCTGTACAACGGGGATAATGGCTGTCCAATCGAACCTTGCGTCTGCACAATCGGATAACAAGTCCGAACAACCGAGCTAAGAGCTTCTATAATCGGACAATAAGTCTGTACAATCGGACCTACTGGTCTGTATGACGGCATCTAAGTCTATACAATCGGACCTACGAGCCTGAACGAAGTAATCTGTGGCTGATCAACGATTTAACGTAACAACGTAACGCCAGGGCCTATTAATAGTTGTTCTTATTCTTCTGTTCCAGCATCTTAGCACATTTCACCAAGAAGTCCTACCGAATTTACCTGCGAGTCCTCGATGTCCGATGACATTCGAATTACCGCAACGTAAAACCCGTCCCGTTAGGACCGCTTCTCCGTTTAAACCACAACACCCCAGGCACCGCAATACATTACTCCAGACATCATTACCCGCCATCAAACATCTAAAGGTTATCAGACGAGTGATAGCATTTTGGCTTAAGGATCCGGAGAACTTCGTTCTTTTAAATTTTGTGAATTGTAAAACAAGGACATAAATATCTAATATCTTGCCCTAGTCAGAGAAAATCTACTCTTTTATTTCATAAGGTTTTGAGGGTCCTTGCGAAGAACCAGGAGACGGCTGAGATTACCTTAGCCTAAGATAAAACTCCCTTTATAACTGCTTAATGTTACTGCGGCCTGTTCGAGCATTGAAAAACTGTCGGCAGAAATGAGTCTGGTGATTAATGAGGACAAAACCAAGTTATTTCTTTCAACAAACAAAGAGTCGACGCCTATTGGACGTTACGTGAACATTGATAACTATAACTTTGTAGTGGTAAACGATTTTGTCGTCTACCACGGAGGACATAACTTTCACCACGTGAGATCATGTTTGGTTCGGGTGTCTTAAAAGGTTTGAAAGTTTATATTTGCCCATTCTATTTTGGATTCGGTTACAACTTCATTGGCAACTCTCATTTCAGTAGGTAACAGGGTAGTATGTATCCAGAAACAAGTCCAGGGATTTTCCACTGAATGTTGTCTTATAACCCTGCGGTTTCTTGCGATGACCTACCGGACACTAAATATCCACAAAATATCGCAGTTGTGTGCGTGCCAGGTGTTGAGGCTGGTATTGTCCTTAATCTTGTGACCTCGGAAGTATCTTCAAATTTATAGCTGAAGTCACTTTTTCATACTTTCTCAGTGGACTTTTATATTTCCTAAGTTTTTCTTTGTAACTGCCCCAGTCCTGGTAAACTTTTGTGCTTTAAGCCCTTTTTAAGAACTTCCTACAACATTTTATGGCATTTACTAGCTCCAACGACCACATTTGCAGTCGCTGCTTTCCTTTGGCTTTGGGGCATGAGCCTCTCAGCGAGTCGATCAGCGCCTTTGTAACCTGCCCCACTTTTGTGACCAGTCTTCGATGATTCTTGTGTGAATGACGGTTTACCTTGAATCGGTCCTGTTAAATTTCTCTTCCAGTCTACTTTCCGAACATTATCCTATACGTAGAACAAATTCCAAATTGGTATCTTCTAGAAGTTTAAATGACCCACTTAATTCGGGGCTATATTATAACATGGGCCTATACATCACAGTACAACTGTTTACAGTTCACTGACTTGGGACTCAATTGTGAGAACTGCACGTGAAAGTAGCCCCAAAAAGAAGAAGTTTTGCATTATTCGTTTTGTCAAGTTACATGCCTTAATAATTTAACATCGATTTGAAGTTAGCCCTTTTGTTTGACATAACTGGAGAAACACTAGTCCGATTTAGCTGAAACTAATTTAAAAATATTAAGAATTACAATTCCTTTAATTTGTTCATTTATCGTTTCCCTACATAAGCGACAGTTTCACTTTTCTATTCATCAAATGATTTTAAACTAGGTTTATTTTGTAGCAGTAACAATAAAACTGTTGTACTCCGTGGCGTATGATTAAAGTGGAATATTACTTATGATAATCATACGCCACCATAAAGTATTTATGTTATGCCAAACAGAAGAGACTAAAACGTGACAAATTCACCTATACGAGACTTACTAACTTCAAATCGATAATAAATTATTATGGCATGCAACTTGATAAAACGAATGATGCAGAACTTCTTCTTTTTGGGGCAACTTTCACGTGCAGTTCTCAGATTTGAATCCCAAAATCATGTGTTGTACTATATGATGCATTTCCTCGACACTACCTAATATAACCAAACGCGTTAAACTACATTAGAAAAATGAACAATATATCTGATTCTAATTTACAACATGTGCTGAAAATGTCTGAGTAGCGATTTCAAACGATGTACTTTTTGTATATATAGACCGCCAATTCTAAAGTTCTGTATACATTTTACTACAACTCACAATCACCTAACAATTCACTTTGTCTTCTTTGAGTTTCACAGTCTATTACAATTTTCGCAATTAAACTAAAGTTATTGCCCTTTTCACAATGCGTTAGATTCATACCAGTAGGTTTTGGCTCTGCAATTGGTCGACTTGGTTGCCAAATGGCTTAGGACATGTGTGCAATAGGGAGGGGTAAACTACTGAAACCACTCACAGTTGTTAGAATAAAGTTATAACAAATTGGTACCTTTATATACTAGCAATAGTCGTTTAAAACAATTACTAGCAAACAATGCAAAAAGTTCAATAAACGCACATAAAAAGGACAATGACCAGCATGTAGTAGCGGAAAAGGGAGTTTAATAACTGGAAAAATAACTAAGAACTTTGTAAAATATACAAAGAGAATACATTTTGTATTTAAACGATGTAAAATAGTCACTGGTTAAAAATGTATAAAGTGAAATACGTAACAGCGCTGTAAAGTTTATCCACATATATCTTACTTATATATATAAACGACTATTTCTTGTAATAATCAGCCACAAAGTACAATACACCACAAACTCAGTGCAATAGCTGCCAATAAAATTAAATTGCACACTGTTCCCCCATCAATTACTGGAACTAAATACCAGCCACCGCTTAGTTTACGTATGTATTTCGAATAATACGCCACATACGCCCACGTACAAACTATATTAATAACACTCATACGCTCTCGTATCATTTAGCAATAAATATTACTCATACGACCGCTATGAGCTCTAATATGACGAAACCACCATCATCAATCTTAGGAATAAGGAATTTCTGGAAAAAATTTAACATTTAAATAAACAAAATGCAAACTAGAGACTCCACACAGTAGAGGGAGAGAGGCAGACAAAAACAAAAGCAACTAATCGTAAAACTATATTGTATTAGTTTTTTTTTCTTTTTTCATATGAAACATTATATCACGACGAGTCGCAGATAATGAGAATGACGCTTGTGATGGCGACGATGACGACGATAATGGGTAAAAATTGCGTCATTGTTGTAAAACCCCCACTGCATGGGTAACTAAAAAGGTGGGCGTATATGGACCCCCTAGTAAATGATGTGTATAGAAAAATGAAACAGATTTCAGTAACAAAAAAAGACAAAATTTGTTGTTCATACAATTAGATTTATTTAAATAACAAAAACAAAACCGAAAAAAATATTCGTAACTGTATCTACCTTATATCCAAATATAATGTATCATACAATTCACACGTATTTTAGGCTTCAAGGTGTACCATTCGTTATTGTTATTTACACGTTGTCAATATAAGCAAAAAAAAAACAAATATCTAAACATCTACATTCCTAAAATTAACAAAGAGCAAAGGGGTCCACAGCTAAACGAAGGGGATAGAACAAAGTGACTGACACAAATTTCTATAAATACAATTTAATTAAAATCAACTTAAACCTGTTGTAATCTTACTAATATTACAAGTCTACTACCACTACCACTACCACTAGAGACAGACAGTATAGACAATTATCACCCCTCATTCTACGTTACAAACAATCGCTAACACACCCGCGCAGCAATCAATTGAAAATGATTGCAATTTATCGACGACAATACTTGTATACTCCGCAAGTTCACTGGATAAGAAATATAAAACTATATCAGCACAAAATAGTAACAAAGGACAATACGTCACAATCAGCAGGACATCATCGTCGTCGCCGGGACTTAGCGGTTGGTGGGGGGAAGAAACACAGTATGCCAGGGCTACTTAAGCAGTCATTATTGCGTACCCATTATAGTCGTCATTGCCACCGCCGCCTGTAATTTGTAAAGTTTGTCGCCAATAGAAAGAGGCCAGACATACATGAGTCGTCATTCTAGCAAAAAAGAAGGCGTAAGATATGTGGGTTTGGGTTACCAAGGATTCTATCGTCAATGCACATTAAACTGGAAACGACAACGCCTGCTGTGTTTTTGTTTTTAACTGTTCAATGATTAGGCGAAACAAAGTGATGATTACAATGTGTAAGTCAGTCTGATAAAAAACTTTGAGATAGATTAGTTTAGTTAAAATTTTACTTAAATAAAAAATTATCATTGAAAATGTGCAAACATTTTTAACATGTACTGATCTTATTGCAGAGCAGAGTGCATACAGTATCATCAAATAACATTTAGTTGCTTCGGAGTTGAAAATGATGTTGTAGATAAGAGACTGTATATTCGTGTCGCTGAAGGACAATAGGACGATTTACTTCAGGGCTAGTGGTTCTCGAGTTATGTCAAACAAAGAAGCCTAAAACGTGATAAATTCCCCTATACGATACTTACTAACTTGAATCGATATTAAATTATTATGGCATGTAACTTGACAAAACGAATGATGCAGATCATCTTCTTTTTGGGGCTACCTTCGCGTGCAGTTCTCAGAATTGAGTCCCAAATCAATGAGCTGAAAAATATTTTACTGTGTAATAAATGTGTTTATTTAAATATCTTTAAGCTTAAATGAAAAATGACAAACAAAGTAGACAATTAAATTAAAAAAATAAACTAAATAGGGATAGTTAGAGCCTTGCACTTTGAGATTGGTCTAAAGATAACATAGGTCCTATGGAATTGAAACATGAAATGTTTTTAAAAAGTGGTCTGAGTCATGTTTATCGACGTTGATGTAAAGATAGGTACTGTAGAACAGACACAGATGTGGCCCACATTATGGAGTTGGGCGTTAGTTCACACCTCCAATGGTATAGCCATGTTGAAATAACGTGTCTTCTATGAGTTAGTACTAGAACCGGTCCATACACACATGGTACCATTCACAGAACTAGCTTAAGCTTAATTTCACTTTACACCTCATGAATGAGGTATGGGATAGCTTCTCGCGTTGTTGTGAATTAAAACGATTTCTATTCGGCAACAACTATCGGCACCTACTTGTTTATCGACGAATGCGAACGTCACTGTTTGAGAAGCTCTTACTAGACATGCCGATTGACTCGACAATAATACTGCTAAGTTGCTGTCGACAACATTCGAGGGGAGCCGACAATGAAATAAATTTTTTTTTAAGATGATTGGAGCCAGGAGTTTAACCTGTGATCTCCCGCATGGTAGTCGCGTGTTCTAACCACTATGCCACGGCCGGTCCCATTCACAGGACTAATTCTATATTATTTTGTTTTGCCGTAGGGTGTTTTAGAAATAATTTTCAGGCACTGCCTTATGCTAGTAGCGATTCCCATCACTTGGTAGCATACCAAAGTGGTCTTCATTCCGAAAGCTTATTAATACTGTCATGTCAAACCAAAGGCTTTCGACTCAACAGTCTCTCACCTTTTGTCCTTAACAAATTTGACAGGCTAATGGAAATCCATGTTTGAAGTAATCTTCAACAAAACTAACTACCCAAATCTTAGCCTGCCTAAAGTAAAGGAAGGTAAACTGAGACAAGGGGCCCATTCTTTAGTCTGTACAATCGATAACTTCATCGAGAATAATATCTACGCTCTGGGGACTCTCCTAGGCATTGAGGTAGCCTCAATAATATTTCAACAACAGCAATCCTAAATTAAGTAAAAGTTCTAGGATGATTCTGATGGGAAGAAGAGTCAGAACTGAATGGGAAGGAGTCACGTTATCAGAGGGACACCTCAGGCAGGAAATTTTAAACACCGTTACTGTACTTGAATCTTTCAATGAGAATGGCACGGAAATTATGGCATTTGCGGACGATGTGGTCATGATCGTTCTACCAACGATGTGTAAACATGTCCAAACAGTCCTTTGAAAGCTGCTAGCTACGATGGGCCAGGACCTGCGGTATGGATATTAGGTTTAAGGACTTCAGACCATCGAAGCTGAGTGGAATAAAACTGAATCTCTCAATGAAGTACTTAGGTGTTGTTTTTCATCAGAAGTTAAATTGGTCTAGGAATATCGAGGAATCGTTAAAGAGGAGTAATAAAGCCCTTTATGCGTGCCGGAACTCTATAAGTAAAATTTGGGACTTAATATAGCTGTTACTGTGGTAGTCCGGCCAATTATTACCTATTGATGCCTGGTTAAGTAGGAGCGCCTAGATTAGAGTAATTTATCAAAAATTCTCAGCAAGTTCCAAAGAATGTGTGCAATGGGGATTAGAAGGAGCTTTGGATGTGTTCCTGGGCCATTCCCCCAGGACTCATATTGCAGCTATCAAACTGAGGGAAGCTGGTGATTGCCATCGAATACTGTGTAAATTGTTATAAAACGGCTATGATCAAAATTTGAACAAAATCGAACAACTTCAAGCCATGTCCCAAAGAGGTCAAAGGTCAAATTTTTATGAATGAAAATTACTTTGTGTTTGTTTATTTGCAGTTTTTAGTACCGTAAAGACTCGAAAACGGCTTGACCGATCTTTTTGAAATTTTCACAGAATATAACTGTGTGGTCGATGGTGTAAATAGGTTACTTAGGTACGATATATCAGGATGGCGTGGTCCGCCCATTGTACCCTATTTTTGGAAACTGCAATATATGAAGGATTGTTTCTCCAGTCACCTTGAAAATTTGTATGTATTCATTTGGCAACAAATTTCGTGATCCAACAAAAAATGTGCGGGACCGAATCAGTGGGCATGGTATAAAACATTAAATTTTAAAAAACTGTATCTCCTGTACTGTAAGAGTTATAAAGTTGATATTAGGTATACGTAGCTGGTACTCTATGAATTACAGCCAGGGTGGATTGGGCTGTGGCACGCGCCATTTAAAAGAAACCGTTATAACAGCCATAATAATAGTTTGATCTTTCTGAAAATTTCACAGTATATTGAAGATATAACCAGACTATTTGGAGCCAGGGGGAAAAGGCGTTAATATCGAGCAAGAGTATCGACAATTAAAGGGATTTAGGTGAGTTACGAAAATTCTACCAAAAGATACACCGTGAAGCGTATATCTGTCACGGACACTAACATTCTACTGGTAGTAAGGAGAGCACATTTTGTACTCTGCTCTGCAACATATGTGAGCCGCCACCACCACCAAGCCTAAACGAGATCAACACCGAAGGACTGCCGGCAGGTCTCAAGGTCGGCAGCGATGACTTGGTAACGAGCATGCACCAGCTCATAAACAAAATGTGGCTATAGGAATGCCTGTCTGATGTTGCAACTCTGAGTGTACTACTGGAACTTGAAAATTAGCACTAGACAGAGAGTGCTAATTTTAGTAGTAAAATGAAAGGCAAAATTGCATGAGCTAACACACTGAGGTCCTAGCCGATGGTGGTAATTTTAATTATGTGGACAAGACGAGCTGTTGTTAGTGAACCAGGAAGTTTGGTGGAGCTATACAGTCTTTTCTACATTACCATTTAAGTATGACTTCAAGTATATATGGTATATAACATTTGCCAGGTCTGCGGACCTGTTGTCCGATGATGTTGCGGAAGTTAGTTGATCGTAATATGTGAAACACGAATGGATGAAGCTAGTCGGATGGGAATATTTTATTCCTACATACATAGAACTCACTCGATAATTGAGTTGAGAGCTATTGTAATATGACGGTTTAAGCATGTGTCATAATAAACTGAACATTATTCCATGAGGGGACATGGATGCAGGCCAAAATGATGACAAAATGGTATGTCCAGTGGAGTAGAAGCCACCATATGGTCAGACCGTCAAGTTGATACTAGACGGAAAACACACATAGAATACTATATATGTCATATACATTAAAAGTGAGATGCAAGTATGTACACCAACTACTGCGGCATCAGCATTTCACCGCATTTTATCCTATACAAAGTCCGGTCGGGTGTCTTCTTAAATGACTAAAGCCCATCTTAACGAAGTTGATTGGACTATATCAGTTTGGCTGTGGAGGTGGTAAATTCAAAAATGCAGATCGATACTAGGAACTTTTATCGATTATAGAGTAACATTCGAGAGTCTGATACGATAGAAGCTAGAGAGGTCACTATGTGAAAGACGACGAATCTGGTTGGACCTTTTTGTAGACATTGACCTTTTCTTTAAGCATGGTAAATTCATGACCGACCAGTTTTTCTCACTACGACAAATCCTTTCGTGAGTCTGACACAAAAAAAAACTATTAAATGTCTTTGCGGGATGAAACTGGCCGACTGGAAGTCTTCAGTTAAGACAGACAAAAATACAAAGAGCCATTTTCTACCAATGATGGCTTCAGACATCTCGATAGTTTGTCATGCGTTCTCCTAATGGAGATGATCGTGCAGATAGCTGCAGTAAGCACACCAGACATCTTCTATGAAAAAATCATGCTCTCATAAGTCGATAATACAAATATTATTGGCCGAGATTTGTGTGATGTTACTGCGATCTTTTCAGGCATTCGTTTGGGATGGTGCGCCTTTTCTCCGGCATAAACAACAATTACTTATGTCAGCCTACAAGATCAGAAATGCTTAACCTCGACAAATTTCCAACAATAAACTAAATGAATGATGAAGTTAGGGCCGATTTTGGGTTTAAATTTGGTTCTACAATTATGTGTGAGGATTGTGAGGAACCAGTTACAAAAAATGGTGTGTTCAACATTTGGTTAAGGAAAGGTTTCTATAAAACCTATAAAAAAGGTTTATATAAAAAAAAACTTAACTCCTACAAACTTGCATATCCAAGATCAAAATATAAACCTAACATTACCATTTCCCATTTTATAGACACAGCAAAAAAGAGCAAACACCAAACTATGCCACATTCTTAAACGAAATATGTAAAGCATTTTACTAGCGCTCCCCTTTTCCACCCCTATCTTTTCATATATTTCTTCATGATTTTCACGTCCAACATGTGGGTGGTGTCTCTTATATACATTTGACATATTCAGAGGTTATCCACAAAATGAAATTCTTTGTTATTTTCTGCAAAAACACAAAATAAAACGAACTGCATTTTTTCTATCTCCTTCGGTTTGTGTGTATGTGTGTGTGTGTATTTTTTTTTTTTTTGGTGAGAATCATAATAACTGGCGACGACAATAAAAACTGTGGGTGCAAGGTGAACCAGACACACTATACACACTGTTTGAGCTGATGTTCCCGTTTACAGCGCATACACACATACATATATATATTGCAAATGCAAACTACTAGTATTAGTCACAGTAATTCTTGAGCGTAATAGTACTGAAGGTTATGTTTAAGTAAAGAATAAAAGGTTATTGTTTGCTTTCTCGTTTGTGTGTTAGTGATAGTTGGAAAATAGTAGAAATAAAAACAACAACAATAGCACTAAACAGAAAACCCCAAACTGTGCGTACGTAGGTGGGGATTATTTCAGTCCATGAGGCATTTGACATTTCATGGATGACAGTGGATGGATGGATGTGTCAATAAACTCATGTATTAGGTTTTAATGCAGAAGTGGGTGGACGCTACAAACAGAAAAACTGGCAAATTGGCATAACCCAGGTTTGAAGGATAGTGTAGGAGAGTGGATGTCTTATAGTAGATATGTGTATAAATGCAAATTAAATATGGTAGCCGATTAAATGCATTTAGTAAATTTTACGCAAAATCACACCAAAATCCGTTGATACATTGTGACAGTCCGTTTAAAAATGGAGAAAGGGAAGGGAAGCATAAAGAAGATAAGACTGAAGGGATAGAGAAGGAAGAGAAAATCGTGGGAACCCCAATTGTTATCTTGACCCGAGTTAGCCATATAAAGAACAGCATGAAACTTATTATATATCCTACTCGGACTGCGGAGAGACTCTACGTCTTCTACATAACTTTACCCTAAGTGTTCTTGGCTCCTGCTTGCTAGAGCGGAGCAGCTACAAATAATATGTTTCATCGTCTTGGACTCCTACTAGTCCTTACTCATACGGCAGTAGTCCGGAATGGATCTTGCCCATTTGCCTGTCAAGTGCATGATATTTAAATGGAATCGTAGAATTCCATAGACCCGAGTCAGTTCACTCCAGCGATATAGCAGTTTTGGAGATCTAACTTCTGCTGGCTGTTTTCCACATCAAATCCTCCACTAAGTCAAAAGGTAACATAAAGGCGGGTGAACATCTTCTAGAAAGTAATGATCAGGTATAGTAGAGCCACCTCTGGCCAGTAGTTCTGCTGATTCATTACTAGCAAACTCGCAATGATCTGGAAGCCAACAAAGGCTGACATCCAGAGGCATAAGTACATCCAACTTATACTTACACTTCTTTACCAACTTTGATTTAAACAATGTAGAATTCGTCATTTTTATTCACAATTTTATATGACGTCTTAGATTGCCCAGAGCAGTATCGCTGCTGAAAATTGATAAAGAAGCCGGTGACAAAGGACTTACAGCAGAGCTGTTCAAGTCCAATGGCGGTGAGCTAATTATGGCCATGCAACAACTCCTACGCACGGTTTGGCTTACCGACTGCATGTCCGATGAATGTAATCTAATTGTATTATGTCCTGAGCTAAAAAAAGGTAAACCAAGTGTGTGCTCCAACTACCGCGGAATTAGGCTTTTACCTATCGCTGTTTGAGAGACTAAAGCCAGTGTTATCCCACATGATCGGGCCTTATCAGTTTAGCTTTAGACCTGGTAAATCAACAACTGACCACATATTTACACTTCGGCAAACCCTGGAAAAGACCCAAGAGAAACAGATTGACACGTGCCACCTTTTCATAGACTATAAAGCTGCCTTCGAAAGCCCGATACGGCAGAAATTACTTGAAGCCATAGCTGAGTTTGGTATTTCAGCAACACGTCTATACGGGATGATGCTGACTGACACAGTCTTCAGTAAAAATGGACAAGGACCTCGCGGAGCCATTATATGCTATACGAGGCCGAAAACAAGACGACGGCCTATCATGTGACCTCTTCAACGTAGTGATGGAGATGATAATGAGGAAAGCTGCAGTAAACACGAGTGGCACGATATTCAACAAAACTCACATGCTACTTGCGTTCGTTGATGAGGTGTTATAACATCTCGGCATGAGTTGCAGATGTTGCAGGGTTGAAAGTCCTAGGTCGGATCAGGTTTTGTTTCGAAGATGATGACGTAGGTATCACCGGTCGAAAACTGAGGGATGTGACTGCAGCCTTCTCAGGTATACAGAAGGAGTCAGCAGAAATGGGTCTAATCGTGAACGAGGATAAAACGAAGTTACTAATTTCAACAAACAAATAATCTACTCGTTTGACGTGGTCAGACGCATTAAGGTACAGCGGTTGCATTGGCTAGGTCATGTTGTACGCTTGGAGGAAAATGCTCCATCCAGCTCGAAAAGTATCTGGCAATGAAATCGTTAGGTGGTGCAGATAAGGGCGGCGACGAAAACTCAGTTGGAGTCAGGTGCTAAACGATTTGGCATCATGACTTTTCCATAAAGACCTACTCCAATGAATGTCATATTACACAGTACAACATTTTTCAGCTCATTGATTTGGGACTCAATTCTGAGAACTGCACGTGAAAATATCCCCAAAAAGAAGAAGTTCTGCATCATTCGTTTTGTCAAGTTACATGCCAGTATAATTAAATATTGATTTGAAGTTAGTAAGTATCGTATAGGGGAATTTGTCACGTTTTAGGCTCATGGGTTCTACTGTTTTAGGACCACAATTTTGGTTGATATTCTAAAAGAGTCACACGTGACATTGGAATGAAATCAATTAAAAAATATAGTTTTCTTGCCAGTAGTACTGATTTTCTAGTGCCATTCTCAAATATTATAGTCTAACGACCTTCTCATAGTTTCCTCGTTAAACACAATTTCTATATAACATTTGCTAACACTGTTTAAGTTAGATAAGTAAACCTTTAAGTTACGAAAGTTCTTGTCTAAATAAAAAAAAATCTTCTTATCACACATGACAAACTTCTTTATGCCTAACAATTCGTATTCATCAGTATGTTATTGTTTTTAGTACACACTATTCTTTAATATCACATTATTAAAGGTCTCTAAAGATGATTTCTATGGAACACATAAACTACTATAAACTAAAGATATGCAAAATATAAACATATAGCTGTTTGCATTTCGTATGAATATACTAATACGCTTTTAAATGGTAATGTGTTCTTGTATAAAAAAAAAACACTAGAAACACTTTTTAAGCTAAAATGAATATGAATTTTTTATATGTGTTGCACACTGTTATTGTGCAAAACTGACCTTACAGAGTGACATCAAAAGGCATCACTATTAAAGTGAATAATGTAAAGTGCAAGTGACCCATTCGCTGCGAATGGGAAGAAAACAAAAAGAAATAAAAACAAAAGGTTTCAAAGGAAGTGTAGCAATTTTTATATACAAGAGCAACGTTTACATTCATTCAAATTGGTCAAAATTTCTGGTATTCAGCGTTTAATAATAAAAAATTTATTTTAAAGAGATGTTTTTTAAATTTAAATATCTTTTATGAATGAATGAATAAATGTTGGGGAATGACACAACTAAATATCTTCAAATTTGTTTCTACCAATATGGGGCTGGGATATATATATATACAACGACGGTCTGTATATTGGAGTCTATATTAGACCCATCAGAAAAATAACCACTATAACTATTTTTCAATTACGTTGTAAGACTTAAAGAAAAGTTTATTTCAAGTGCTTGGACTCTGCTTCTTTAAAATGTCGCATTGAATTTTTAAACGGTTTCACATCTTCTATTGCAGTTCTGTTCGAACTTCCTTGCATCACTCAACTAAATTGTTGCCGCCGATTGGAAATAGATTCTAAAAAACAGTGTTTCTTATTGTTTTAGCGTATTTTCGATAAAATATATCTTCAATAAAATTTAACGTTAATTTTTTTTTTTTGTGTAAAATGTTTTCTACTTTTTTGTGTCCATTTCGTCCTTTATTCGATAGGAACCAAAAGAGTCCCCATACACGAATCTTTTGAACGTTTTCTAAGAAACAAATTGATATCTTCATCTTTTGGTCTTTTAGAATCTTTTCAAAGCATACATATATTATCTGCCAAAAACCAAATGCTGTGTTTTCACAAAGTGGTAATTTAAAAAACTCGATAACCGGTTTTCTCAACAAATCGACCCTTTGAACATCTTGGTCATAATATGTGTAACAAAGAAATTTCCTACTACTTTTTCCCTGTTTGAACTGAAAACGTTCTCAGACCATAAAAGAAGATGCACCTAGGGGACAATTGTTTCCTAAAATTTTAAAATACTCACCTAAGGCTTTCATTTTGTAAAAGAATCATTCACCCACCCCTAAAAAGTTTTTGCACTATGTTATCTGTAACATAGAGCGTATGATTAACATAAAATTACATCTCTTTTGATGCATTACTATACGTATGATTAATATTATTTACAGACTGTATTTATTAAAGCAAAGGGCTTACTAAAATCATTAACTAGATAATACATGGAGGCTCTCTCGACCTAAACGTAAAAAACTATGCAGCACTAAGGTGTTGCTGGCATTCAATAATCGACCCACAAAGGATATGAAGTCCATGGTGATACTACTGTCTAGCGAAATGAAACCCTAACCACATCGGACGACAATTTGAATAGAAGATGTTTGCTGTGACCTTCTATTGCCGTGCGCCTGCCTATTCAGCAATGTCTTGTTAAATCTGACACAAAAAGTTTCTGACCTAGGTTTTTACAATGAAAAAAGGTGCATAGATCTCCAAAGGTCTCCAGAAATAGTTTTCAACTGTTACTACAAGCATGGCAATCCCAATTCCATTGGAACTTGTCACATAGTCAATAGTCTTACAGACTCAACTGCTTTGCAGTTTCCTGGAATGTTTCTGTACTCTGTCGCTCAAACAAGGTGAATGTGGCAGTGACGGTAGTCGTGGGCAGATGTTGAATTCCAGAATACTGATTCTATGGATTTAATACATAGCAGCCTGTCAGTTTGATTTTACATAAACTCCCATTTTAGCTGGTCTGTAATCATCAAGTCGTACATGATTATCCCATATAGATTTACAGACCATTCCACTGCCGTATTACACAATTCATGATAAATCCAACATTTGGAACACATTTCCCTCTTCTACTTGTACAGAGCTAAGTCACTTTGCTAATGATTTCAACGGACCATTTCGATCTTAGCTGGATTAATAACCAGACCAATAAGAATACAAAGGGTGCCATTGGGGATGTAAGGTGAATCTTGCATCTCAAGCCGACTCACAACCTTCTTCGTGGTGGCACCTGGGCAACGTTGTTCGTGATTATTTTTTTTTTCATCATAAATAGCAGCTGATAGTCAGTGACGAACCCTGATGGTTGGGCTAGCCACCTGCCTTTAGGTCCTTTACTGGCTATGAAAAGAATAGAAAGATAATGTCCTCAAAAAATATAAGCCTGACATCACCGTCATCCAGGAGATGAGATGGACAGGACAAGGATGCTCGCGATGTAAAAACTGCGACATATATTACAGCTGCCATGCTGAAAAGCACGAATTTAGATGTGGATTTGTAGTTGGCGAGAAACTGAGGCATCTTGTCTCGCGATTCCTAATAGTGATTGACGGGGGATAAGACGATGCGATTAATGATGCATTTTACGAGCGCCTAGAGGAAACATACGACCGCTGCCCTGGCCACGACATTAAAATTGTTCTGGGAGACTTAAATGCAAAAATAGGAAGGGAAGATGTTCTTGGTCCATCGATCGGTAAATTCAGCTTGCATGTGACGTGTCGGTCACACAACGGGTTTAGGCTGGTGATGGCAGGCATGTATCTAGTGTCATGGATGTGCTAGCGCTCCGTGGTGGTAATATTGGCTCGGCTCATTACCCGGTTGCAGCCAAGCTGCGCACAAGATAGGGCAGAGCGAAAAACGCACATAACCAACACAAAGAAAGCTGGGCATCGCGAAGCTGCAAACCCCAGAGATAGCCACTGCCCACTCCAACCAACTCTCCCAACTTCTACGACACAACGCCTCTTCTTCTAAAGTTCCGGATACACAGTGGAAGCATAACCGCCGCAACAACCGTGCTAGGATTTCAAAAACGGCGCCCAGATAAATCGTTGTACGATGAAGAAAGTCGCATAGCGTCTGAGGAACAGGATGCCGCTTATAGGGGAACGCTACAGCCAATTATAACCTGTGCTGTTAGGGAACGGCACAAGGAGACGGTAAAAGAGAAAAGACAGCTATTTAAGCGAAAAAAAAACGTCAAGTGAAGGAACGGGAGAACAGGGATACAGAGCGGTACAGTGATAGAGGTGGGCCCCGAAATTTGACCAGAAATTAAAGCAAAGCTACGGGAATAGGATCCCCTCCTGTAAGGACAAAGATGGAAATCTAGTTACAGATACGCAGAGTGTGCTGCATATGTGGACAGGACAATTCCTAGGTATCACGCCAATTGTCGACGATGTCTTAGATTGCCCAACACCAAGTCATGCCGAGATAAGAAGAGCAATATCGCGGCTGCAAAATAAAAAAAGCAGCCGATGCCGACGAACTTCCGGCAGAGCTTTTTAAGTCCGGTGTGCTGAAAGGTGATCAAAATGTGTGCTCCATCTACCGCAGGATCAGCCTTTTAACCATCTCATATAAGGACTAGTAGAGTGTGCTATGTGAAAGACAGAGTTATCCAACCTGATCGGGCCTTATCAGTGCGGCTTTAGACCTGGAAAATCAACAACTGACCAGATTTTCACACTTCGGCAAATCCTGGAAAAGACCCAAGAGAAACAGATCGACACGTACCATCTTTTTGTCGACTATAAAGCTGCCTTCGACAGCCCGATACGGCATAAATTACTTGAAGCCATGGCTGAGTTTGGTATTCCAGCAAAGCTGATACGTCTTTGCGAAATGACGCTGACTGACACGAAGTCTTCAGTGAAGATTGTCAAGGACCTTACGGAGTCATTCTATACCAGACGAGGCCTAAAACAAGACGACGGCCTATCGTGCGATCTCTTCAACATTGTGATGGAGATGATAATGATAAAAGCTGCAGTAAACACGAGTGGCACTATATTCAACAAAAGCCACATGCTACTCGCGTACGCTGATGACGTAGACATCATCGGTCGAAAACTGCGGGATGTGATTGCAGCCTTCTCAGGTATACAGAAGGAATCAGCGAAAATTGGCCTAACAGTAAACGAGGACAAAACGAAGTTATTAGATTCAACGAACAAAGAATCTACTCGTTTGGGAGACTGCGTGAACGTTAACAACTATAATTTCGAGGTGGCAGATAATTTTGTCTACCTAGGCTCCGCCATCAACAAAGCAAATAATGTCAGCCTAGAAATCCGGAGTAGAATCCTGCTTGCAAATAAATGCTACTACGGACTAAACAAGCGATTCAATGACAGAGCCCTCTCGCGACGAACAAAACTCCAGCTATACCAGATACTGGTTCTACCTGTCTTAATGTATGGCTCAGAATCCTGGGTTATGACACAAGCGGATGAATCGGTTCTGGCGGTATTCGAGAGGAAAAATACTCCGTAAAATATATGGGCCCATCATCGTTAACGGAGAGTATCGGCGTCGTATGAATCATGAGCTGTACGAGCTGTACACTGACATTGACGTGGTCAAACGCATTAAGGTGAAACGGTTACGTTGGCTAGGTCATGTTGTACGCATGGACGAAAATGCTGCAGCTCGAAAAGTCTTCGACAATGAACTCGATGGACGGCGCAGAAGAGGGCGACCAAAACTCCGTTGGAAAGACCAGGTTACTGAGAACCTTACAGAACTCGGTGTGACTAACTGGAGAAGAAGCGCAGAAGATCGAGGCGCTTATAATGTTTTTCTACGTGGTGCGGTATATAATCAACTGGGATTGCATAGAAGTACCAGCTAAGTAAGTAAGTAAGTAAAGGCATCTGAGCTAAACTAATTATCTCTCTTGTTTTTATTGTGTTACGCTTTTGGAATCAAAGCAATAATTTAAATAAACGTTACATCGCTAGTTACTTCCCAGGAGTCTATGACAAGATAAAGAAACATTTCCGAGAAGCAGTGATTATTTTCTCTCAGGATTATACAAACACAGAGGTCAGTGATTCCCAGTGACTCTAGTTACTTTGATTGAGGCAAGATAAGTGACTTAAATAAACTATTCCACCGAACGCATGATTAATATAAATTATATGCACCACAGAACGAATGAGTAACAAAAAAACAATTTCAGTTCAGTATAACGAAACGTATGATCAATATTATTTATGAAATATAACTTAATATATAACGATTTACACATGGATTTAAATTTATAGTACTTACAATTATGTATTGAAATGTGTTTTCTAAAAACAGAGCGTTGTGTATATATTCGTTGTTGTTACTTTTAATACAATTTGAAAATTATAAACCTTTTTGTTTTCTCGTAGGTTGATTTTATTTATTTATGGTTTTGGTTTGATTATTTATAAAGATATTCTTTGTCAATATATTATTTTTTGTTAAGAAATCAAAAAACACTTTTTGTTTATTGGTAGTTTTGTTAACAATAATAAGAATAAAATTGTATTCATTTGCTATGTGTCCGTATGTACGTGTGTATGTGTGTGTTTAGCAAATAAAACATATTTTGGTTGAATCTTTTTTGGTTTTGGTTACGGTTTTTATGTTGTTTTGTTATTATTCTTAATTAATTAATTACTCATTACAAACTTTGTGAACCCGAACGAGCAGTTAGAAAAAACAAACACAGTTGTTTTTTTATGAAACATGTTGCATGCAACAACATTTCTGTGTACTCTCTTTTGGTGATTGAGAAAGAGTAACGAAGAGCGTATAACGTAAACGACAGCGAGAGAGAGAGAGTGAGGAGGATAACGACAACGATAGCGAGATAACGTGGAAACGTTTTCGTGTACGAAGTATGAGTTTTGGTTGATTTATCATTTACTATTTACAATATTTTGTATTATGCTTTGAACTGCTGCTTTCGATGACATTTCGCTAAAGAATTCGCTCTAAGTTACAGATGACAGCTTGGCTTTATGGGAAAAGGCAGGGGTGGTGCAATTTCCCTTTTACGTTAGTATAAAGTCGTTTTATGATGGTGAGAGAGCGACGAGTAGGAAGAGGTGAGTTTAGCAAATTCACCTGTCTGTGGTTATTAGCAAGAGAGCGGGAGTTATATGGTTAACGATTGAATGACAGTTGTGAAAATATTAAATCAGGATTAATTTCTTTTTTACAGTTGTCGTTTTTTGTTGTTGTTTTATTTGCTTTATTAATTTAGTTTGGTTATTTTGGTTGAGAGGCACATTCAATTTTATTATTTTATAATTTATTTACACTTTTTACACTGAGCTTAATTTTTCGTTGGAAATTTTCACAATTTCTTTCCTTTGAAATTTGGCCACTTTTTTGTTAAAGGATTTTCTTCGTATATTTTTTGTCGTTTTAAATTTTTCTCTTCTAACAGTCGTGTGTTACAGCTGTTTTAACAGTTTCTCATGTTGGAGTGTTAACAGAGCCATCAACGAGAGATTAAGAGAGAGAGTGAGGCGAATTGTATGTGCCTTCTTGTTAGCGTCACAGGGTATGACAGAGAGACTGACTGAGAGAGAGATAGAGAGCTATTTATATATAGATTAGCAAAGGAGTGAGTATGACATTTGCTGAAAGTGCGTGTGTGTTGTGTATAACAGCACCTGTTTTTCTATTTTTGTAGGAGCGGAGGGCGGTTCGGGATTTTTTTGTGTTGTTTTACTATCGTCACTTTCAATGTTTCTTCAAAGACGAGTCGTGGTAGTGGTGGATTTCTGGCCTTCGTTAGTTAGTTAGTTGAACCTTTCTAATTTTGGAGTTGAGGACTTGAGGACCAATAACAAGGACGTTTAAGAATGTAATACTAAAGCTAAGCTTTAACTCTAGTTGACCGCTTAACGCTTTACTCCCTGTGGCGGCTGGCGGTAAAATAACTTCACTATCTGGTGTTGGCGACACAAAGAGCAATTTTGTTACGCGCGAGCAAGTGGTGAGTTTTGCGTTTACGTTCGCTGTTGCCTTTTAACAGAGGGGAGCTTTGGCCATACAACTTTTTTTACGTTTTCCTCTGATTAATTGCCCTTTTACTGTCGTATTACATATAGATTCCTCGTAATGCTTATTCTTCTTCTTGTTCATGGTTATACATACAATACTTTTAGCTGTACTATATTTACAATGGAAAAATTCTAGCGTTTTATTTCACATACAGATTTTTTATTTTTCTACACATTTTTTTTATGGCTAATCACTTTTCGTAAATGTGCGTACGAGTGTGGGTGACTGGCTTAAAGATTTTACACTAAGCCTGGCATTAGATTGTAAATTGCCAACCAGCAGCAGGACAGTGACGACGACGTCTCTACTACTTGGCCTCTTACTTTGGGCCATTATTGTATACAGATTTTTTCACTGAACGCACATTTTTCACTTTTCACCAACACTTTGTGTTGCCTTGTGTGACTTTTTTTAACCTTTTTGCATTTTTCATTTTCCCCCCTTGGCATATTCCATTTGCTTTACATTATTCCCAGGGATATTTCCATATTTTCTAAATTTTCCTTAATATTCCTTTAGTATTGCCAAGTTTAAGCAAGATTTTTTTTTATGAATTAGTTTAAGTTATTGTATAGGCATTTCTTTTGTTCCTTGAAGTTTTTCCACTGATTTTTTACTTTCTTTTGCAGTCTCTCCTTATGCTTCTTCTTCCTTTTTGGGTATTTTTTTTTCTTGTATTGAGGTTTTTTTATCTATTGGTTCACTTGGTTCTGAGTTTTTAACGCGCTCTACGACGACGACGACGGCGACACCACTACACGACAACGACTACTGACTGAACGTTATAGTGGAGCCGTTAACTTTAAGTATTGCTCAGCTCCCGCGAAAGGTCTCAGCCATGGGTAATTCACCTTGGGCGTGGTGAGTTTCCTGTATTATCCCCCCATTAAAGTATGCTATGGCTTTCGTAGTCTCGTAGTCGTTGTTTTGTCGTTCCTCATGTGATTCTGCTTTTATGTGCCTCTCCTTCCCCCCTGCCTTCCCCTCTCCTATGTACACTGTCAGTTGTGAAATATTCCCCCTTTGTTGTTGTTTGGTTAAGTTTGATTAAGCTTTCGCTTTTCATTTCAGTTTTTCGTCTCCTCCTGACTCGTTCACTGCTGCTGCTACTGCTTCTGCTGTCTGTTGTGTGGTTCCACACAGGCACACACATTCGCAAACACACACTGTAAACCGTTTTTGCTTCAGCCATATAACTCTGTGAATATGGAAAATGTTGTTTATGCATTCGTTGATGGTATCCTTTGCTTCCTTCGTGTTGACATTTATAAACTATTATCATTTGTTCTTTTTTTTTAGCTTTGGTTTTTTTTGTTGTTTTTGTTATTCTGTTTACCTGCTCGGACTTTTGATCTATATTCCGTTTCAGTATTTTTCTGGGTCTCACTTCCTGGCCCTGCCTCTTCCGCCTGCCCGTCCGGCTTTTCACTTTGACTCATTGTCGCCAGCCAGTTCCCACGACTTTAGACGCCTGAACACAAACAATTGCGTTTTGTTGTCGTCGTCGTTTTTCAAAACAAGAGTTTATTTTCGGTTGCAACTGTTGGCCATAAACAACAACAACAGTTGGCGGTAACGCTATTGTTGCTGTAAAGTGCAATGTTTCGTTAGAATTTGCAAAATCGGTTTGGTTGGCAGGGCAATGACGATGGGGACAAATACATTTATGGCCAGTGGGAATTTATGGCATTTAGGAAAGTTAACATAAATGTTTCCTAAATCATTTCCACGCTGGAGGTTGTCAACGAGATTCTGGGGCTTAGATACAAAATTAGATTAGATTACAACAACATTTGTGAGGTGCCAATTTAGGCAGGTTTAGGCTGATTTAAATTAAAATTAATCACTTCAGAGAATTTGTAGCTTGAAAAATTGCTTTTGTTTCAGTTACATTATTATTGCCGTTGAAGCAAAAAAAATCGCTCCTTTAGATCGAATGTGAGTACCGGCAAAGCAGGTGGATCTACCGTAAGGGTCTGACCACCTAGAGAAACATTTTTCTTCATCGCGTTTGAATCTTTGCATCTCTTGTCAATGATGTTGGTATAGCGGATTCTAGACAGAGCTATGCCCCTCGGATGGTCAGACACATACATTCAAGCTACAGTACAACACAAGAGCCTACAATGTGAAAAATTCCTCTATACGATACTTACTAATTTCAAATCGATATAAATTTATTATAGCATGTAACGTAACAAAACGAATGATGCAGAACTTCTTCTTTTTGTGGCCACTTTCACTTGCAGTTCTCAGAATTGGGTCCCAAATCAATGAGCTGAAAAGTGTTGTACTGTATAATGAAAAAAAATTTCTATAGTCAACTTCTGGCCACAGTGCACGATCTTTAAAGAAAAGACATCGTCATTAACATGGGTGATTGGGAATAACAAAAATAGCATTGAAAGGGAAATGAACAACGGTTGATCGAATTTTGCAATTCCACAGACCTAACAATAGTTGGAGTTCCCGTTTCCCATACCGCAAGTGTCACAAAGTTACTTGAATCTCTCCTGACGAGAAGGCGGAGAACCAAGTAGATCACTTTTGCATCAAAAGATTGTCTTAAAACAAGCGCACATGTTGGTTCCGATCACCATAAAGATACGTATAAAGATAGTCGCAACAAAGCCACATCCTAAAACTTGCAATAAACAAATTATAGAGCTTCATAAACTTCAGAAATATACGATAAATCCATAGAAGCTAAATGGTCGAAGTTTGTATCATGCTTCCACAATGATAGTAAAATTATCACCGGTTTTCTGCCTAAGCATATAAAACACTGGAAGATCATAACTACACGTATGAATGATAAATGCCAAAGTCACTTATCAGTTACGAGAGCGCAACGACAAAATGGTTCTTTAGATTATATCAACCTCAATAATGCTGTAAAAGTTTCTGTAAACAAAAACAACTGCGGTAGCAAAGGATATGCGAAAGTTGTATGAGACTACCCGTAAACCGGCGGTCCATAAATTTCATCAAAACCGTCCAATCAATAACAGTGCCGGAGATCTCCTGACCTCAGCTAATCAACAAATTTAGTGGTGGAAGGAGAATTTTGGGACCCCAGTCATAATCTACAGGACCAGTTATCTCATACTAGATTACACAAGGGAACAAGGTATTTGTTGTTTAAGAACTGAATATTGTTTTAAAGGTAATTTGGGACGCTGAATCCAAATCTGCACTTGGTTTTTTTATATCAGCTCGACTTTTCGCGATATACCGTTATGTCCATAACTAAGGCACTTCCACTACAAATAATTAAATAACTTGAAAACGGTTCACCATATTCAATTAAAAAAAAAACTTAAACTCGTCAACAAAATTATCTTTAATCCGTGCCTACATTGTTTTTAATTTGGCTTAGTAGTTTCAGAGATATCGTTGTAGTTTAAAAAAATAAATCAAAAAATTTACAAAAAAAAAAAAAAATTTTGTTTTTTAAAAATTCATAAAAAAAAATATTGCAACAAAAATCACAGTGTTTGTCTTAAAACATTTAGTTTAATATAGTGTGAATCAAATGAGCTTTATTTCATTAAAATATCTGCACAGTTTTTGATTTTGTCAACAATTTACTGAGATAACTAAATTTACAAAAATCACGATTTCCATACAAAAATAACATTTATTAATATGTTTGTGAAAGTGTAACTCGAGCAAACCTTATCGGATCGTTATGAAAAATTTATCAGTATTAATATTTTTCGAAACGAACTTATGGGATTGTAAATGGGTGGAATAGCCCCACCCCTTCTGGTACCTCCCATACAAAATTACCTATTTTTGGATAATTAATATATCTTCGATAGCTGATAAACAGACAAGCGGAGGATATTGAAATTTAGTCAGTTTATTTATCTTGCAAAAGTAAACAAACCCTAGAAAAACCGAAAGCGTTGCCATACCCCTTCTGGTACCTCCCATACAAATGACCGAACTCACCCCAATAGTCTTACATACATATCTTTTTTGTAAGTACACTGAATTCAGTCAAACTATGCGGAAGTTTTACGGTTATGAAAATATAAATCAGGAACGAATTTGCACTATATCGGATCACCCCTTCTGGTACCTCCCATACAAAATTACCTATTTTTGGAAAATTAATATTTCTTCCTTAACTTCCAAATTGAAACCTGCCGATTAATTAAATTTGGTCTGTTAATTAATATTGTAATAGGAGGCAAAACTAAATCCGGCTTATGAAAAAAAAATTATGATTTTTTGAACTATAATTTTTTGGAAAAAAGTCGAAAATACGATTAGTACCTGTAACTTAAAAATTCGAGCTGATGGAGAAAAATGAAATTAGATTTGAAATCAGCGACCCCAAATTAGTAAAAAACAGCTATCGAATTCCAAACAACACTCAAAAAGTTCAATTTTGTTCCCCTGTGTTATCTATTGAAAGTAGGCTATCTTCACAAACGCCTTTACTTTCTGAAATAACAACAGCTACCAAAGTGCTCAGAACTGGAAAATCTCTAGGAGCTTAAAGTAAGCCCAGAACAAACAGCAAAAATGCTACATCCCTTAATCGCCCATATGTGGGAAGAGGAAAGGATCTAACGAAATCTCATCAAGATTCCAAAACAAGGCTCAAGTGCTCAGCAGAAATGCTACATCCCTTAATCGCTCATATATGGGAAGAGGAAAGGATCTCACGAAATCTCATCAAGATTCCAAAACAAGGCGACCTATCGGTGTGCTCCAATTACTGAGGCATACTGTTTCTTAAGTTACGCACGCGCTTAAGTAGCGCTTAGAATGCTCGCTACAAAACTCAAAGGAAGCTAGACATCAACAAGCTGCATATCACCGGCTTAAAGAAAGCCCAAAACTAACACATGCTACATCCCTTAATCGAACAAATATGGGAAAAGCAAAGGATATGGAAGAAACGAGGGAGCCAGGATATAGAAAATAGAGGATAAAGGTCCAAGCCCGAAAGTTCCACCAAAAGGTAAAAAACAGAGAACAGGGATCCCCACCTTAAAGGAAATCTGATCACGGACACACAAAGTGTGCTGCAAATATGGCGGTAACACTTTCTTTCTCTGCTTTTTTTCTGATCGTAGCATAACACAGTGTAACATTTTTCAGCTCCTTGATTTGGGACTCAATTCTGAGTATTTGTCACGTCTTATGCTCTTTTGTTTGACATAACTCGAGAATCGCTAGCTCGATTTAGCTGAAACAAATTTGAAAAAATTAAGAATTACAATTCCTTTAATCTGTTTATATAACGATTCCCTGCATAAGTAACAGTTTCACTTTTCCATTCATCAAATGATTTTGAATCGGGTTTTTTTTAGCAGTTACATTGTTGTACTTTGTGGCGTATGATTTACGTGGAATATTACCTGTAATAATCATATGCCATCATATACCAATATAATAAAAGAGCCTAAAACGTGACAAATTTCTTATGATACTTACTAACTTCAATTCGATATTAAATTATTATGGCATGTAACTTGACAACGACCGTGCTCGTACAATGTGGAACGTCGCGCAATATCTGAGGAAAATGATGCTCCATACAGGGCAAAACTGCAGCCAATGGCAACTCTTGCAGTGACGGAGTGATATAATGAAAAGTGGAGGCGAAAAAGGCGTCTATGGAAGAATAGGGACAGCCAGGATATACATAAAGTTCCGAAAGTTCTACCGAAAGGTTAAAAGCAAGGGTTACGGAACAGGGATCCCCACCCTTAAGGACAGAGATGATAGTCTGATCATAAGGCATTCAGAATGTGCTGCAAATATGGAAGGAACACTTTCGTTCTCTGCTCTTTCCCGATGGCAGCATAAGTGATGAAATCACGCCAATTATCGACGATGGAGTAGATTGTCCACCACCGAGCCAAAACGAGAGCAGGACGGCTATAGCACGGATTAAACATAAGAAAGCTGCGTGAGTCGATGGACTGCCGACAGAGATTTTTAAGGCAGGGGGCGATGAGCTGGCATGCATCATCTCACATATACGTTTTCGCTAAAGGATTGCATGCCCAACGATTGTAATCTGGGTGTTCTATGTCAGCCTAAGAAAAGCGATTCAAGTGTGTTTACCAACTATCTCGAGATCAGCCTTTATCCATCGCATACAAGGTCCTGTCTACTGTGTTATGTCAAAGACTAATACCGGTCCTAGCAAAGTTGATTTGACCTTATAAGTGTGGCTTTAGAACTGGTGAGTCAACGACCAACCAGATATTTACACTACGACAAATCGTAGAGAATACTCAAAGAAGGAAAGATCAAGGCCTACTATCTGTTTATCGATTTCTTAGCTGCATTCGACACAAACTATTAGAATCTATGGCTGTGTTTGGTATCCCCGCGAAGCTGATATCACTTTACGGGATAACACTGACTAACACGAAGTCATCAGTGTGAAAAGGCAAAAATATGACAGGTCCGCTTTGTACCAAGCAAGGCTTTAGACAAGGAGATAGTCTGTAATGCGATCGCTTTATCATCGTAATGGAGATGATCATGTGAAAGGATGCAGTGAACACGACTGGTACCATCTTTAATAAAAGTCACATGCTGCTCGTGTTTGACGATGTCATTGATATTATTGGAAGTGGACTGCGGTAGATGTGGTATCGTTTGACAACTATAACTTGGAAGTGGTAGACGATTTTATCTACTTTGTCTCAGCGGTAAACAAAAATAATAATGTCAGCTTTAAATTCAAGAGACGGGTATTGATCGCAAACTTCTGCTACTATGCGCTAATAAAGCGATTTAATGACAAACCGCTCTCTCGAAGAACAAACAAGACGCTGGTCCTACATGTCTTGATTTATTGCGAAGATTCCTAGGTAATGGCACAAACGGCTTAATCTTATCTGAGAATCTTCGAGAGCAAAATACAATCACATATTTGATAATAAAAAAACTGTATCGCATAAGATACTTGATTTCGTTTCAGGATTTTTTACGATGATTGAGTTATGTCCGTCTGTCTGGTTGATGTACAGGATACATTGATTAAACTTTAACCGATCCTTTTAAATATTTACAAGTATAAATAATATACAAAACCAAGTAATGGGATGGAAAATTGACAGAAAAGCCCTCGTTGCTACCTCCCATACAAAATTACCTATTTTTGGAAAATAAATATTTTGTACATATCATTCAAGCGGATAATTGTAGGATATTTGATTTTGATCAGTTTAATTATCTTAGAATAACAGACAAACCCAAGGAAATAATATGGACTATATAGGTCGACCTCTTCTGGTACCTGCCATATAAAACTTAACCTTATTTCCCTTTACACCCCATAAATGAGGTATAAGATGCTTCTCGCGTTGTTGTGAATTGACACGCTTTTCAATTTTAGATTCACAACAAACGGCACCTACTTGTTCATCGACGAATTCGAACGTCACTGTTTCAGAAGCTTTTTACTAGACATGCCGATTAAATCGGCACTTACAGTGTGAAGTTGCTAACGACAACATCAAGGGGGCCGGCAGTGAAAGAAAAATTTCTTTTTTTTATATTTCAGATGACTGGAGCCAGGAGTTGAACCTGGGATCACCCTCATGATAGTCGCGTGTTCTAACCGTAATATGTTGCCATATATTCCCAATAGAAAACTTAAGGATATTTGAATTTCACCAGTTTATTTATTTTGAGATTATAGGCGAAACTTAAGAAAACTGTTACATTTGGCACACTCAAAGTCAGGTAAGTTGGTTGCGACTTGTATATTAAAATCTATTTCCCAATAAATAATATTTCTGTACAGCCTGCCATTATACTTATTACAAACACCAACTTATAATGCATTTCCTAAAATTTCCTTTAAGGAACGACAACATTTCATTTGTTAACATCAAAACAAAATACAAAAATAACGTTACTCTACCTTCTTATCACATGAAACTTATCTAAAAACCTGAAATCAACCAGTCAAACATTATCTATTTAGGCTTGTTGGACTTGATCGGCTGGTGACAGCCTGGATGGTCGAAAGATAAAGAGTAAAAAAAAACACAGATTAACACTCAATATTTAGTACAAAACAATAATAACGCACAATACTGGCAGTTCAAAACATCACATGTAGCAGCCGTATGATAGTGTTAATGACTCGCTGTGTTGTGGGAGACTAATGTTGGGTGGTAAGGGTGGTGTGGTGGCAAGCAATAGCAATATGGTTGTTGTTAATCTATCCAACAGGGGAGGGGATGATGTCAATGCGTGGATAATGGCTAGGGTGTTCAATTCGACATTTGGAGAACCGGGTAAGGGTTTTGTGTAGTTACAGGTATCGTTCGTTTTTTTAGTTTTAAAATGTTATTTAATACAAATTGAAATTGAGCATTTTGTCTACGATACTGACCACACTTGAATTGGAAGTAAGTACATCTTATTTAAAAAAAGAATCTATAAATATTCAATTATTTATTTTAAAAAAACCCACGTATGCACTGTATGAGCTGTTCTTGGGCTGCCGGAAGTATGACTTTGGGAAAATGTAACCTCAATAAATAACAAAAAGTTACCTTAAATTTATGCTATCTTCGCTTTAATCAGTGAAATATGTTGATTGAAAGAACGTATACCCAAAAATGTATTTAAAACTCATTTGTATTTTCTTGTTTTGTTCATATGAAAATACAACAACTCAAAAGAGCTCTAAATTTGCTGTTACCGCATACAATTGGATCGACATCTTATTTCTTCTTACACGGCAGTAACAACAGAATCATCCATCAGTTGCCGTACCTAAAAAATAATTCTACGCAGTTTGGTCTCAGTTCCTCAAACCAAGTTTAGATAATAAGCCCACATTCGCCACCCATCAAGTTTATTGCCAAAGATCCATTTGTACAACATGTACAGCGCCAGCGCAATCAGTATATTTGATCGTTATACAGCTGGTATTTAAAAAAAATTAATTTTCCTTTAAGACCCCATGAATGAGGCATGGGCTCGCTGATGGCGCCTACATAGGCGAATATGAACGTCAGCTGTTTGAGAAGCTTTCGCTAGACATGCCGATTGACTTGACACTATACTCCGAAGTTGCTGTCGAAAACATCGAAGGAACCGCCGATGATTGAAAATGTAAGTAGATGACTGAAGAACGGAACCGAAACATGTATCTACCGGATGATAGTGGTGTCTAGTAACAATCATTCCACGGTTGATACAGCTCATTGTTTATACGACAACGGTACACTCCGTAAACGATGATGAGTCCAAATATTTTGGAAAGTATTTTTCCCTCGAACATTTCCAAATAGACGACTCTGTGCTGTATTACAAGACAGGTAGAATCAGTATCTAGTAGAGTTGGACCTTTGTTCGTTGAGGGAGGGCTTTCTCATTATATCGCTTAACAGCGGTTGGCAATCAATACACGTCTCTGGATTTTCAGGCTGACATTCAACCAGATGCACCTCTGCCGACTGTTTCTCATTGATTGTGAAGGGCGCAGTAACATATTTATATCATCGGCATTCTCATTACAAGTTGGGTTAACTTCAGCCTTCCGTATGATCATCTCCATTATAATGTAAGAACAAAGAAAGAAAGTGTCAGTCGGGTAAACCGACTTACATTTATCCTCACCCTCAGTACATTTGGTACATTTGTATGGGAGATACCAGAATGGGCGTGGCTAGACTACCAATTTTTTCTCCAAAACGTTATCCAAAACTTTATTGATATTATTACTCGATTTATAAAGTGGTCGGAGTGGTACATTTGTATGGGAGGTACCAGAAGGTGCATGGCTAGCCTTTCAGTTTTTCTTCAAAACTTTGTCCTGTTATAGTTTTACTAAAAAAAGTATTTGGGCACGAACGCGTTGAGTGTATTGATATTACTGTACAAGAGGTACGGCCATGACTTACTAGGTCAACATCCACACTGATAAGGTCAAATCAGATTCGCTAAGATGTTTTCACATAACACGCTCGACAGGACCTTGAATGCAATGGGTAAAAGACTGATGCAGTGGTAGCCAGTGTATACACTTCGACCGCTTTTTATAAGCACTTGGCATGACTGGCATGGCTTATTTTGTTTTGTCCGGTGGTGGACATTCTATTGCGTCGTCGATGATTAGGGTGATTTCGTCACTTAAACTTCCTGCGGAAACGGCCAGGGTACGAAACCACTACCCCCTTTTTTGCTCGGTTTGTCTGTGACCAGATTTCAATCTCTGTTCATACAGTTGGACATTAGACTGGGTCGCTCCCCTTAAAAATTTTTTTTTCCAAAGTCGAGGGAAATTATTAAAGATCACCTCGAGCCATCTTCAAATGATGTCGGCCATCGTTACAAAATCATGTCGTACATCAGCGACATCTATAGGACAAATTTAGTACTCGTTGAGACCTATACACCGATGTTTTTTATGTTACGATAGAGCCACAAACAAAAAAGCAGCAATCAAAAAATAAACGATTTTGTTTGGTTTTTCGGGGAGTGGGCGTTAGTTGAATTTTCTTTTTTTAAATTTTCTAGAGGTTGTCTTTAATATTTGCCTGTTTTGGTTTGCTTTTCGAGAGGTGGGGGAGGAAGAAAAGGTTTTTTTGAATTTGTCTCGAGGTAATCTTAAATATTTGCACTCTACTTTGGAAATTTTTTTCCTGACCCAGTATAGTGGACATCCGTTTTCTAAAACCTTTGCTTTTTACTCTATGTTAGAAGTTTCAAGCTTCACCTCTTACTCTATACTTTATAATATCCTGTCTCTCTTTTTTATGACGCTTTTTCGCCTCTCCGTCACCGCAAGCGTTCCCATTGCAGTTTTGTCCTGTATGCAGCATCCTTTCCCTCAGACATTGCGTGAAATTCATCATCGTACCAGGGCTTTTCTGACAGTGGTTCTCCATAACCCATCAAGATAGTTGCAGCTGTGGGCATAGAAATCACAATATACTGCCACTGTGCGTCGGGAATATATAATTTTGGGGGGTTCGTTTGAAGTAATTGAGAGAGTTGGTTAGAGTAGGCATGGCCAATCTCGGTGATATGCAGCTTTGCGATGTCTTGCTTTCTTTGCGTTTAGATACGAGTGTTTTTGCCACTGCTTAATCGCGTAGGTACCTTGACTTCAACTAAGTTGTCATCCGGGTCCATATTTTCACCGTGTATAATGCGCACATCAATAACGATGTAGACATGCCTTCTATAGATTACCACATCATCAATCTGATATTATCTTTTGATCAGGAGAAATCCAGTTGTCTTGTGGGTATCTTTATGCGGTAATCTGGATTCACTCACAACGACGTTTCTTTCTGACGCGAAGCTAGTCAGCCTGATTCCTTTATCAGAGGTGTTGTTGTGTATACTGAATTTTCAAACTGCTGAACCATGACCATCTTCCTGTTCTATTTTAGCATTAAAAACTTCCTGAACATGCCAGGGCAAAGTTCGAAAATTTGTATTTGTCGTGGAAATCTGACAATTAAGTAGAGGCACCATCTCTGCGGCCCCCGCAAACGTTATGAGGACGTCGTCAATATTTGGGAGTGGGGGTAGGTTTGTTCCGCCTTTTTCTCGCTCCTATTCAATATCTACAACTTTGCTTCAGACAAAAAAAATGCTAAAAATCGACTTTGAGCAAAAAAATTCGTATGGCCAATAAATTATTAATGCATCCAACTTGACAAAACGAATGATGAAGAAGTTCTTATTTTTGGGGCTACTTTCATGTGCAATTCTCAGAATTGAGTCCCAAAATCATGTGTTGTACTATGCTATACCAATGAATTTGGCGAAATCATATGCTTCTTACCGTTTACGAGCTATGGTCGAAAAAAACAACAAAAAAGCCCGGCATTAAATTGACACCTGTATATCCTGTATATCTTAAAACCAAATAAAAAGCGCGAGTTTAAGGAACACAAGGTTTTTTTTGAAATGCTAATTTATAGTCCAACATGCGACTTAAGAAATCGTTTATAATTGTTTTCTTTAGCTGTCTCCCGTTGCGGGATTAGTTAGGAACTGCATCTGTTCAAACAATCCTTTTATTCAAGCGTATATTGCACTTGATCACCCTAGCTATCGTGCACTCTTCATTCCCCCCTCATGTTGTATAATTACTACTGTTGTTGTTTATACCACAAACTCTCTAAACATTAACGAAATCAGTCTATTAAACTACTAGAATGTCTGTTTTCTGCATCTTATGGTCGTGGTTCCTACTAACAAATCTCCCTGAAACGAAAGCAATGGTTGCCGCCGACTTAATGCACGATGATGATTTTGATTTTGCTCTGAGTGCCCGAGAGGATGAAAACGAAAGAGCCGACGAGTGTTTGGGTACATTTGTGTGCTGCAGGGTTCTTCTTTGTTGTTAGCTGGCGAACTCTTAGGATATCGCTGAGTACGTGTGTGAGAGTGTTGTGTGTGATAGTGTGTTTAATAACACTTTTAAACCTACACACTTACACACAGGCAGGACGACGACGACTACGTCGTCTGTGTGTTTCAACGACGTATGAATGTATACTAGAGACTGACGTCATTGAGCTTTTCTCTATTGATTTTTGCCATCGCTTTGTTAGTGCTGCTGTTGCTGCTAATGTCGTGTGCGTATGCAACTGTAATGAAATGTCTACACGTGTGTGTGTGTGTATGTGTGTGTATATCGCTTTTGTGTGTAGGTAGTTAAGTGTGCGTGTGTTGTTTGTGTTATTTTAAACATTTCAAGTTGTTTGAATTTGAGAAAACAAAAACACGTAGCTTTTCGTTTGACTAAAGCAAATTTTTCTTGTTTCAAAGAGCGCTTTGTTTTGTTGTTGCCATTTTCACAAAAACAACACATATTAGATCGTTGTTGTTCTCAATTTTTGACTAATATTATTGTTCGTTTGTTGTTATTGTTGTTGCCGTGATTGTTGCTGCAACTGCTTGTGTTCTTGTTGGCCAACAGCTGCTCATTGAACTTTGTTGTGTATAACGAGCACCGTAGGTCGAAAGTAGTAGCAGTGGCAAATCTATGAAAGGGCATAACACTACTAACATACACATTTACACACATTACTTGCGCGTAGTAGAGTGGCGTAAATAGTGTAGTGGAAAACTATTATAAAGCGTTGTATGTATTAAAAACGTAGCTGGATTATTAAGCAGGTTATGACATAAATCGAAAGTAGTACAAAATATCGTAAGAAATCAGTATAAACATTTTGGCTTTCCCAATACGACATTTAGATAAACATACAAAAATATGTTATAAAATAATTGTAACAGTACCACAAAAAAGTATACATTAGTATACTTTACATCCCGGAGGATAGCACACCGACATCCCTAACCTCGGGAGGGCGGTAATAGTTGTAATTTTTACAAAGACACGATCGGAAATTCACACTTTCGCGATGCTATGTTTGTTTAAAAGCAGTCAGCCTTCAGTGTAGTGTCATGCATTCTAAACAGATCTATCATAGAGTAACTAAATTTAATTTTGTTAAAACATTAGACATAGAACTATATTGATTTCTCTCTAATAGGGTGGTAGGCTCACTGGCGGTTCTATACACACTAAGGTGGTCGTAAAATAGTGGCAGGATTTTTGTCGGTACCAAAAAAATGATAACTCTTTGCAGATTTAAGTTAGAGCACGATTGCAGTATGTTTAACAGTGCCGCTAGGTGCTTAATGTAGTTATGGTCCTGTAGCCACGTTTAGGGGGCATTACGCAATAACGACTAGTCCAACTTTGCTGAAACAAATATCCGAAATTTAACAATTTAAATTCCTTAAATCCTTTCACAGTTAATTTCTCCGCATAATGATCAGATTCACAGTTATAAATAAATTTTTGAAAAAAAAGGTGACGTGCAATAAAGCCGTAGGTAAAGCCATATGGCCTTGTTTCTCATTCGAGAAACCCGACTTTCATATACACTCACCCTCAGTAAAACATAAAATTTTCTAGTATATTGCAATTATTACTCGATTTCTAAAGTGGGCGGAGTGGTAAATTTTTATGGGAGTTACCAGAAGGGTCGTTGCTAGACTTTCAGATTTTATCTCCAAAACTTTATCCTGCTTTAGCTTTACTAAATACAGAAATTGGTCACGATCGCGTTGGGTGTATTAATAATATTAATCGATTTCTAAAGTGGGCGGTGCCAGAAGAGTATGGGAGGTACCGGATGGGGCTTGGCCAAAACTTAAACCTTCTGAAGCTTTACTAAACACAAAATTTGGGCACGATTGCGTTGGTTGTATTGATATTATTACTCTATTTCTAAAGTGGGCGGAGTGGTACATGTGCACGGTAGGTACCAGAAGGGGCGTGGCTAGACTACCAGTTTTTTCCTCCAAAACGTTATTCAGATACAGCATTACTAAACACAGAATTTGGAGACGATCGCGTTGGGCGTATTATTAATATTAATGGATTTCTAAAGTGGACGGTACCAGATGGACATGGGAGGTTCCAGAAGGGGTGTGGCTAGACTTCCAGATTTTTCTCGAAAACTTTATCCTGCTTCAGCTTTACTAAATACAGAATTTGTACGGAAGGTACCAGAAGGGGCGTGGCAAGACTTTCATTTTTTTCCGAAGCTTTATCCTGCTTTAGGTTTACTAAATAAATAATTTTAGTACGATCCCGTTGGGTGAAATAATATTATTATTCGATTTCGAAAGTGGGCGGAATGATGTATTTGTATGGGAGGTACCAAAAGGGACGGGGCCTCAATCCCATTTGCAATACCGTAAGTAGTTTTGGGGATATATTTACTTGTGCAAAATTTCCAAACCTTTGTTTGTCTAATCCACTGATCCTCGTTAAAATTTACCAGTGTTAAAAATTTTCTAAATGAAACTATGGCTTTGACTATGTAAATAGGCAGAATAGCCCAACCCCTTCTGGACCTTCCAGATGCGTACAACATGACCTGGCCAACGCAACCGTTGCACCTTAATGCGTTTGACCACGTCAATGTCAGTGTACAGCTCGTACAGCTCATGATTCATACGACGCCGATACTCTCCGTTAACGATGATGGGCCCATATATTTTACGGAGTATTTTTCTCTCGAATACCGCCAGAACCGATTCATCCACTTGTGTCATAACCCAGGATTCTGAGCCATACATTAAGACAGGTAGAATAAGTATCTGGTATAGCTTGAGTTTTGTACGTCGAGAGAGGGCTCTGTCATTGAATCGCTTGCTTAGTCCGTAGTAGCATTTATTTGCAAGCAGGATTCTTCTCCGGATTTCTAGGCTGACATTATTTGCTTTGTTGATGGCGGAGCCTAGGTAGACAAAATTATCTACCACCTCGAAATTATAGTTGTCAACGTTCACGCAGTTTCCCAAACGAGTAGATTCTTTGTTCGTTGAAACTAATAACTTCGTTTTGTCCTCATTCACTGTTAGGCCAAGTTTTGCTGATTCCTTCTGTATACCTGAGAAGGCTGCAGTCACATCCCGCAGTTTTCGACCGATGATGTCTACGTCATCAGCGTACGCGAGTAGCATGTGGCTTTTGTTGAGTATAGTGCCACTCGTGTTTACTGCAGCTTTTCTCATTATCATCTCCATCACAATGTTGAAGAGATCGCACGATAGGCCGTCGCCTTGTTTTAGGCCTCGTCTGGTATAGAATGGCTGCGTAAGGTCCTTGCCAATCTTCACTGAAGACTTCGTGTCAGTCAGCGTCATTCCGCAAAGACGTATCAGCTTCGCTGGAATACCAAATTCAGCCATGGCTTCAAGTAATTTCTGCCGTATCGGGCTGTCGAAGGCAGCTTTATAGTCGACAAAAAGATGGTACGTGTCGATCTGTTTCTCTTGGGTCTTTTCCAGGATTTGCCGAAGTGTAAAAATCTGGTCAGTTGTTGATTTTCCAGGTCTAAAGCCACCACGGATCATACGCACGTCCATGACACTAGATGCATGCCTGCCATCAATTACCACATGATCAATTTGATTTTTGGTGTTTTGATCGGGGGATAGCCAAGTTGCCTTGTGGATATCTTTGTGCTGGAATCTGGTTCCACTAACTACCATGTTCCTTCCCGCTGCGAAGCTAACCAGCCTAAACCCGTTGTCTGACGTGTCGGTATGCAGGCTGAATTTACCGATCGATGGACCAAGAACATCTTCCCTTCCTATTTTTGCATTAAAGTCTCCCAGAACAATTTTAATGTCGTGGCCAGGGCAGCGGTCGTATGTTTCCTCTCGGCGTTCGTAAAATGCATCTTTAATCTCATCGTCTTTATCTTCCGTCTGGGCGGGTACACAAATCAGCGTGATGTAAATATATTTCGCCCGGATGCGAATGGTGGCTATTCGGTCACTTACAGGGTTAAACCGCGAGACCAGGTGTCGAAGTTTCTTGCCGACTATGAATCCACATCCAAATTCGTGTCTTTCTACATGGCAGCTGTAAAAGATGTCACAGTTCTTTCGTCGTGTGCATCCCTGTCCCGCCCATCTCATTTCCTGTATGGCGGTGATGTCAGCCTTGTATTTGTCGAGGACATCCGCCAGTTGGATAGAGGCACCATCTCTGTAAAGAGTTCGGACATTCCAGGTGCATATCCTTAAATCATGGTCCTTATATCGTTTGCGGGGGTCGTCAACATTTGGTGGGGTTCTTGTTATATTTCTTGGGGCTGCCAAAGCAACTAGCAGAGCCTGTGTCTGTTACCTACTTCCTAAGACGCATCGGTGGTACTCTAGCTAACTTCTTAGCGGTTGCTTTAAAGTCATTGCCCAGGGAATACTTGGTCTAAGACCGGAAGTAGTTAGCTGCTTGGACAGTGCCACAAAGGAATTGATTCTGGTCACTCCCAAGTGAGTGACAATCAGTAACTCTCAGCCTCTGGGCAAAGTCCCATTCCGCAACTAACTCCATAACTATATTTAATAGTGTACAGGTCAGGCTATCGCTCTGCCTAGGCCTCTTTCCGTGTTGAATGGTTCAGACTGATCTTAACCGACGATTTGGTGTTGTCCAAGGTACATCTGCAAAGTCGAATCAGCTTTGCAGGAATACCAAACTCTGACATGGCCTCATATAGCCTACTCCTTATCGGAGAGTCGAAGGCTGCTTTGTTGTCGACAAAGAGGTGGTAGGTGTCGAACTGCTTTTCATAAGTTTTCCCAGGATTAGTCGTAAGGTAAATATTTTATCCGTCCCAGATTTGCCAGATCTAAAGCCGCACTGATATGGTGCAATTAGTTTTTCTACAATTGGCTGTAGACGTTCACACAATATGCTTGAAAGGACCTTGTACGCAATTGTTAATTGGCTTATTCCACGGTAGTTCTTACATTCACTACAATCTCCTTTCTTGTATATGGGACATAACAGACTGGGACTCCAATCCCCGGGCATGCTCTCCTCTAGCCATCGGCTCCAGCAGCTTGTTGTTTGTAAGGCGAGAGATTGCCACACGTATCGCGCATCCAGTAAATTTCTGAAATGATCTCTCCATATCTTCAGAACTTTATCCGGGTACGTTAATAGCTGTCCATCGCTGTCCTTGCAGGAGGGCAACCCTGTTCCACGCATTCTCGCCTTAACTCTCTTGTAGAATCTTCCCTCTACTTCGCAGCAACTCTGTGCACTCATCCTCTCTCTTTTTCAGCTCCTTCTATTTCCGTTTAAAAAGACGAATTACCTCTCGTCTCTTCTCCCTGTGCCGTTCACGGTCAGTTCGCGTTGCCATTGGCTGCATTTTCGCCCTGTATGTAGCAATGTCGTGGGATTGAGAAATTCATCATCGGACCAGGCATCTTCTTGAGACGGCTTTGAGTACCTAAGTACGCTTCTCGCAGCCCGTTCTGTCCTGTCGGCTATATTCTTCAGGGGTTGGAGCATTCCGCAGCAGTTAAGTTAGTTGGTTGAAGTAGGCGTCCGCTACCTCTGTCCAGCATTCGTTGTGCCTGGTTACGTACGTTTTTCGCAATGCTTAGCCTTGAGCGTACCTTAACTGTGGTAAGGAAGTGATCAGAGTCAATGTTCGCACCCCTTTTCACCCGTACGTCCAAAACACTCGATGCCACGTGATGTATCTGATTCCTCGTCAATTGATCTGGAGATAACCATGTTACCTTATGAATATTTTTATGGTCAAATCTAGTGCTGCTAACTACCATATTTCTTGCCGCAGAGAAATCAATCAGTCTGATGCTATTGTTCGACGTTTCGGTGTGCAGACTGAATTTTCCGATGGTAGACTCAAATGCGGTCTCCCTGCCTATTTTAGCATTAAAATTGCCTAGTAAAATTTTGATGTTATGTCTGGGGCAACGTAGCTGGGCCTGCTGTCATATACATTTTCTAGGCTTTCGTAGAACTAGTCTTTGTCCTCATCGCTTTTCTCTTCTGTCGCAGGTGTCGAGATGTCGCAATCTCTTACCAACCACAAATCCACATCCAAACTCGTGCTTGTTCGCATGATCTCTATAGTAAATGTCGCACGTCTTCAAGCGCGAGCACCCGTGTCCCGTTCATCGGATTTCCTGTAAAGCGGTTCTTCTTCTTCTTCTTTACTGGCAGCAACAACAGAAATTCATCTATCAGTAGCCGCACGTAGAAAACCATTCCAAGCGCTTCGGTCTTTTGCGCACCGTAGATAGTTCGTCATACCAAGCTTACTTAACATTTCCGTCACCTGGTCTATCCATCGGAGTTTTGGTCGCCCCCTCCTGCGCCGCCCATCGAGTTTATTGCCGAAGACTTTTCGAGCCGGAGCGTTGTCGTCCATTCGTACAACGTGTCCAAGCCAGCGCATTCGGTCTATTTGAACGCGCTTGACCACGTCGATGTCGTTGTACAGCTCATACAGCTCATGATTCATTCGACGACGGTACTCGCCGTTCACGATGATGGGTCCAAATATTTTGCGGAGTATTTTTCTCTCGAAGACTCCCAGAATAGATTGATCCGCTTGTGTCATTACCCACGATTCTGCGCTGTAGAGCAAGACAGGTAGGATCAGAGTCTGGTAGAGCTGGATCTTTGTTTTTCGAGAGAGCGCTTTGTCGTTAAATCGCTTGCATAGCGCATAGTAGCAGCGGTTTGCGATCAATACTCGTCTTTTGATTTCGAGGCTGACATTATTATTTTTGTTTATGGCGGAGCCAAGGTAGACAAAATCATCTACCACTTCAAAATTATAGTTGTCAACGTTCACGCAGCGTCCCAGACGAGTGGACTCTTTGTTCGTTGAAACAAATAACTTGGTTTTGTCCTCGTTTATCACCAGACCCACTTCAGCCGACTGCTTTTCAATGCTCGAAAAAGCCGCAGTAACATCTCGCAATCCACGTCCAATAATATCGATATCATCAGCATACGCGAGCAACATGTGGCTTTTGTTAAATATGGTGCCATTCCTGTTTACTGCTGCTTTCCGCATGATCATCTCCATTACGATGTTAAAGAGATCGCAGGACAGACTATCGCCTTGTCTAAAGCCTCGCTTGGTAGAAAATGGCTCTGACAGATTTTTGCCAATTTTCACTGAAGACTTCGTGTCAGTCAGTGTCATCCCGCAGAGTCGAATTAGTTTTGCGGGGATACCAAACTCAGCCATAGCATCCAACAATTTCTGTCGTATCGGACTGTCAAATGCAGCTTTGTAATCGATGAACAGATGGTAGGTATCGATCTGCATTTCTTGGGTCTTCTCCAGGATTTGTCGTAGCGTGAATATCTGGTCGGTGGTGGATTTACCAGGTCTAAAGCCACACTGATAAGGTCCAATCAGGTTCGCCAGGAGGGGCTTTAGTCTTTCACATAACACACTAGACAGGACCTTGTATGCGATGGGTAAAAGGCTAATCCCGCGATAGTTGGTACACACACTAGGATCGCCTTTCTTAAGCACGGGACATAGAACACTCAGATTCCAATCATCGGGCATGCATTCCCTGAGCCAAATCGTGTTTATGAGCTGGTGCATGCATGTTACCAGGTCATCGCCGCCGGCTTTAAAAAGCTCTGCCGGCAGTCCATCGGCTCCCGCAGCTTTATTATTTTTAAGCCGGGCAATTGCCGTGCTGATCTCGTTTTGGCTCGGTGGTGGACAATCTACTCCATCGTCGATGATTGGTGCGATTCCGTCACTTATGCTGCCTTCGGGAACGAGAAGAGATTGAAAGTGTTCCCTCCATATTTGCAGCACACTCTGAGTGTCCGTGACCAGATTTCCGTCTCTGTCCTTACAGGTGGGGATCCCTGTTCCAAAACCTTTACTTTTAACCTTTTGGTAGAACTTTCGGGCCTCACCTCTATCCCTGTAGTTTTCGATATCCTGGCTCTCTCTTTTCTTCCACAGACGCTTTTTCCGTCTGAACAGGCGTTTCATCTCCCTCCTTTTCTCTTTATAACGCTCCGTCACCGCACGCGTCGCCATTGGCTGCAGTTTTGCCTTGTATGCAGCATCCATTTCCTCAGACATTTCGCGACATTCGTCATCGTACCAGGGCTTGTCTGAGCGTGGTTTTTCATAACCCAGTACGGTTGTTGCGGCAGTGGTCATAGAATTCGCAATATGCTGCCACTGCATGTCGGGAACATCAGAACTAGGGGGATTTGTACGGAGTAATTGAGAGAGCTGGTTGGAGTAGGCATTGGCTATCTCAGTGGTCTGCAGCTTTGTGATGTCTAGCTTCCTTTGCGTTTGATTAAGAGTGTTTTTAGCTCTACTTAATCGTGTGCGTACCTTGGCTGCAACTAGGTGGTGATCCGAGTCGATATTTGCACCGCGCATCACACGCACGTCCATAACGCTTGAGACATGCCTTCCATCAATTACCACGTGATCAATCTGATTTCTTGTATTTAGATCGGGAGATATCCAGGTTGCCTTGTGGATATCTTTATGCGGGAATCTGGTTCCACTCACAACCATGTTTCTTGCCGACGCGAAACTTACCAGTCTGAATCCGTTATCGGAGGTGTTGTTGTGTAGACTGAATTTTCCGACTGCTGAACCAAGAGCATCTTCCCTTCCTATTTTAGCATTAAAATCTCCCAGAACAATTTTAATGTCATGTGCAGGGCAGCGGTCATATATATCCTCCAGGCGCTCATAGAATGCATCTTTGATGTCATCGTCTTTGTCTTCCGTCGGTTGGTACACAAATCAGCGTAATGTTAAAATATTTCGCCCGGATGCGAATGGTGGCTATACGGTCATTTACAGGGTTAAACCGCGAGACCAGGTGTCGAAGTCTCTTGCCGACTATGAAACCACATCCAAATTCGTGTCTTTCTGCATGGCAGCTGTAAAAGATGTCACAGTTCTTCCGTCGTGTGCATCCCTGTCCCGTCCATCTCATTTCCTGTATGGCGGTGATGTCAGCCTTGTATTTGTCGAGGACATCCGCCAGTTGGATAGAGGCACCATCTCTGTATAGAGTTCGGACATTCCAGGTGCATATCCTTAAATCATGGTCCTTATATCGTTTGCGGGGGTCGTCAACATTTGGGGGGGTTCTTGTTTTTCGTTTTCTTCGTGTTTTCATAATAAATTTTTGTTTAAGGAGAGTGGCTTATTAGGCCACCGCTCCCGATCTTAGTTTCTTGGGGCTGCCAAAGCCACTAAGAGAGCCTGTGTTGAGTTTCAGTAACTCCTGTTACCTAGTTCCTAAGACGCATCGGTGGTAGCATGCCGATTAGGTTACTCAACATTTCGCCTTCTAACTCTAGCTAACTTCAAAGCGGTTGCTTTAAAGTCATTGCCCAGGGAATACTTGGTCTAAGACCGGAAGTAGTTAGCTGCTTGGACAGTGCCACAAAGGAATCGATTCTGGTCACTCCCAAGTGAGTGACAATCAGTAACTTTCTACCTCTGGGCAAAGTCCCATTCCCCCCTGTAAAGCGGTTATGTCAGCCTTATATTCATCGAGGACTTCCGCCAGTTTGATGGAGGCACCTGGTCTATACAGTGTTCTAACATTCCAGGTGCATACCCTCAAATCATGGTCCTTAATTCGTTTGCGGTGGTCGTCAACATTTTTTGGGGTCCGTTTTTAGAACTTTATTACAGCCGCCCATTATGGGTCAGACGCTGGTACCAGGGTACCGCTCACTCTGAGCTGACGTGCCTGATTTTTAAACCTCCCATACAAATGACCTAATTCACCGTTATATTTCTATATGCATATCTGTTGTGTATGAATACGGGCTATATGGGCCTACCTCTTTTTGCACCTCCTATACAAAATTGTCATATTTCATCCTTAACAGCCAAAAGGACAAATATTGAATTTTTGAATTCGGTCACTTTAAATATCTTATAATAGTAGACTTATCCTTAAAAACCGAAAGTTTTTGTACCTCCCATACAAAGGCCCAAATTTACACTTATAGTTGTAAAAATTTGACTCAGGGATGAATATGGAATATATCGATCGACCTTTTTTGGTACCTTTCACACAAAATAACCTATTTTTGGAAAATTAATTATTCTCCCAATACAAATCTATAAAAATTAAACTGTTACCACACCCCTTCTGATACATCTTATACAAAGTTTTACATTCTAACTGTTTTGTTAGTACACTAAATTTAGTCAAAATAAAGGTAAACAAAGATAGTTCTTTTGGGTCACAAATCCAAATCTGATTTAAGTGTCTTACAAACTGAAACAATTTAGGTTCTAAAAAAGTCAGTTCCCTTTATTTATTAAATTTCACTTAAATAATTTCCTTTTATGCCACAATGGACGTAAGGCCTAGTTTTAACATAGACACATAACAGTACCTCAGGGCGAAAGTGCATAAATATCCATTGTACAGATAATCCTTTATACTTAGTAATCGTTTTAAGATTTCTTAAAAAGAATTTCTTCAGTTGGACATTTGCTATAAACACCAAGTCTACTATTGTCTTCCACATACTGTTCTTATAGTCGTTCCCGATACTGTTTAACAGAAAAAAATAAGAAAATCATAATTTCTTTATAAAAATCACCCATGCACAATATCACTACAATTACCACCGCTACATACGTGTATCTAATATTACAGTTCTGTCCATCCTTACAGCCCATGCAAACGTTTTCTTTGTACTTACCTACCAACACTACAACAACAGCTAGAAGTATACATGCCACATTAATTCCCACATATATAAACTAACGCACATACATGCAAACGTGTATGTAGGCGCTCGTAACTAATTTCATTTTGGGGCTTCTGTAGATTTTTAATGATTGATAATATTTAAGTAAGCAAAGTGATGTTCTTGTGCTATTGTTATTGCTGCCATTGCCGTTGCCGGTGCCGTCGTCGCTGCTATTGCTTCTGCTACTGCTGCTGCTATTGCTATTGCTGTTGTTCATGTTGTTGGTGATGCTAATGGGCAATGTTGTTCTTATTAATGGCGATGGTGATTGTGTGATTATAATTTTTGTTGTTCTTTTTGTATATATATAGCAATTTACGTGTGAGGTTTTATGTTTTCCCCAACGTTAATTACTTTTAATGAATGTAAATGATGCATTGAGGACTTACAGAGAGAGATTTTTCAAATGTTTTCTAGAAAAGTGTTGCAATGTGTGAGAGGTGGTCAAAGGTGGACGAAGGTGAAAAATTATGTGTTGAGTTTCTAAATGCTATGTGGGATATTTATGCAATGTATATTACTTACTTACTTACTTAGCTGGTACTTCTATGCAATCCCGCACGTAGAAAAATTTTATAAGCGCCTCGATCTTCTGCGCTTCTTCTCCAGTTAGTCACACCGAGTTCTGTAAGGTTCTCAGTAACCTGGTCTTTCCAACGGAGTTTTGGTCGCCCTCTTCTGCGCCGTCCATCGATTTCATTGTCGAAGACTTTTCGAGCTGGAGCATTTTCGTCCATGCGTACAACATGACCTAGCCAACGCAACCGTTGCACCTTAATGCGTTTGACCACGTCAATGTCAGTGTACAGCTCGTACAGCTCATGATTCATACGACGCCGATACTCTCCGTTAACGATGATGGGCCCATATATTTTACGGAGTATTTTTCTCTCGAATACCACCAGAACCGATTCATCCGCTTGTGTCACAACCCAGGATTCTGAACCATACATTAAGACAGGTAGAACCAGTATCTGGTATAGCTGGAGTTTTGTTCGTCGAGAGAGGGCTCTGTCATTAAATCGCTTGCTTAGTCCGTAGTAGCATTTATTTGCAAGCAGGATTCTTCTCCGGATTTCTAGGCTGACATTATTTGCTTTGTTGATGGCGGAGCCTAGGTAGACAAAATTATCTACCACCTCGAAATTATAGTTGTCAACGTTCACGCAGTTTCCCAAACGAGTAGATTCTTTGTTCGTTGAAACTAATAACTTCGTTTTGTCCTCGTTCACCGTTAGGCCCATTTTCGCTGATTCCTTCTGAATACCTGAGAAGGCTGCAGTCACATCCCGCAGTTTTCGACCGATGATGTCTACGTCATCAGCGTACGCGAGTAGCATGTGGCTTTTTTTGAATATAGTGCCACTCGTGTTTACTGCAGCTTTTCTTATTATCATCTCCATCACAATGTTGAAGAGATCGCACGATAGGCCGTCGCCTTGTTTTAGGCCTCGTCTGGTATAGAATGGCTCCGTAAGGTCCTTGCCAATCTTCACTGAAGACTTCGTGTCAGTCAGCGTCATTCCGCAAAGACGTATCAGCTTCGCTGGAATACCAAATTCAGCCATGGCTTCAAGTAATTTCTGCCGTATCGGGCTGTCGAAGGCAGCTTTATAGTCGACAAAAAGATGGTACGTATCGATCTGTTTCTCTTGGGTCTTTTCCAGGATTTGCCGAAGTGTGAAAATCTGGTCAGTTTTTGACTTTCCAGGTCTAAAGCCACACTGATAAGGCCCGATCAGGTTGGATAACACTGGCTTTAGTCTTTCACATAGCACACTCGACAGGACCTTATATGCGATGGGTAAAAGGCTGATCCCGCGGTAGTTGGAGCACACACTTGGATCTCCCTTTTTTCAGCACAGGACATAATACGCTTACATTCCAATCGTCGGGCATGCACTCTTTAAGCCAAACCGTGCGCAGGAGCTGGTGCATGCTCGTTATCAGCTCCTCGCCACCGGACTTGAAGAGCTCTGCGGGCAGACCGTCGGCACCGGCTGCTTTGTTGTTTTTCAGCCGCGATATTGCTCTTCTTACCTCGGCTTGACTTGGTGGTGGGCAATCTAAGCCGTCGTCGACAATTGGCGTGATAACTCCACGTGCGCTGCCTTCTGGAACCAGCAGTTGCTGGAAGTGTTCTCTCCATATGTGCAGCACACTCTGCGTATCCGTGACCAGATTTCCATCACTGTCCTTACAGGTGGGGATTCCATTACCGTACCCATTTGCTCTTATTTTCTGGTAAAATTTTCGGGCCTCACCTCTATCCCTGTATCGCTCTATATCCTCGTTCTCCCGTTCCTTCATCTGATGTTTTTTTCGCCTAAATAGCTGTCTCGCCCTTTTTGCTTTCTCCTTATGCCGTTCCCTAACAGCACGGGTTACAATTGGCTGTAGCGATGCCCTGTAAACAGCATCCTGTTCCTCAGACGCTATGCGACATTCTTCATCGTACCAGGATTCGTCTGAGCGCCGCTTTTCATATCCTAGCACGGTTGTTGCGGCGGTTGCCATGGAATGCGCAATATGCTGCCACTGTGTATCGGAAACGTCAGAAGTGGAGGCGTTGTGTCGTAAAAGTTGGGAGAGCTGGTTGGAGTAGGCAGTAGCTATCTCTGGGGTTTGCAGCTTCGCGATGTCCAGCTTTCTTTGTGTTTGGTTAACGTGTTTGGTCAGTGTTAACTTGAAAGTTAGTAGTAATATAATTATTTGCGCACAGTATAGGTTTCGAAAGACAAATGCGTTTTTAAGAGCAATGATATATATTTCCCATGACACAGTGCAACAACCATTCTGGGGGTAAGAAATTCCAAGTCAGGATGAATGTACTAGGTTGGTATAGTAAAACACCTAAAAGGGTATGAAGTTCCCAGGCCAAACCTTTTTTAAATATCTGTCATATTTTGTTCTTATATTGATGTTTGGTTTTAGTTTTTCAGCTATAAGTCTAGAACCATTGATGAAGAAGAATTGTAGCTAAGGCTTTAAGAAAATAATAATTAATATAAACATATCTTTGTACACCATCAAGTTGTAACCCTTAAAATATTTAAATTTTTCGCATTTGTTCATATACATTCTCCAATAACTCCAAATTTTTGGCCATATATAGGCTGGTTCATCTGTGATATGTAGAAAACTGGTCATTGCTGGATATGTTAAATGACAACCCTCAACAAAGGGTTTAGCGATTTTGTAGCATATGATACTTGCCACATACAACGTATGAGTAATATTTATTTGTATATTAATCATACGTACATCGTTAAAATATTGTGGATTTATGGTTTAGTAACACAGTACAACAGCTAAACTGGGGTTGAGAAACTCCAGGTCAGGGTGACAATGTTTGGTGTTTTCTACAATTCCGCAAATGAATGCAATGAGAAATCGTCATTATTCTTGAGTTAAAGCTAAAATAAGCTAAAATATAAAAGGCCAAAAAAAGTATGGTCTGAGAACGCCAAACCCTTTGGTTGATTTACTGTAGCGGCATGCTACCTTTACCCTGACTTGGAATTTCTCAACCTCCAGACCCCGAAAATGTTCCACAGTCTTATGTAGAAATCTCATAAACTTGGGACATGCAACAGAGTTAACATTTACGAAAAGTGAAAAATGTACTAAAAACTGAGTTTCCTTTGCATTCTCCAAATATATAGAAGCGATTTGTGAGTTAACACTCTCCTATTTTAAAACTCACACATTGGGACTTACAGTCTAACGACGAATACGAACGTCACCTTCACCCTGACTTAGAATTTCTCAACCACCAGACAATGACCACGAAATGCCCCGCAGTGTTATCGACGAAGCCCTAGATTTCTCACCACCAACCCAATAAAAGGTTAGAGAAAAGTAATACCACGGTTTGACAATTACAAAGCAGTTGGTACCATAGGAGGTCTTATATACATAGCATGCACCAACACCTGCACTCGATGTGGCTTAACTAGTAACTTAATGCTTTTATGTCCTGTGTTTAAAAAAACGGTAAGGTCCTGCCTGGCCTTTTCAATGTGGAAAATCCACAACCGACTACTGGAAAATCAATAACTGACTAGATATAAACCCCATGACTCGTCTTGAACACTAACCATGACAAACACATATCATCTTTTCGTCGCTATAATACTGTCCTCAACAGCTTAAAGCGGCTTAAATTATTTCAAGCCATGGCTGAGTTCGGTATTCCTGTGAAGCTTAATCATACAAATTAATCATAAGCTGTACGAGCTGTATACAGACATGGACGTTGGTATATATATAATGGGTGTTTGTATTATAAAAGCGCGGTTGCATAGGCTCCAACTCGACAAGAACTCTGTAGACAGCTTTGATTAGTGTGTTTGAGGGAAACTCCGTTGAATCAGTAACCCTGTCAACATTACAGAACTTAGTGCGACGAACTATTATTCTACGTTCGGCATATAATCGTGAATTTATAATTGAATTCCTCTCTGTAGCGGCGGTGGTAAAATGGACCTCACTTTGGCCATTGGGAATATGCCCCATAGTGTCATTTTCAAATTGATATTTAGTGGCGGTAAGAAGAGCCATCAATTGCAGTAGCTTTCTCCGAAAACTGTCGGCTCCTACCTTGACAGTTATGGTTTACTTGGACTATCCCAGGGGGTGTCGAAAATCGCATTGTAATGTGCCCAATCTCATCCCATGCGTGCAGATAGAGAAATCGTCGCAGTAGACGCCGTAGTGTGACAGAGGACTTAAATTAATCGATCCGACGACGTTCTCCACCGAGTTGCTTTATGCCCTTATTTCTTGGCCTACATTCATATTAGATCCAACTGGTGCAAGAATAAAAGCCAGTGGAACATCAATTGCGTCCGGTGTTAGGTGAATGAGTTGAGAATCAACTGATCTTGAATCATTTTCAGCGATGAGACACGTCATTGGCTCGTGGGATAGTGGTTAGAACCTCATTATGCCTATAACGTCATTGGGCCGTGGCATAGTGGTTAGAACACGCGGCTACCATGCGGCAGGTCCGTGGTTTGATTCCCATTTTTCTTTCATTGCCGGCCCCCTCAATGTTGTCGACATTATAGTGTCGCATTGATGTACTTCGATAAACATGTAGGTGCCGTTAGTTGTGTATCCATAATAGAAAGCGTGTTAATTCACAACAACGTGAGAAGCTATTCCATTCCTCATGCATGTTGGTGTAAAGGGAAATTAAGTTTTTTTTAAATAAGTCGTCGGCCTATTTGTCTTTTCATCCGAAACCGGTGCCATGAATGGCGAAGGAGAAATACTTTAACAAGACAGTGCAACATGCCATGCCAGCAAGAGACTGCGACACCTAGTCTCAAGATTCAACCCGGTTTGTGAACGTATAGCCACCATAAGAGTCAAAACAAAGTTTTTTCACATAAAACTTATATGTGCCCATGCTTTGACAGAAGAGAAAAGCGATGAGGACAAAGACGAGTTCTACGAGAGCCTAGAAAATGCATATGATCGTAGCCCAAGCCATGACATCAAATTTGTACTAGGCGATTTTAATGATAAAATAGGCAGGGAGACACATTTGAGCCTACCATCGGAAAATTCAGTCTGCACACCGAAACGTCGAACAATGACATCAGACTGATAGATTTCCCTCAGGCAAGAAATATGTTAGTTAGCAGCACTAGATTTGATCATAAGGCAACATGGTTATTTCCAGATCAATTGACGAGGAATCAGATAGATCACGTGGTAATCGCTGGAAGACATCGACTGTACGGGATGTACGAGTGATCAGGGGTGCAAACATTGACTCCGATCACTTCCTTATCGCAGTTAAGGTACGCACAAGGCTAAGCATGGCGAAAAACGTACGTCACCAGCCACTACGAAAGCTGGACATCGGCAAACTATGGACCACAGAGGTAGCGGACGCCTACTCCAATCACCTAACTCAACTGCTGCGGAATGCTTTAACCCCTGATAATATAACCGCGCAGTGACAATATATAGCCGACTCCATAGAACGGACTGCGAGAAGCGTCTCAAGAAAATGCATGGTACGATGATGAATGTCGCAATGCCACGAAAAACACGGATGCTGCATACAGAGCGAAACTGCAGCCAATGGCAACGCGAGCTGTTCCTAAACGGCACAGGGAGAAGAGACGAGAGGCAACTCGTCTTTTTAGACGGAAAAAAAGGAGCTGAAGAAGAGACAGAGTTGTTCTGAAGTAGGCGGGTAGCCCGAAAATTCTACAAGAGAGTTAGTGCGAGAATGCGAGGAACAGGGTAGCCCTCCTGCAAGAACAGCGATGGTCAGCTAGTGAATGACCCGGATAACGTTCTGAAAATATGGAGAAATCATTTCAGAAATTTACTGGATACGGACACCACTCCACCATGTTACTGTAGTTTTCTCATCACTAGAAAAGGAGTCACCAAAAATGGGTTTAGCGGTCAACGAGGACAAAACAAAAATAATGATTTCGAAGAATAAAGAGTCCTCTCGGTGGGGACGCACCGTAAACGTCGGCAATTATTGTTTTAAGGTAGACGATGAATTTGCCTACCTCGGATCTTCTGTCAAAAAGAAATATAATGTCTGCCAAGAAATCAAGCGGTAGTAACACCACCTTATCACGGAATACTAGAAAACAGCTTTACCAGATGCTAATCTTAGCCGTTCTTTTGTATGCTGCCGAACCATGGGTGCTTACGACAATGGACATACAAAACCTGGGAGTATTCGAATAAAAAGTACTTCGAAAAATATTTGGATCTATCTGTGTCTACGGCGAGTTTCGCCATCGGATGAACCATGAGCTGCATGAGCTTTACCACGACAACGACGTAGCTAAAAGAGGCTGGGACATGCCGCCAGAATGGATGTAAATGCTCCAGCGAGAAAGGTGTTTGAAGGTGAATCTGAAGGACGGTTTATATTTTTATATTGTTATATTTTTATTGTTTTATATTTTTATACTTTTATATTTTTATATTTTTATATTTTTATATTTTTATATTTTTATATTTTTATATTTTTATATTTTTATATTTTTATATTTTTATATTTTTATATTTTTATATTTTTATATTTTTATATTTTTATATTTTTATATTTTTATATTTTTATATTTTTATATTTTTATATTTTTATATTTTTATATTTTTATATTTTTATATTTTTATATTTTTATATTTTTATATTTTTATATTTTTATATTTTTATATTTTTATATTTTTATATTTTTATATTTTTATATTTTTATATTTTTATATTTTTATATTTTTATATTTTTATATTTTTATATTTTTATATTTTTATATTTTTATATTTTTATATTTTTATATTTTTATATTTTTATATTTTTATATTTTTATATTTTTATATTTTTATATTTTTATATTTTTATATTTTTATATTTTTATATTTTTATATTTTTATATTTTTATATTTTTATATTTTTATATTTTTATATTTTTATAATTTTATATTTTTATATTTTTATATTTTTATATTTTTATATTTTTATATTTTTATATTTTTATATTTTTATATTTTTATATTTTTATATTTTTATATTTTTATATTTTTATATTTTTATATTTTTATATTTTTATATTTTTATATTTTTATATTTTTATATTTTTATATTTTTATATTTTTATATTTTTATATTTTATTATTTTTATATTTTTATATTTTTATGTTTTTATATTTTTATATTTTTATATTTTTATTTATTTTTATATTTTTATATTTTTATATTTTTATATTTTTATATTTTTATATTTTTATATTTTTATATTTTGTTATTTTTATATTTTTATGTTTTTATATTTTTATATTTTTATATTTTTATGTTTTTATATTTTTATTTATTTTTATACTTTTAATATAATCATATATTTTATATTTTTATTAATTTTTATACTTTTAATATAATTATATATTTTTATTTATTTTTATGTTTCTATATTTTTATTTTTATTTATTTTTATTTTTATATTTATTTTATTTTTATACTTTTAATATAATTCTATATTTTATATTTTTATTTGGTTGGTTGGTATGCAGGCATCTCCTTCTTCAAAGGAGAACACTTGATCCTTATGGACCCATTGTGACACCCGTTGGGCATTTGTGCCATCCCTTCAACCTATTTATTTTTATATTTATTTTATTTTTATATTTATATTTTTATATTTTTATATTTTTATATTTTTATATTTTTATATTTTTATATTTTTATATTTTTATATTTTTATATTTTTATATTTTTATATTTTTATATTTTTATATTTTTATATTTTTATATTTTTATATTTTTATATTTTTATATTTTTATATTTTTATATTTTTATATTTTTATATTTTTATATTTTTATATTTTTATATTTTTATATTTTTATATTTTTATATTTTTATATTTTTATATTTTTATATTTTTATATTTTTATATTTTTATATTTTTATATTTTTATATTTTTATATTTTTATATTTTTATATTTTTATATTTTTATATTTTTATATTTTAATATTTTAATATTTTTATATTTTTATATTTTTATATTTTTATATTTTTATATTTTTATATTTTTATATTTTTATATTTTTATATTTTTATATTTTTATATTTTTATATTTTTATATTTTTATATTTTTATATTTTTATATTTTTATATTTTTATATTTTTATATTTTTATATTTTTATATTTTTATATTTTTATATTTTTATATTTTTATATTTTTATATTTTTATATTTTATATTTTTATATTTTTATATTTTTATATTTTTATATTTTTATATTTTTATATTTTTATATTTTTATATTTTTATATTTTATATTTTTATATTTTTTATATTTTTATATTTTTATATTTTAATATTTTTATATTTTTATATTTTTATATTTTTATATTTTTATATTTTTATATTTTTATATTTTTATATTTTTATATTTTTATATTTTTATATTTTTATATTTTTATATTTTTATATTTTTATATTTTTATATTTTTATATTTTTATGTTTTTATATTTTTATATTTTTATATTTTTATATTTATATATTTTTATATTTTTATATTTTTATATTTTTATATTTTTATATTTTTATATTTTTATATTTTTTATATTTTTATATTTTTAATATAATTATATATTTTATATTTTTATTCATTTTTATATTTATTTTATTTTTATATTTTAATATTTTTATACTTTTATATTTTTATATTTTTATTTTATATATTTATATTTTTATATGTTTAATATAATTATATATTTTATATTTTTATTTATTTTTATATTTATTTTATTTTTATATTTTTATTTTATATTTTTATACTTTTATATTTTTACTTACTTACTTACTTAAGTGGCCCATTACAACTTACGAACATGTTTCATAAGTTTGAGGCCTGAAGTACGAAAGAATTCCACACGCTTCGGTCTTGTGCATGTGTTCTCCAGTTAGTCCTACCAGATGGTGGCACGTCGCCTACCACTTGGTCCTTCCAACGGAGTTTGGGTCTCCCTGCTCTGCGCCGTCCTTCAGGTTCGCCTTCAAACACCTTTCTCGCTGGAGCATTTACATCCATCCTGGCAACATGACCCAGCCATCGTAGTCGTTGCATTCTGACTCTTTTAGCTACGTCGATGTCGTGGTAAACCTCATACAGCTCATGGTTCATCCGATGGCGAAACTCGCCGTCGACACAGATAGGTCCATAAATTTTTCGGAGTACTTTTCTCTCGAATACTCCCAGGTTTTGTATGTCCGTTGTCGTAAGCACCCATGATTCGGCAGCATACAAAAGAACGGGTAAGATTAGCACCTGGTAAAGCTGTTTCTTAGTATTCCGAGATAAGGTGGTGTTACTAAAGTGCTGCCGAAGTCCGTAGAAACATCTATTGGCTAGCACTATTCTCCGTTTAATTTCTTGGCTGACATTATTTTTCTTGTTGACGGAAGATCCGAGGTAGGTAAACTCGTCGACTACCTCAAAACAATAATTGTCAACGTTCACGGTGCGTCCCCAACGAGAGGACTCTTTGTTCGTCGAAATCATTATTTTTGTTTTGTCCTCGTTGACCGCTAAACCCATTTTTGCTGACTCCTTTTCTAGTGATGAGAAAACTGCAGTAGCATCCCGCAGATTTCGACCAATGATGTCAATATCATCGGCATAGGCTAGTGGCATGTGGCTCTTGTGGAATATGGTGCCAGACATGTTGACACCAGCCTTTCTCATCACCTTCTCCATAACTATATTAAATAGTGTACAGGACAGGCTATCGCCCTGCCTGAGACCTCTTTCCGTGTTAAATGGTTCAGACTGATCCTTACCAATCTTAACAGAGGATTTGGTGTTGTCTAAGGTACATTTGCAAAGTCGAATCAGCTTTGCAGGAATACCAAACTCAGACATAGTCTCATAAAGCCTATTCCTTATCGGAGAGTCGAAGGCAGCTTTGTAGTCGACAAAGAGGTGGTAGGTGTCGATCTGTTTTTCATGGGTTTTTTCCAGGATCTGTCGTAAGGTGAATATTTGATCCGTCGTAGATTTGCCAGGTCTAAAGCCGCACTGATATGGTCCAATTAGTTTTTCTACAATTGGCTTTAGACGTTCACACAATATGCTTGAAAGGACCTTGTACGCAATTGGTAATAGGCTTATTCCACGATAGTTCTTACATTCACTACGATCTCCTTTCTTGTATATGGGACATAACAGACTGAGACTCCAATCCCCGGGCATGCTCTCCTCTTGCCAGATGTTCTCCATGAGCTGATGCATGCTCCTAATCAGCTCCTCCCCGCCAGCCTTAAACAATTCAGCAGGGAGACCATCGGCTCCAGCAGCTTTGTTGTTTTTAAGGCGGGAGATGGCCATACGTATCTCGCTCTGGCTGGGAGGTGGACAGTTAATACCATCGTCATGGATTGGAGCGGGGTCTTCTGGATTGGTGTCAGTATCCAGTAAATTTCTAAAGAGGTCTCTCCATATCTTCAGAACGCTATCCGGGTCCGTCACTAGCTGACCATCGCTGTCCTTGCAGGAGGGCAACCCTGTTCCACGCATTCTCGCTTTAACTCTCTTGTAGAATTTTCGGGCTTCCCCTCTACTTCGGAGCAACTCAGTACACTCATCCTGTCTCTTCTTCAGCTCCTTCTTTTTTCTTCTAAAAAGACGAGTTGCCTGTCGTCTCTTCTCCCTGTGCCGTTCACGAACAGCTCGCGTTGCCATTGGCTGCAGTTTTGCCCTGTATGCAGCATCCGTCTCTCTCGTGGCATTGCGACATTCGTCATCGTACCAGGCATCTTCTTGAGACGGCTTTGAGTACCCAAGTACGCTTCTCGCAGTCCGTTCTATGGAGTCGGCTATATATTGCCACTGCGAGGTTATATTATCAGGGGTTGGAGCATTCCGCAACAGTTGAGTTAGGTGGTTGGAGTAGGCATCCGCTACCTCTGTGGTCCGCAGTTTACCGATGTCCAGCTTTCGTTGTGCCTGGTTACGTACGTTTTTCGCCATGCTTAGCCTAGTGCGTACCTTAACTGCGGTAAGGAAGTGATCAGAGTCAATGTTCGCACCTCTGATCACTCGTACGTCCAGAACACTCGATGCGTGCCTTCCATCGACTACCACGTGATCTATCTGATTCCTCGTCAATTGATCTGGAGATAACCATGTTGCCTTATGAATATTTTTATGGTCAAATCTAGTGCTGCTAACTACCATATTTCTTGCCGCAGAGAAATCAATCAGTCTGATGCCATTGTTGGACGTTTCGGTGTGCAGACTGAATTTTCCGATTGTAGGCTCAAATGCGGTCTCCCTGCCTATTTTAGCATTAAAATCGCCTAGTACAATTTTGATGTCATGGCTGGGGCTACGGTCATATACATTTTCTAGGCTCTCGTAGAACTCGTCTTTGTCCTCATCGCTTTTCTCTTCTGTCGGAGCATGGGCACATATAAGTGTTATGTGGAAAAACTTTGTTTTGACTCTTATGGTGGCTATACGTTCACACACCGGGTTGAACCTTGAGACTAGGTGTCGCAGTCTTTTGCCAACCACAAATCCACATCCAAACTCGTGCTTGTCCGCATGGCCACTATAGTAGATGTCGCACGTCTTCATGCGCGAGCACCCGTGTCCCGTCCACCGGATTTCCTGTAAAGCGGTTATGTCAGCCTTGTATTTTTCGAGGACTTCCGCCAGTTGGATGGAGGCACCTGGTCTATACAGTGTTCTAACATTCCAGGTGCATATCCTCAAATCATGGTCCTTAATTCGTTTGCGGTGGTCGTCAACATTTTGGGGGGTCCGTTTTATTCTTATCTTACTTCTTTTCATTGCAATAGTATAAACGTCAGTGGCGGGTTGCAAGCCCAGCGCACCACGTCGCAGTTTTCTCCTCCTGCCAGGATTTTATTGCAGCCGCCCATTCTGGGTCAGACGCTGACCAGGGTACCGCTCACTCTGAGCTGACGTGCCTGGGTTTTAGGTTTCGCCCCTCACAGTTAGCCGTGCTCTGACGGGTGTCAAAAGCACGTTTCCAGGCGTCACCACGTGGAGGTACTCCGTTCGCAGTAGTACCACGAAAACGGAGCTCTGTGAGTAGACTTGAAGTGCAATTGGCAAGGATCACTCTGGGTTTGCCAAGTTAAACCGATCAGAAGCTTTACCTTGCATCACACTCCCGACGCCCACTTTTATATTTTTATATTTTTATTTTTTTATAAGGAGGTGGTTTTATTCGATAAGAATCCGACAGACCGCACAACAGTTGCAACCTACACAATTTCCAAGAAAAAAAGTGTCCTATCTTTTAATATGTAGATAGCCCCCGTAAGTGCTAGAGTGATGTAGATTTCACATCCGGAAGTTTTTAGTATGGTTACTAACCACTGCTTATGCTCGTTGACTTATAGCAGATTTCATCACCAGCGGATTTGAATAACTGGCAATGCCACATATTCAAGGCATTCTATGATGAAATGTACACAGACTAGGACTAGCTCAATACTAACAGACGACATCTGCCGCCAGAGGGAGTCGCGTATGTGCACGTATATTGAGGGTACACGTAACAACTGCTTTCAAAATTATATAAATGGCACTCAATTTCTTTTCATTTTCATTCACCCTTTGGGCTTTGAGTCCATTTACTTTGGAATTTTTTGATGGCAGGATGTTAGTCCTTGCATGATACTTTACTTTTTTACTATGTATCGAGAGCCTCTTGCAAATCCAATAACAACATACTTAGTACAAGCAAGACTCTAAACTTTTAGCCATAATCCACAGTTACTCAAACTACAGAAAAAACACTACCGGCCCTTTAACTGTATCAGCACTGGTAATGGAAACAACCTCAGACACAAACCGCTCATAAAATAACATCCCTGATTTTCGCTTTCCACTAATTGTAATAGATTACATGCGAGGCATGCGCACTGAAATCCACGCAACCGCAAACTGTCACAACTGACAGTTGTTTATGCGAAAATACATAAACAGAGAGCCAGGCAGAGAGTAAGCACACTGTCCAGAGAGTAAAGCAAATCAAAGTTAAACCCTCTTATCAAATATTAATGTTGACGTTTTAACAACCAACCCCCCTCCTGAAGAAACGTAAAACCGATAAAATTTGCAAATAAAAACGCAACGAAAGCGGAAAAATTAATAATTAAAACGAAAAATAAGCTGCGAATAGGCTACAACGGCTACGGTGTTAGATAGGCAAAAACGAAAAGCTCCAGCAAATACCTGAAAGTCATAAACTAAAGACTACATTTAGGCTGTGTCTATCACAAAGAGAAAATAAAAAGTTTGCTTTCGAGGGTGCTGCAAAACGGGGGCTGAATGCCGAATTGAATGAAAAGATAGGAGGAAATCATAAAAAATCAAAATCCGAAAATTCATGCGGATGCTGCATCTCTTCTTTGTATTTGTGTATTGTCTTCTGGAAAGCCTACAGGCTAAGAACCATCTATTAATAAATCAATGAGTTATTGTTAAACTGCTAAAATATATAGAAGAAAAAAAATTAATTTATATATACCGCTAAACAACAAAACGTGCAAGTGATGCTGGATAACACATAAATTTGTATCAAGGTGTGAAATTTTGTAAGAAAACAAAAACAACAATATATTGTGCAATACCCAGAAAAACAAGCGGTGCCGTGTTAACATCTCTAAATCAAAGGCAATACATCCTAAGGCATACATTACTTCTAAAATTTCACGTCCATTGTGTAGAAAAAGAAAATAACCAAAACATATCTCATACATGCCTTTATAACATTTGACATTTAAAGCGTAACCTAAACATATCAATTTGTTGTTCTCAACAGCAACGCCTTGTGATAGGCTATGAATTTTGTGTATTAAAGTAAGCTTAGGAAAAAAAGTAGCCAAAAACAAAAAACCCCTATATGTCAATTGTTACCAAATAGCAATCTAGTAAACTAAGCCTACTAAAGGGTAAATAAAAAATAACAATTAAGATGAAATAGTGCAATTGCTTAGTTCATATAAGCCTAGAAGTATACTTTGCAGTAAATGTATATAACTGGCACAAAAATATGCAAAACATTTTATAATCCCAGGCAATATACATAGTAAGTGTAAAAAAGAACAAAACTATATAATCATCTAAAAGTTTAGCAATTACGATACAATAGTGTCTGATACTTTAAAGAAAAATACAAAAACAACAAATAATAGAAATCATCGGTAAAAAAAAATACAAGAAACCATCAGCAAAGTGAATGACGGATAAAATATTGACTAAAAGAAACTAAGGAACATAAACATATCGTGGAGCGACAACAAGAGGAGAGGGCGCAGAGAGCAAGTGTGCAAAAGAACAGAATTTGAAGTGCAAAGGTTGACTGTAAGAGAAAAAGAAGGAATTCATTTGTGGAACTTAAATTATAAATAAATAAAGAAAGCGGATAACAGAAGAAGAGAGATAAACTTATTTTCAAAAGCAATTAAAAAAGTAAACATCACACGAAGATATATCATCGAGTAAAAGTGTAACGACAGAGTGCTTCGCAAACATCATAAGAGGTATTGTGGAAAAATCCAACCGAAAGCAAGAGAGTAAAAGTGTAATATGTGGAAGCAAAGTTAAAGATAAATTAAGAGCGTCGATTTTATAACAAGAGCATATTAAAAGAGCTTCTAAGAACGCACAAGAGCAAAAGTGAAAAAAAAATATTAAATGAAAAAAATATAGTTAAAATAGTCGAGTGTTAAAATCAAACCACAGAAATTGCCAAAGATTTCAAACAAAACACCGGCATACAAAATATATTTGAGCCATAACTACAGAATAAGCAATGAGGAAGTAAGTTACGTTTAAAGTATTCCACAATAGCAAATTTTCTATAACTATAAAAAAGAGAAGTGAATAATATGTAATAATATTACTTCTTAAGAGAAAAATGCTGAAAGCGACTTACCAATAACAAATATTTAAAAGACTGCTACAACCTGAAAAGAAGAAAAACCAATGATATTAATAATAAAAACCGGTATTTTTTCTATATAAAACTGCAACATAATAAGGAAAATCTGCTCAAAGTTTTTTTTTTGTTTATTTAGGATGAAAGGTATTGAAAAGAAAGAATAATATAGTATATAAGATATCAATCGGATCATATGTATCAAAAAGAAAGATTAAGGTATCATATAGAAAAATTTCCACAATTTTCATATATGATAGTTTCTAGTCGACTCTACTCCAAAAATATGCTATTATGACAAAAATAAAACATAAAGAAAATTGTACAACTTGCTTCGGCCAAAGCTTTAGGGAAGATTTCCTCAACATTTTTACAAGATGTGGAATATTTTTGCAAGAGTTGAATGTGCAGCTGACGTTTAGGCTACCAGATTACTGTAGCATAGTTGAGACAGAACAAATTCAGTATCATCGGATTTTGGGCGGTCATATTCATTGACTTACTGTTTGTAAAACGGCCATAAGATTCCTGTAGAACGTGTACACTACTTCTAGAATTGATCATGTACGCTTGGTATCTCTCGGTTACCCTCATATGGGTTCCAGGTGTTGGTAACTTCCGCCACCCACCATCGTAAACTTGAGCGAAGTTTACTGTGACATTGGTGTTCCTTTCTCAAGGCGGAAACAGCTAATTGCAGGGGGACTCAAACTTATTGCTAAGGAGAGGGGGGAAAAGGACCTACTTGCACAGCGACCAAACAAATTTGACCAAACATGTATAATAACCAAAATCTCTCTTTGGAGGTCTCCAAGCAACTCACAACGTCCGAGAGATCACGTATTCCCCGGGCAATGCCATTTAGAGTTAGCAAATGTGAGAAGGCTCTGTTAGCCCCAAGGAATTAAGATCGGGTGCGGTTGCCTAATAAGAAACTATCCTTAAACAAAACAAATTATTATGAAAACACGAAGTATATATCCTAGGGGATATATAATATGACCGCTGTCAGAACATGACATTAACATATTTCTGGGAGATTTTAATGCCTATATAGGAAGAAAAGATGCTCTTGCTTCAGTTTTCGGGAAATTCAGTCTGCACAACAACACCTTCGATTACGGGTTCAGACTGGTTAGCTTCGCGTCTGCATGAAACATTGTTGTGAGTGGAACCAGAAATCCCGCATAAAGATATCCATAAGGCATCCTGGATATCCCCTGAACAAAATTCAAGAAACCAGATTTATCAGTGCTAAAAACGATAGTAAACAAACACAAAGGAAGCTAGACATTGAAAAGCTGCATGCCAATGCCTTCTACATCCAACTCTCTCATTTACTTCGAACCAACCCCCTAATTCTCAAGTTATCGACACCGAATGGCAGCATATTGCCATTATCGTGCCCTGGTACCAAAAGGTAAAGAGCAAAGGTTTTTGACCAGGGATCCCCACCTATTAGGATGGAGACGGAATTCTGGTCACTGACATTCAGAAGTGTAGCAAATATGTAAGGAACACTTTTGATCTCTACCCGTTCCCGAAGGCAGTATAAGTGACGAAATAACACCAATTATCGACGATGGAGTAGACTGTCCCCCACCGAGCCAAAACGAAATCATTACACGGCTCAAAAACAATAATGCTGCGGGAGCCGATGGTCTGCCGGCAGAGCTTTTTATAGCCGGCGGCTATGACCTGGCAACCTGCACGCATCAGCTTTTAACACAATTTGGCTCAAGGAGTGTATGCCCAATGATAGGATTGAGGTGTTCTATGTGCCGTGCTTAAGAAAGGCTGTACCAACTATCGCGGGATCAGCCTATCGCGTACAAGGTCCTAGTGAGTTATGTGAAAGACTAAAGTCCATTTTAGCGAGACTAATCAGTGTGGCTTTAGACCTGGCCAAATATTCACACTACGAAAAATACATTTCTGTAAATGGTATCACTTGGGGACCTATATATGGACCTGAAGGCGGCTGCCACATTACCCAACCTAGGCTAACCTATTATTGGTCCATAATCATTAGTTAGTATGTTTTGGCATATTTTTTGGTATTCACCTTTATTACTGTATGTTTCGTCTAAAGTGTTGTGTTGTGTTTATTAGTTGGTTGGAATATGTATTGGCTATAATGGCGGTTTGCTGCCTTGCTTCTAGATTTGATGCGTTTGGCAACGAGCGTGTTGATAGCCTGGCAATAATAAATGATCAATTCAACATTGCGTTGGATGGACTAAATCCTCCCGATTTTAGCCTCTGTTGGGTCCCAGGACATTGTGAGATCCAATCCATTGTAATGAATCAGCAGACCTATTGTCCAAAGAAGGCTGTACAATGCCTGATCATGATTCTCTGGAAGATGTTCATCTGCCCATTTATAACCTTTTTGGTATAGTAGAGGATTGGATGTGGAAAATTGCCAGCAGACTTTGGATCTCCAGAACCGACTTTATAACTGCTAGATCGCTGTGGCCGGAATTCTGCAGATCCCGATCGGCGTACATGGTACCCGATAAGCAAATATGATAGATCCATACCGGACTTTTGCCGTATGTGTGAGGAGGAGGCTAAGATAGTTGGAGAAAGATTATATAGAGGACCTAGATTCTCTCTTTTCAGTCGGCGCAGGCAAATTAATATGTTAATGTAGTGCCTTCCATGGCTAGCTGAACCAAGATGACGATTGGGGTGTTCTCATGATTTTCTCTTCTTTCTCTTTCCTCGTTCCTTTTTTTCTCCTCCATTCTCCTTTTTCTAGTGGACAATCACAATGGATCAGCAGATCTCGATGTGAAGTGTGACCAGATTACACTTGTTCACAAAATACACATAAACTTAGGAGCGTTTTTCGCACTGGTGGTAATATGACTCTATATTTGCACTACGTGATCAATTTGGTTAATTGTACTTTGATCAGGGAAAATCCTGGTCGACTTGTAGACATCTTTTTGTTGAAATCTTTTTCCATAAATCTTTCTTTACGGCGTACCAGATAAAAAAAAACATACACATCGGCAGCGAGGCGGTGGTGGCGATCGCACCGACGTCGTATTCTTCTTCGTAATATTTTTGTTTGTGTTTCTTCGTTTTCGTGCTAAACCCCCACCATAGAAAAAGCTCACACAACAAAGAGTATTTTTTTTTGTTATTTTGATGCGGCGGCGAACTATCCCGGTAAAAGCGAGTACACCAGTAGTGGCGAAAACTACTACCGCCGCAGATCATTGGTGTACACCTGACACATTAAAAAGCGTTACCGACTGAATATCTCTTCCTTTTACACCATTATAATCTCCCAGATCATTATTAATGGCATCCCCTCGTCTTTGTCTTCCGTCGGGGGGTATACAAATATGGATCAGGCATGATCAAAAATTTGAAGTGAAGAACAGTATTGTTGTTTTCTGTTCAGAGCGATATATATATGTTTCTATTATTGCATGACTTGTATAGGTTTATGTTTAGTACAATTAATGTAACATAGGTGGCGCTCGAATTATCATAATAAATATGATTTTGGTATGACATATAAATTGCTATTATTTTCTCATATTCTAATCGCCGTTGCTTGTTTATCTCTTCATAAAGCATGACGTGAAAATATTTCGTAATTCAGTCATTCACAGGTTTAAGCCGTAAGACCATATGAACTCTCATCCAAATTCAGCTTTCTGGATAGCTGTCGTGTGTACTAGATAGGGTCGGGAAAAATTTTGACTCGTTCACTCCCCAGTTTTGTAGTTTGTCCAAACTGAAAGTTTTTGAAAAGTAGCTTTTCATCGATGTTGATTTAGCCAGTACCCCGGCCGGGAATCGAACCCGGTACCTTCGGATTGCTAGTCTACGTCGCTTCCCATCGAAATAGTATTTATGTTTTTCGAAGTGCACCTGCCATCAACGTCGCACTTATAGCAGCCTTCAATTTACAAAATATGATACGACGAGAGCAGGATGAAGTTGTTTGGTACGAATTGTTGTCTCTGAGCTGTTTGGTGCTACGGGAGGAATTTGATTTGCCATAAATAAAGTTACATTAATATCAGGCCAGGTTAAGGTTTAATATTTGAATAAAAACATTTCTTATTTTAAATTCCATAAGCAACATCATTTCAAAATTTTAATACAAACAACTTAGGGAACATAATTGGAATAGAACAGTGTAGCCTTCCTATAGGCTTGCGAGGCCAGGAACAAACATATTTTTCACATCAAAATATATAAAAACCTGTAAGAAAGTCTCAGTCGGTCAACCCGATTCACATATACCCTCACCCTCAGTAAAACATAAAATTTTCTATTATACTGATATTATTACTCGATTTAAAAAGTGGGCGGTGTGGTATATTTGTATGGGAGGTACCAGAAGGGGTGTGTCTAGACTTCCATATTTTTTTCTCAAAACCATTATCCAGCTTGAGCTTTACATAATACGGAATATGGGCACGATCGCGTTATGTCTGTTAATAATATTCACCGATTTCTAGAGTATGCGGTACCAGATGGGTATCGAAGGTACCGGATGGGGCGTGGCTAGACTTCCAGTTTTTTCTCCAAAACTCTATCCTGCTATAGCTTTACTAAATAAAGAATTTTGGTACGATCGCGTGGGATTTATTGATATTATTAATCCATCTCCTAAGTGGGCGGGAAGGTACATTTGTATGGAAGGTAACAGAAGGGGCGTGGATAGACTTCCAATTTGCAATTTACAAAACTTTATCCTGTTATAGATTAATTAAATATAGAATTTGGGTACGATCCCGTTTGGGTGTATTTATATGGGAGATACCAGGGCGGGGTCATGTAGCCCATTTGGAATACCGTAAATGGTTTTGGAGAAATATTAACTCGTGCAAAATTTCAAAACATTTGGTTGAGTCTTTCGAAAGTTATCGTGTTTACCAGCCAGATAGCCAGACAAATAGACAGACATGGCTCAAAAGACTTTAATGATCATGAATCGAATTTGGTTAAAAAAGAAACCAGGATCTTAAGTGACTCCTTCTGTGTGTTACACTTTTGGATCGTATCACATGATATAAATTTTGTAAATTTATAAGAAAACCTAACAAATTATTTGTTTCTTTTTCAGAAATATTGGAATTGATACAAGACAACAACTTTAAGGCATTCTCTGATATGGGCATAAATTACAAGATATAGACGACTACCTTGTGGATCACCAGAGGGTCAATTACTGAGACTAAGCGCAAATTCATAATTAACAAAAAAATAAGTTCGGAATTAAAAACAAATACTAAATAACACAACCGAATGAGAAATTAAAAATTGAGAAGAATTAAAAATAATATATTAAACAAAACAATAAAAAAGAACAAAAAAAAAATATTGATAACTAAAAAATTCGGGCGAAGAAAATTTTTGATATATGGAAATGCAGTAGCAACAAAGCAAATAGTTTACCGAATATAGCAAATGGAACAACAGTAATTTAATTTAAAACAAAATACACAAGAAAAACTATTAAGTTAATTGTAAATCATCGGCATTAACATTTTAAAACCACGAGTTTCATGCCAAAATATTTAATTTATGGCAACGCAACAGATTGAACTCAAAAAATTCACCAAACTTAATATTCAAAGTGATTAATATTCAAAATATTCATTAGTGATTAATAAAAAAATATAATAAATATCATATACGTATGTATTTAAAAATAAAAACGATACGCAAGATAAAAATTAAATGTCGTGTAAAAAAAATATTTAAAAAAAAAACTAAACCATAATACAAGAAATACAATTAATTAACATATAAGGAAAAAAAAAATACATAAAAAATAATAAAGAAAAAAAAATAGTTGAAAGTATTAACAAAAATAACAAAACCTTAATGTCTTGCTTATAGAAATATTACAGAAAAAAAAAATAAAAAAAAATATTAGAAAACTAAGTATATGTGCTGTTCGATGTTTGAAAGTATTTAACAAAAAAAAAATAAATAAAAAAAACTTGCAATTACAAAATAATATTAACAATTTTCTAAGTTTGGCGTAAAATAAATTAATGCTATTTAAAATAAATTTAAAAGGAAAACCTATAAAAAAAAAATTAATAAAAATCTAAACTTAAAAAAAACCAAGTTAATAATTACATTCTAATTTATTAGCTGAAATAAACGAAAATAAAAAAAATGTTTTAAAAATAATTTCCAACACAAGTCTACATGAAAATTTAACATAAATATATACATATCTATACATATCTTGATGTTGTAATATATACTACAACTCTTCAAATACAATGCCGGTTTAGAAATTGTAATATCCCTTACACGTAACGATACATATCATCATATAACTTAGCCTTTAGTTTACTTTAACTACTATAAACTTTCTCTGTCTTACTGAGAAACTAACAAAACTATCTTCATGAGTTAATTGAATTTTTAATTTACTTTAAATATCGCATACATATCAAGCTCTCTAAGAGCAATCACGTAAAGCGAATTTATTTATTAAAACAAAAAATTTAAATATTTGAAAAATATTTAAAGAAAACAAACTCTAAGTTGACAAAACTTTACTAAAATATTTAAAAAAAAAAATAATACAACTCTTACAACAATATAACAAACTAAACGAAACTAAACATATCATTTTAAAGTAAACACATCATATTATACAAAAAAAAAACTATATTACCATATTAACTTTTCTAACAAATCTACGACTATCTAATCTATCCAACTTTATAACCAAAAAATAAAACAAAACAATTCTTCGACATCAGCAGTAACAGGACGTTCTTTGCGGATAATAGGTAAGTCAGTAAAAAATTAAATTTTTTAATTTCCAAATAGATTTTCCAAATAATAGCAATTGTATGTCACACTATGCCAGATGGATATGATGGAACGTGAGTACAATCTTTATTCCGCAAAGACTAAAAAAGACTTTTGGACATAATTGTAATGGACAAGTGGTAGGCATAACAGTACGCACGCAAACAACAATATAATGTGCTTGTATGCGGTTCTATACTAAGCGTCAGCGAATTGTACCGAGAAAATGTTGTGTTCTCGCTACAAACATTGAACATTGTTTCCCCGTCTTTTATTGTGTCTATTTTTGTATTGAATAAGACGAAACAAACGATTGTGATGTTGCTCTCATTTCCTGTTGTTGTTGTTGTTGTTGTTGTAACAGCTGGTGGTAGCTGGGGTGATAATTCTTTATACCGATTTTCTATTTATCGGCACTCGATCGGACATATAATCCGATTATCATACGATCATTGTTGGCAACTCTGTTCGTTACTTTTGTAGATAACAAGGTTTGTGTCAAGGATTGCTAGATGTTGTTGTTGTGAGTTTTTACGCCAAATTCCACCAAAGATGGCACCAGCTGGCTTGTTGATTTAAATGAGATGTTGATAAATCATTTTCCTTTTTCCTTGATCCTTGTGCTATCTGGATTTTTGTAGTGGAAGCATCTAGGATGAGTTTTGTTGGCTGGAGAACTTGAAAGTATTTTAAAAAGTAATTTTTCATCGATGTTGATTTTGGCCAGAGCCCCGGCCGGGAATCGAACCCTTCCACTGAGCTATCGAAGGCCACGCTCTCATTTCCTAACGATCATTGCCGTTCTCGCAAGGCTTTGGGGTGCATATCACTGTTAAAGATCAATTCGGCTCTCAGTATAATGAACGGTTTAGGGGAAATAAGGGATTTCTATTTTAAAGGGAATATCGAACCTGGACTGTTCACTCGATTCCCAACATGTGTCTTTAAGCTTAAATCGTTAAAAATCTATTTTTATGACCTCCCGAGGCTATATGACGCCTATCACTTTTAAAAACCAATACAACTCTCAGTATAATGAAAGTTTTAATGGGACTAAGATATTTATATATTAGGGTTAAGATCGAACTCGATTCTCAACATGCATTTTTTAAGCTTAAATCTGTGAAAATCACTTTTTATACCCTCGCGAGGCTGTAGTATGCCTATCACTCTTATAGACCAATAAGTCTCTCAGTATAATGAATGTTTTAGACAGGCTAAGAGACTTCTATATTAGAGGTAAGATCGAACCAAGACTGTTGTTTTGATTGTCAACATGCTTTCCTTAAGCTTACATCTATGAACAGCACTTTATAGGAAGTAGTAAGTTACGTTGAGAAAGATTTATTTGTTGGGGAATTTACTTTGGCTTTTTAGTATTGTAAATTGGAGCCTAATAAGGATGACCCTACTGGAGGTGGGGGAGAACCAGAATCTTGAGTGGGGTGGCTAGAACAATGCCATGCAATCGCATAAGTAATTCGAAACTTTCAGTGTACGCAATAAGGTAATAATGGGGAAGGAGACGAACACCCCAAAAAGAGGGAGTTGATATGGGAGGTGGAAGTTGTTTTTTTTCTGATTTTTATCCTCTTAGAACTTAGTTTCCGCTTGAGGGATCGAAACTAAACTACAGCTGTGATAGTGGGGAATGAGACCGACACCTCCATTAAAGGGAGGTGAAAGTAATATTTTGTTCTCCTCTTACAACTTAATCTTCGCTTGAAGGGCAGAAACTTGAGTACAATATTTCAATTCGATAGCTCTTAAACTTAGTGTGTATTCGGGGGGACAGATACGGACACCCAAAAAAAGGGGTGTTTGTATAGGAGGTGCGAGTGGTTTTTGTCCGAACTTGCTGCTCTTAGAACTAAATCATCGCCTGAGGGATAGTAACTTGAGTACAAAATCTTAACTCGATATCTATTAAAATACGATTGTAATCGCAGAGAGAGAAACCAAAAAGGGGGAGTTTGTATGGGAGGAGGGAGTAGTTTTTGTCCGATTTTGGTCATCTTAGACCAGAACCTCCGCTTGCAGTATATAAGTTTGTCTACCAAATTTCAGCTTTATGGCTCTTAAACTAAGGCTGTAATCGGGGAGACAAAAGAAAACCTCCAAAAAGATCGATTTGGTATGGGAGATTGGAGTACTTTTTGTCGATTCTTGCTCATCTTAGAACTAAACTTCTCAGATCTGAACCTTCTCTTCCAGGATAGAAATTTGTATACCAAATTTCGGCTCGATAGCTCTTAAACTAAGGCTGTAATCGGGGGTAGGATCGACATCGCAAAAAAAAGGGAGTTGGTATGGGAATTGGGAGTAGTTTTTGTCCGATTTTGGTCATCATAACAAATAAACTCCGCTTAAGTGATAGGAACTAAACTACGGCTGTGATAGTTACGACAGAGACAGACACCCCCACAAAGTGGGTGTGGAATTATGGAATTAATGCTTGTGAACCAAATTTCAGCTCGATAGTTCATAAACTATTGCTGTAGTCGGGGGTAGATACAGACAGACAACCCCAAAAAGGGGGAGTTTATATCGGAGGTGTAAATAGTTTTCTCCGATCTCATCTTAGAAAGCAACCTCCGTTGACAGGATAAAGGCCTGCATACCAAAATTCAGGTTTATAGCTCCTTAACTACGCATGTAATCGCCGGGACAATATCCCAACAAGAGGCAATTTGTTTTGGTGGTGAGAGCAGTTTTTGACGGATCTGGCTTACCTCAGAACTCAACTTTCGCTTAGAGAATAGAAGTTTTCGTACAAAATTTTAATTGGTAAGTGAGAGCTAATTGGAGGACAGATCCCAAAGCGAGGCATTTTGTAGTCCGATCTTGCTCATCTAAGTACTTAAACTCCACTTAGACAATAGAAGCTTGCATACTAAGTTTCAGCTCAATATATCTTAAGCTACGGACGGACATCCTTTTAATCCACTTAAATTGTCATAACTACCACGCCTCCTTATGGGTGTTACAAATGGATTAACAAAACTGAATATACCCTTCACTCCGTTCGTGCGATTAGTAAAGGGTATAGAAAATTTCGTTTACACCTTATGAAAGAGGTAGGAGATAGCCTCTCGCCCATTAGCCTATTTTTAGACTCACATAATGGCACCTCCTGTATATAGCTAGACGAGTGAGAACTACAGTTATCTGAAAAGCTTTTACTTGACATTTAGTGAGAAGTTGCTGTCGACAACATCTAGGGGGGTGTCGATGTAAGAAATGTAGATGACTGAGAAAGGAATTGGACCTTGGATCTCCCGCGTGGTACTCGCGTGTTCTAGTCTTCATGCCACTGTCGATCTCAAGAATTACGAACACGATAACTATAATTTATCGCATACAATAAAGATAGCTAAAAAATTTCTTTAAAATATTTTTATCGATGATTAACTATCAATTCAAGCCAATTTCAATCATTTCCCACTATCCGGTCACAACATATTTGTGGCACTCCACTTATACACAACTGCAGACAAAAGCATTTAAAAACATTGGCAAACAAAAACCCCCAATAAAAATAACTTTATGACTTAAAGTTAAATTTCAAAGATAAACTTTAAAAAAAATCATAAAAACTAAATGAAACAAAAAACTGTCTCTGATTTTGTTCAATAAAGAGAAAGAAATTTCCGGCAACACAAACGGAGAAAAAAATAAAAAGAAACTTTGCAAATGTTTAACTTTTCAACAACAACAAAACGAAATCTATATAAATGCCTAAGTTTTAATATAATAAAATAGATACACAACAAAATAGAACAAATGTATATATCATAAACTGCAACGAGTATTCAAATATTTAAAGAAATTTTATTTATTCCCATAGCTAAATTTAAATTGTTGGTCCAGGAAAAAAAGGAACTTAAAAAACTTTTTCAGATGAACCTAAAAATTTACCTTTAAATGAATGTTTTTACAGACAGATATAAATACATTAGTATTTAGTCGTGTGCCGCCGTTCATCCCACCTACATTCATACTTGTTTGGGGTTTTGTTCTTAACATAGCAATAAAAAGTGGGTATAATTATGTTGGTTGTGGTCAAAGACCGCCTAAATGTATGCCAGGGGAAGCAACAATGAAACAAAGACCAACAACCAAACTGCAGCCACAGTACTTACAATGGAAATTACCATTAACGCCATATGTTACAGTTTTTATAGTCTAAACCGCACTGGTCTGGTGGATGTGATTGGTTCGTTTGGTGGTTTGTAACATGGTTGGAATTCTAATCGAAATAAGCAATGACTTTTGGTGAAACAATACAAAAATAATATATATGTACAAATATTTTTGTATGTACATTCGTATTTGATAGGTGACTGAGGCATCTGCCCTTGCTGTTTGACCCTGGAACTGATCGAATAGAAACTATTAGCATCAGGACAAAATATTTTTTATGAGCCGAATATTATGTCAGTAGTTACAAAACAGCAACAGTCAAAAGTTGAGCAAAATCGGACAATTTAAAGACGTGCCCCAAAGTGGTCAAAGGTCAAATGGAGGCTGGAGGACTGTTTCTCTAATCGCCTTGAAAATTTGTGTAGATGCATTTTGTAGCAAAGTTAGTAATCCAACAAAAAATAGTCGGGATCGGATAATGGGCGTGGTAGTAATCTTGAAATTTTAAAGGGCTGTACCTCATGAACTATTAGGGGCATTAAGCTGATATTCGGTATGTGTTGTTGGTACAGTATGAATTACAGCCAGGGTGGAAGTGGGCTGTGCCACGCCCCATTTAAAAGAAAACTTTATAACAATCATAATTATAGTTTTATCGTCCTGAAATGTGCACAGTATAGTAAAGATAACCAGGGTTTTTGGAAACAAGTTGGCAAAACGGGCCGAGGGGCTGTCAATATTTGACTATTACATATGTGCGAGAAAATGAAAGTTCAATTCCTTAATCAAACATTAAGAAAAAACATATTATTTGCTAGGGACATTTGACCTCTTTGGGGCACGGCAAATAGTTGTTCTATCTAACTAGAATTTCCGACATGTAATTTTTAGAACATCTTTAACAAAAGTCACATGCAGCTCGCGAATGCCGTTGATGCAGATATCATTGGCCGTGGATTTAGGGATGTTACTGAAGCCTTTACGAGCATTGAAAAGTAGTCGGAAGTGAATCTGGTGACAGACAAAACCAAGTTATTTGTTTCGACGAACAAAGAGTCCACAGCGTGAACGTTGACATCTATAACTTAGAAGTGGCAGTGGCGTTAAATGAACCACAAGCTGTATGAGATGTACAACGATATCGACGTAGTCAAGCGCGATGAAAAAGACAGAATGCTCTGTAGGAATGGATGAAAATGTTCCATCTCGAAAAATTTTTGTCAATAAACTCGATAGGCGGCTCAGGAGGGGGCGGCCAAAACTTCGTTGGATGGACCAGGTGAAAGAGCTGTTATCTACACTTGGTGTGACTAACTATCTACGGAGCGCAAAGGCCTTAGCGCTTGAAATTCTTCTCTACGTGCTGCTACTGATATATGAATTTCTGTTGCTGCTGCCAATTAAGAAGAATATTTACATCAATTGGCAAGATATTCCGGTCGGGCATTTTTAAATTTGAACATTTCACTTGATACTAGAATAACGTCATGGGCCTAAACAGCGGCATTGTAGTTGGTTCTAGTGGGGTTGAGCCCAGCATCAGGTCAGGTCGACAAGACGATACTAGATGTAAAACGCTTGTGACATCTCTCAACTTCTTAAACGCCCCTGATTCTGATGCTTCGGACACACATGGAAGGATAACATACAACATGGCATACAAACACTTTATTTTGTCCGCATAATCTGTGCCGTAGTACCCCGTCTCTGTACATGCAGCTTCTTCGGAGCGTGGTGACACAGTTTATATAACCTTGCCCTACTTGTAGGAGGGTATATATCATTTGGTACGACCCAAATCATTTGGTACGACCAGATGTTTCTTTGAACCAAATTCGATATTTCCATCTGTCTGTCTGACCGGCTGGTAACCAATTATTTGAAAATTTTCATAAGTTAATATTTCCCCATTACTACTTACGATATTGGAAATGGGCTACACGCCTCTTCTGGTACATCCCATAGGCGGAAATATTGTTTAAGTAAGAGGACCTTCAGGACAAAGAGCATCAAATTTGTATACCCTCATCCTACGGGTAGGAGGTTATATATCATTTGATACGAAGCAAAAGTGTAACACATAGTAGAAGTAGCTTTAGACCATATGTTTCTTTGAACCAATTTCTATTCTTGACATTTTAAGTCGTTCGATCCATGTCTGTCTGTCGGGCTGTTACGCACGATAAGTTTCGAAAGACGTGACCAAATGTTTTGAAATTTTGCATGGGGATAGCTTATGGGCTACATGGCCACGCATCTATTGGTACCTCCCATTCGAATTTATTATTCCCCCCACTTTTGAAATCGAGTAATGTTATCCATACACCCAACGCAATCCTCCCCAAATTTTGTATATTGTATAGCTTATAACTATATAAAGTTTTGGACAATAAATTTGAAGTGTAGCCACGCCTATTCTGGTAAATCCTAAACGAATGTACCATACCGCCCACTTTAGAAATCGAGTAGTTATATCAATACATCAAATGCGATCGCTCCGAAATACTGTATTATGTAAAGCTATAACAGAATAAAGCTTTGCAAATTTTATGTGAAAACTTTCTTGTTCAGTAGTTCAGCAGTTCCGATTTTACCTGACTTGAGTTGATTCGGTGTAATACTTTAGCATGTCCAGGATGCTTCCCTACCTTAACGCCACATTCTCTGATTTAAGGCCACTAGGGATTGAGCGGCACCCGATCCAGCCATGACATCAGGAGACCAGATGTTTATACCAGCGGCGCTCAGTGGGGCCGATTGGAAAAAACCACATAATATGCACACAAATTTTAGAGTATTGTTGTGATAATTTTAAATTTTTTTAGACATTTGTAAAGGGCGAGCCAGTCTTTTGCATTTAGAGGCACCCTCTGTCAACAAAGTTGGCGTTAGAGTGTGTCAAAGTTGACCTCTTTAGTGCTGCTGAAACTTATAAAGCCTGGTACTTCTACACTTACTGCCGGATTACAAACTTATTACCGTGTTTTTTCAATCGGCTCCACTGTGGTGGCGATAGGAAGGACCTCTTTTCCTCTCCTATTCTAAATAACATAGGGTGTCACTGAGAGGCAAGGCCTTCTATCGTCGCTTCCTATAAGAATCCCTGATGAAATGCCTGCATACACATGAAAATAGTAGGACATAATAAACAAAAAATATGCAGTTGATCACCCTTAAATTGTTCTCTATACTTACACTTTTTTCCCAACGTCAGTAAACCTTTCTGGAGTTTGAACTCACTACCTTGCGATTGTTAGTCAGCATCTAGCCTATGAAGATGCATTCGAATTGTTTGACTGAAACTTTTCATAACATGTTGTACGAAAGACAAACGAACTCCTACCTCGTTGCCCTTTCTTTTCATGCCTTCTATGAGAAGGAAGACGGAATGTGTATACACACAAAATGGTGGGAAAAGAAATCATCGAAAACATTGATTCTCCCTTCTTAAAGAAGGCCTGCAGCAGTGGTCTTGAAAGAATGGAGGGAACATGTGCTCCGGATATTTCAGAAAGGAAGGAGAAGGCCTGTTTTTCGGCATGTAAAAACAAGGCTTTGTAGACATGACGTTAGAATGTCTTAGAAGGCCTTGTTGCAACCCTGCTTGAAGAGGCCTTGCTAATTTCGCCGCCGGGAATAGTGTCTCAACTACAACTATACCTGATGCTGCGTTCATTGTCACTCAACTACGAGACCATTGAAAAGTATGGGTCTCACTATTGCTGTAGAAATCAATATCGTGACATTTGGAGGCAGTCACCAACGCTTATTTATAGCTCTCTGACATCAGTAAAGAGCAACGGATGCCTTTTTGGCTCTTTCTACTCCACATGGGACTTTTAAGACGATCAACGATAATTCATAGATACTTGACCTGCACTGCTACTGCACCCTTTATGTGATGGCCGTTCAGATTTTGAAATTTTATATTTTCGAAAAAAAAAAAATTAATCTTGTGAAAAAAAATCTCTAAGCCGTAGCGCATTGATACATTCACTTTATATCCTGCCAACAAATCTTGACAATTATTTAACATTTATTGCTTTGCCAATTTCATCTTATTTGCGCCGTTTTTTTCTCACTTGTTTCTTGTTGTGTTTTTATACTTCCCTTCCTTCCTTTTCGGTTACAAAATTTATTTTCGCTTTATTTTCATGGTGTTTTTTTTCTTGCGGGCTCTTATTGTCCTTTCTGCTTTTGGTGGCTGTAATGGATATTAGCACATATTTTTGTGGTAAATGTTGCGCTTTTGCCTTCACCAGATTCCGTAACCAACAATAACTAGCAATGTAGCTGTAACAAATTATACAGCATACTTGTAGGCAGTAATTTAAAAAGTGATTTAAGGCATACTTTCGATGGATGGCTAAGGCGTAAAGGGAATATAATGAAGTAATGCCCTGTGTTTGAAAGGTGATCATGAAAATTAATGTATTATTATAATGCTGGGTGCCATCATCATAATAATGGTGTCTGCCTTGAAACTTTGTTAATATATTATTTTTTTGATGGACCACTTAGGAGAAAAAGAAGTTATTTAGGTTAGTGATAATACCAGAATTTCAGTGGAGTATTGCTGTGATTGATTGCATCTAATGGAGATTTGTTAAGTAGCCGCCAGGTAATAAATTTATTTGTTATTGCAGGAGAGGTAAACAAACTCGCAACGGTGTCACCAATTTATATTTTGTAATCAAATAATTTCAACAAGTACTTGCAAATGAAAGTTTTAATCAATAACAGTGAATTAAAAAAAACTGCAAATTTTTAATTTAAATTTTAATCTAAAACTGTGAATTCAATAACATTTCCAATATGCTAATCATATTTAATATAAACTTCGCTTTGTATTTTAACAAGGGTATACTTTTAGGCACAAGGAAAACCAATGTCACATTGAGAGCTATCATTAGAATCTATTATTTGCGCAACAACAACAAAACCACACAATATGAACTAAGTTCACTTTTAAATTCTACAACCCAAAAAATAACTACAGTAAATTCAATTACCGCTGCACCACAAGCAAGCGTTATACTTTTAGGGTCAACAAAAAGGAGCATACTTTTAGGCAGGCAAAAACAACGTTAGCACAAGCATATTTTTGGTGTTATGCTTTAGAAATGTTGCTAAACTTTAACCCAATGACATTTATAATTGCTTAACAACAAAGTTTACTCACTTTGGGCAGTCAACCAGCTCCCCCTTCTGGGGTACACCCGCTGCCGCAACCACATTTTAAATGTGTCATGTGCCACTTTAAGCGATTTTATCTTAATATCCTGGCAAATTTCTATTTGTACTTGCTGCCTTAAACAACCCTGAATTTGTAAGAACGACAAGCAGCTAGCAAAGCGGTCTCATTTGTAATTCGCATTTTATTAACCCTTCTTTCTAAAATAAACTGAAGTTTAACTTCTTTACATTTTTATTTTAGTCACAAAGTGGTTGGGAGGAGGGTAAGGACATTTAACGAAAAACCTTGGCATAATCCAATTGCTTAAATATTTGGAAAATTGTAAACACCATGGAGAGAAGCACCACTACCACTAAAATTACCATTCAAATAATCAAAAATGTATTATGTCTTAACTAAGTAACATAGGCTGAGTGCACACAAACTCGCATACTAGCCACACATACATACATATGCCAACATGTGTCAAGGACCTGTTGTTGTCCAACTCCCACCACCTCCTGCACCACTATATCGTTACACTGTCAATCTATTGTATTTTTAATTTGCGCTAAGCTTGAGAGCTTTAACAAATGTTTTATGACATTATAATTATATTGTAATCAACAAAAACAGAATATTTAAATGAATGAGAATCTATTAGAATTATAAAGTAGGTTAGTTTGCCATTGATTGCATACTTTCAGGCTTTTGTGGCAGTTCACTTTGTGTCGTATACTTTTATGCAGTGTGGGGTGTTTATGTATTGATATGATATACATAATAATGTATTTTTTTGTTGTTGTAAAAATTAAAAATACAAATACGTTTTGTTAGGCTGTACAAATTAACCCATCACTTACGAGGTTCTGTCTAGAATCTTATATTAAAGACCGAAGTACATTCTATTGAACCTAATCGGTCATTATTAGTGTGACATTAGAATCGTGTATACACACACCGACAAACCTGAAGAAGACCCAAGAAATGCAAATCAACACTGCATTCAACAGTTCGATACAATAGAAATTATTAGATGCTATTGCTGAGTTTGGTATCCCCGCTAAGCTGATACGACATTGCGGTATTATTCTAGGCTTTAGACAAGGCGTTTGTCTGTTATGCGATACCTTTAACATCATAATGGAGATTATCATGCGTTATTCCGCAGTTAACACGAATGGTACTACTACTTACTTACATAAGTGGCCCATTACAAATTACGAACGTGGTTCGTAAATTAGACGTCTGAAATATTAAAGAATTCCACACACTTCGGTCTTCTGCTTGCGTTCTCCAGTTAGTCCTACCAGATGGTGACACGTCGCCTACCACTTGGTCCTTTCAATAAAGTTCGCATTTAAACACCTTTCTCGCATACACATCCATCCTGGCAACATGTTCCAGCCATCGTAGTCGTTGGATTATGACTCTTTTAGCTACGTCGAAATCGTAGTAAAGTTCATACAGCTCATGGTTCATCCGATGGCGAAACCCGCCGTCGACACAGATAGGCCCATATATTTTTCGGAGTACTTTCCTCTCGAATTCTCCTAGTTTTTGTATGTCCATTGTCGTAAGCACTCACGATTCGGCAGCATACAACAGAACGGGTAAAATTAGCACCTGGTATAGCTGATTCTTAGTATCCCGAGATTAGGTGGTGTTACTAAAGTGCTGCCGAAGTCCGTAAAAACATCTATTGGCGAGCACTATTCTCAGCTTGATTTCTTGGCTGACATTATTTTTCTTGTTGACGGAAGATCCAAGGTATTTAAACACAACTACTACCTCAAAACAATAATTGTGAACGTTGACGCTGCGTCCCCATCGAGAGGACTCTTTGTTCGTCGAAATCATCATTTTTGTTTTGTCCACGTTGACCTCTAAACACATTTTTGCTGACTCCTTTTCTAGTGATGAGAAAACTGCAGTAACATTCCGCAGATTTCGGCCAATGATATCTATATCATCGGCATAGGCTAGTGGCATGTGTCTCTGGTGGAATATGGTGCCAGACATGTTGGCACCAGCCTTTCTCATCACCTTCTCCATAACTAGTGTACAGGACAGGCCATCACCCCGCCTGAGACCTCGTTCTGAGTTGAATGGTTCACGATTTTCCTTACCAGTCATAACAGAGGATTTGGTGATTTCCAATTCCCTATTACTTATCGGAGAGTCGAAGGCTGCTTTGTAGTCGACAAAGAGGTGGTAGGTGTCGATCTGCTTTTCATGAGTTTTTTCCAGGATTTGTCGTAAAGTGAATATTTGATCTATCGTAGATTTACCAGGGCTAACGCCCCACTGATAAGGTCTAATTAGTTTTTCTACAATTGGCGTTAGACGTTCACACAATATGTTCGAAAGGACCTTGGTAATATGCTTATTCCACTGTAGTTCTTAAACTCACTGCGACCTTCTTTCTTTTATATGGGACATAACAGTGTGAGACTCCAATCCCCGGGCATGCTTTCCTCTAGCCAGATGTTCTTCACGATCTGATGCATGCTCCTAATCATCTCCTCCCCACCTGCCTTTAACAATTTAGCCAGGAGAACATCAGCCCCAGCCCCTTTATTATTTTTAAGGTGGAATATTGCCATATTATCTCGCTCTAGCTCTGAGATGGACAGTCAATACCTTCATCATGGATTAAAGCGGGGTTTTCTGGAGTGGTGTCCGTATCCAGTAGATTTCGGAAATGTTCTCTACATAACTTCAAAGCGTTATCCGGGTCCGTCACTAGCTGGCCATCGCTATCCTTTCAGGAGGGCAACCCTGTTTTACGCATTCTCGCCTTATATCTCTTTTAGAATTTTCGGGCTTCCCTTCTACTTCGGAGCAATTCTGTGCACTCATCCTGTTTCGTCTTCAACTCCTTCTTTTTCCGTCTAAAAAGACAATTTGCTTCTCGTCTCTTATCCCTGTGTCGTTCACGAACAATTTGGGTTGCTATGGCTGCAGTTTCGCCCTGCATGAATAATCCGTCTCTCACGTGGCATTGCGACATTCATCATCGTACCAGGCATCTTCTTGAGAACGCTTTGAGTATCCAAGTATGCGTCTTGCAGGCCGTTTTATGGATTCGGCTATATATTGCGACGACGAGGTATTATTATCAGGGCTGGAAGCATTCCGTAGCAGTTGAATTAGGTGCTTGGCGTAGGCATCCGCAACCTCTGCGGTCTGCAGTTTACCAATGTCCAGCTTTCGTTGTGCTTGTTTACGTACATTTTTCGCCACACTTAGCCTTGTGCGGAGTCAATGTTCGCACCCCTAATCACTCGTACGTCCAGAACACTCGATGCGTGCCTTCCATCGACTACCACGTGTTCTATCTGATTCCTCGTCAATAGACATTTGAGAAGCATTAGGCAGAGTTGGGTCTTGCGATAAATAAGGATAAAAGCAATTTATTTGTTTCAACGAACAAAGAGTACTCGTTTAGGACTCTGAGTGAACGTTGAGAACTATAACTATGAAGTGGTAGATGATTTTTTCTATCTTGGCTCTATCATAAACATAAATTATAATTTCAGCCTGGAAATCAATTGACGAGCATTGATCGCAAACCGCTGCTACTATGCGCTAAGTAAGCGATTTAGTGACAAAGTCCTCTCTCGAAGAACAAAGATCCAACAGTACCAGTCACTGATCCTACCTGTCTTTCTCTACAGTTCAGAATCATAGATATTGACACAATCGGATCAATCTATTCTGGGAATCTTCGAGAGTGAAATACTTCGCAAAATATTTCGATCCATCATTGGTAACCCCAAGTATCGTCGTCCAATTAATCATGAGCTGTACAACGACATCGACGTAATAAAGCGCGTTCAAATATACCAAATGTGCTGGCTTGGTATTTTAAGACGAATGGATGCAACCGTATAAACCCAATGGGCGGCGCAGGAGGGGGAGACCAAAAGTTCTTTAGTTGGACCAGAGGAACTAGTTGTTATCAAAAGTGTGACGATCTATCTACGGAGCGCAAAAGCCCGACGTGCTTATAATTCTTTTCTACGTGCGGCTACTGATGAATGAATTTCTGTTGGAGCTGATAAATTATAGAAAGAAGAAGATACGGTTATTTAACGTTAACTTACGAATAAAAATCGTAAACGTTGTGCAGGCTTAACTGGTTCCTCATATACAGAATGAGGGTCAGATCACCTAGGTGAAATTTCTGTATTTCATTGTGAAATATATAAGTTTACCCAATAATTGGGTAAATAAAATACTTGTCGTTTTTATGTAAGTCTTGACTTTTCTTAACATACCAAAAGTCTTGTCCATAATTTTTTTTCCAAAAATTTTCTTAGGAAAGTTTTGTTATATTACCATTATCAGCAGTTATTTGGTAATATTTTAACTAACACTGCATACTTTGTAAGCTCAATTAATTTTCTCCAATATATAGGGTAGCCAGATATTAAAATCGGAAAAACAGTACATTAGTGAATACAAAACAGTAAAACGGAGAAAAAACAGTACATTTTAAATTAAAACATAAAAATGTATTAAGCCTCACATATTTTGAGAATTAATTCAATAAGCAACAAAGACAATGTTAAAAAATAATATTATCTCATAAACGCATTTACACAGAGTATGGTGGCTTAACATGCAAAGGCTCTGAAATCTCAATTTCTTAGAACCTTTGCTTGTGCAGCTAACAATATATAGTTGGTAAATCCTTTTTAATTGCACCAGTTATTGCAAAAAGGGGTTAGAGCATACATTTTTATTGTATGGCATAAATTATAGCCTTTTTATAAATTTACGCTTTAAATAAGTGAAAAAAGTGTTAAAATATTTAAAAAAAAATATGAAATCAATCATGCTATCCTTGGGCAAAGTTTGTACAGATATGCATGTAAATATATGTCGGTGATTTGAATCATTTGTGTGGAAGATACCAGAGGTGGTGTTTTATAACTTTATACTTTTATAAGGTTATTAATCTGACGAATTAAATATACTCATTTGGAAGTTATAAAAGAAATATAAATTTTTAAAAATAGGTAATACCAGAAGAGGAATTTTGCTGTGGGGTTGTTAATAGGCCGAACAGCCACAGCCTATTTATTTTCTAATGGCTTCGTTAAGAAAACTATTAGCAGTAGTAAATTTTCAAAAGGATTGGTCCGTTAAGGTTTACTCGAGTTGTCCTGCTCACCAGCCAGACAGGCGGACATAGCTAAATCATCTTTAAAAGTCCTGAAACGAATTTTGTCTTAAAATATTTGATACTTTCGCGTATCACATGATATATACCCTTATACCTTAGTGTGGATAAAAATGTAGTTATCTTACCGCGATGTTAAAATGTAATTTTCAAACCTATTTCAAAAATGTATGCATCCAAAACAAACACAATGTTGTAAACAAACTATGTGTTTACTATGGTAGAGTGTTTTATATTATCTTCGGCTATTTTTGTAGACTATACCAAACATGTTTTATCAAATATTGAAATGGATTGTTACATAAAACATCAGTAAAATAAAAAACAGTACAAAAACAGTAAAAGGTTTGAAAAACAGTACTTTTGCGTACTGTTTTACGTGTTGTGCATAAAACAGTACATTAACAATAAAACAGTACATGTACTGCTAAAAACAGTACGTCTGGCTACCCTACCAATATAGCATAACTTAAGGCCGAAGCGCCGATTGTGCTGCCCTTCAATGTAGTGGGCAAAATGCACACTTCCTTTTCTAAGGCTTCATGTCATTAAGTTGGACATCTCATTAAACATCATAAAATAATAATTTCAGATATAATATGTCCTAATTATTCGTAGCACTCTCCCCTCCCCGCCCCAACACTAGCTCATGCTCTGAAAGCCAACAATTTAGCGCGTAATTAGTCATCGAGCTGTCATGACGTGACCTTGATATGGCAATCAGTGTTTTGCCACCAAATGACATTTGAAACCAGTGGTAGCTGTTTTACAAAAAAGCGAAAAACACAAACTACAAAAAAACAAACTGATTAATAATGGTAAATTAGCTGCAGGTGTTTATTAGGGCATACTTTAAGGCGCCATTAAGAAAAATGTTGTAATGGATATTAAAAGTGGTCAATAGAAGTGTGGAAAGGATAAGGGTACGGACTAAGGGTTTAGTGGGTAGTAAAAAATATACATATAATATTCAAATTATAATAAAATACAGTTACATTAAAAGACCGTATCAAAGCAATTGTAATAATAATGTGTATACTGAGGGTTTTTAGGCGCATATATATTTTTAGCCTAAACGATACTTTGGAAATATATTACTGTAAAGTGTCGAGTGAAAAAATACACATAAAAATTTTAATAAAATAAAACGCAGTTAAATATCATAGCTGTATATAATATCATACTGTTATCATATTTTCCAAGCGGGTTTTAAAAGGTTTTTTTTAAAAAAAAAAAAGAGGTTCAATGTTGCTATGGAATAAATCAAGCTGTATTAACGACATTATTTTTGAAATTTTAAAAGCTCATGTATGTCATTATACTATTCGCCGTGGCTTCCCACGTAGCACAGATTCCAGTGCTAAAATTTTCAACGACTCTGCCGCATAGATCCGGCTAACTTTGAGCGATGATTTGGGTTATGTTGACTTTAAGGACTCAGTCGATTTCGGCTTCTCATAATATACCTGTGACTTTACAAATCCTACTAGAATAAGTCTAGCGGAGTTAATCGACATTAGTATTATTATCATTAGCATGGCATTATATTTAAAGTTGAAAACCCTAACAGTGCAATTATTATAATGTTTTCCAAGAGGGATTTTCGGTTAGCTTAAATTTACTTAACTAAAGCCTATGCAAAAAGCGTAATTTGTTTTTGACCTTAACGTTATTATCAACCTATCTAACATAAAGTCAACATCTCCTTTACAAATATCGATTATAAACTCTTCTAACCATGCCATTTACTTCCGTTTGCTGTTTTCGGATATTATCAATAGTTTATTGGTCCTTAAGGTTTACCTTTCACAAAGTGTTCCTTTTTCTTGTACCCACCCCCCCCCCCCCCCCCTCTTCAACTACTCACTCCTTTTTGTCTATTTACACTCCATTTGCTAAATTCCCCCTCTATGGTTCGCACACAAATTATGGACATCCATTAAATTTTATCATTATTTTCTATCCCGCACCGTCGCATAAATTGAACTAAAACTATCATTAAACATTAAATTTAACTCACTATCATCAGCTATAGCTCCCATCACCTCCCGTTAACGGAGGGTACCTCCACTTTGTCGTCATCAGCAGTGACACTATGACCATCGCCACCACCAGCAAAGCACCACTACTACCAGCCAGTCATTACCTTGGTAAAAGCAAGAACACAAACTGTTAAAGGATATGAGTTTATAGAGTATTTCAACATTCAAACGCAATAAACTTTTAATAGTTTCTTCCACTATAATTTTAATACATTTAATGGTTAGAGAGAGAGCAGGAGTTGGTCATATAGAAAAAAACGTAGATAGAGAGGCCGAGAGGGGAGCCCTTATAGCTGCAGGCCAAGTAACACGAAAGAGGACTCCATAAAATGGAGGACTCTTGCAGTAGATATAAATATTTGAAAAAGAAATTAACATGATGATAGGCAGAGGGAGGGGCACAAATAAGTTCGATCATCGTTTAATGCCAAAGAAAGGAAAGATTTTGAGGAGAGAACAAAAAATGCTCAGAACATGTAAGCATTTTTAAGTAACGAATTGTAACGAAAACGGCTGCGCCAATTTCAGAATATCGCTAAGTGGTCGGTGGTGAATATAGGGTACTTGAATTTTTAATATATCATATGGGCATGGCCCGTCCATTGGACTCTATTTTTAAAACGCAATATCTGGAGGACTGTTCACCTATCCCCCTGAAAATTTGTGTGGCTGTATTTGGCAGCAATATTCATGATTCAAATGGAAATGGGCGGGGTCGGTCAGTGGGCGTGGCATACAACTTGAAACTTTAAATGGCTATCTCTCATGAACTGTAAGAGGTATGAAAATGTGATTTGGTATATATGTTGCTCGTATAGTACGAATTACAGCCAGAGTGGAAGTGGGCGGTGACATGCCCCTTTTCAAAAGTCGTTCTGGCGGCTTTACTAATAGACCGATTGTTATGAAAAATTCACAATTTGGTACTGATTATCTGCTAATTGGCTATACTTGGTTGGGATTGGAAAAAGAGGCGTGGCACCGCCCATACAACTTGAAATATAAAATGGTTATATCTCATAAACTATCAGAAGTATGAAAATTAGATATGGTATATATGTTCTTGGTATGGTGTGCATAACAGCCTGGGTGGAAGTGGGCGTTACCACGCCCAATCCTGAACAGTTATCAGTATGTTACATTTGACCTACAGATATAAGTAGGCAAAATTCATTTGGCAGCAAAATTCTTTATTCAGAAAAACAATTGATGGGATCGGATCATTGTGCGTGGCATACAACTTGAAACTTTAAACGACTGTATCTCATGAACTATCAGAGATATGCAGATGATATTTATGATCCATAAAAAACAATTGATCGGATCGGATCATTGGGCGTGGCATACAACTTGAAACTTTAAATGGCTATATTTCATAAACTATCATGGGTATGAAAATGAGATTTGGTATATATGTCCTTGGTACGTTGTGAATTACAAACAGAGTGGAAGTGGGCGGTGACAAGCCCCTTTCCAAAAGGCCCTCTGGCGTCTTTTCTCATAGACCGATTGATATGAAAATTTCACAATGTGGTACTGATGATCTACTTATAATCGTTGGCTTTACTTGGTTGGGATTGGAAAAAGAGGCTTGGCATACAACTCATACAACTTGAAATTTAATATGGCTATATCGTATAAACTATCAGAGGTTTGAAAATGAGGTTAGGGTGGAAGTGGGCGATTCTATGTCCTTTTAAAAGAAATCGTTATAACAACCATAATAATAGTTTGATCGGTCTGATTTGATTTCTCAGTACGTGACATTCTATTGCACTGACAAAAGGGAAAGTTTTGTTACTTCCAAAAATATTTGTATTGTACCATCAAGTACATTTTTATGTTCTTCGTCCTCTTCTTACTTGACAGTGGCAACAGAAATTCATCTAGCAGTAGCTGCATGGCAATAGGAATTCCGTTTCAAGCGCTTCTGTCTTTTGCGCTCCGTAGATATTTAGTCAAACCAAGGGTAGATAATACCTCTTTTACCTGGTCCATCCAACGAAGTTTTGGTCGCCCCTCCTGCGCCGCCCAAAGAGTTTATTGACGAAGACCTTTCAAGCAGTTAAATTTTCATCTATTTGTACAACATGTCCAAGACAGCGCATTCGGTCTATTTCAATGTGCTTTAATATGTCGATGTCGTTGTACAGCTCATACAAATCGTGATTTATTCGACGACGATGCTCGCCGGTGCAAATATTGTACGAATTATTTATCTCTCAAAGACTCCCTTGTGTCATTACGCAGGATTCTGCGCTGTAGAGCAAGTAAGGTAGGATCATAGTTTGGTAGAGTTGAGCGCTTCGTCATTAAACCGCTTGCTTATCTCATAGTAGCAGCGGTTTGCTATCAATACTCGTCTTTTGATTTTCAGGCTGACTTTATTGTTTTTGTTTATGGCGGAGCCAAGGTAGACAAATTCGTCTGCAATTTCAAAGTTATAGTTCTCAACGGCCACGCAGCGAGTAGACTCTTTGTTCGTTGAAACAAATAACTTTGTTTTGTCCCCATTAATAACAAGACTTACTTCTGCCGACTGCTTCTCAATGCACGACAAAGCCGCAGTAACATCCAGCAATACACGGCCAATGATATATATATCATCGGCATACGCGAGAACATGTGACTTTTGTTGAAGATGGTACCAATGCTGTTTACTACAGCCTTCCGCATGATCATCTTTATTACGATGTTAAAGAGATCGCATGACGGACTATCGCCTTGTCTAAAGCCTCGCTTGTCTCTGACAGATGTTTGCCAATTTTCACAGAAGACTTTGTGTCAGTCAGAGTCATACTGCAAAGTCGTATTAACTTCGCGTGGATACCAAACTCAATATCTGTCGTATCGGACTGTCGAATGCAATTTTGTAATCGATGAACAGATGAGAAGTGTCGAACTGCATTTCTTGGGTCTTCTCCAGGATTTGTCGTAGTTTGAATATCTGGTCGGTCGTGTATTCAACAGGTCTAAAGCCACACTGATAAGGTCTAATCTGGTTCCCCAGAATGGGCTTTAGTCTTTCACATAACACACTAGACAGGACCATGTATGCGATGGGTAAAAGGCTGATCCCGCGATAATTGGTACACACACTTGTATCGTCTTTTTGAATCACAGGCCATAAAAGACTTAGATTCCGTAAGTTGGAGTAGGCATCGGTTACCTCGGTGGTGTGCAGCTAAGAGACATCTAGTTTCCTTTGCGTTTGGTTACGAGCATTTTTAGCACTATTTAAACGCGTGCATACCTTGGCTGCAACTAGGTGGTGATCCGAGTGAATTTTTTCATCGGACATCACACGCACGTCCGTAACGCATGAGACATCAATTCAACGTGATAAATCGGGTTCCTTGTATTGTGAGGGAATCTTTATGAGGGAATCCGGTTCCACTCACAATCATGTTTCTTGCCGACGCGAAACTAACCAGTCTGTATCCGTTTTCGGAGGTGTTGTTGTGTAGACTAAATTTTCCGACAGCGGAACCGAGAGCATCTTCCCTTTCTATTTTAGCATTAAAATCTCCCAGAACAATTAATGTAATGTGCAGGGCTGCGAATGCATCTTTACTGTCCTCATCTTTGTCTTCCGTCGGGGCGTAAATGCAAATCAGCGTAATGTAAGAATATTTCGCCTGGATGCGAATATTAGCTATTCGGTCACTTAGAGAGTTAAACTGCGAGACCAGCCGAGACGGCCTCTTGCCGACTATAAATCCGCTTGCAAATTTGTGACTTCCTGCATGGCAGCTGTAAAAGATGTCGCAGTTCTTTCGTCGTGTGCATCCCTGACCCGTCCATCTTATTTCATGTGTGGCGGTGATTTCAGCCTTGTATCTGCCGCCTGTAGGATGGATGCACCACCTCTGTAAAGAGTTTGTACGTTCTAGGTGCATATACTTAAATCATGGTCCTTATAACGTTTGCGGGGGTCGTCAACATTTGGGGGGTTCTTGTTTTTTCTTTTCTTCGAGTTTTCATAATAATTGGTTTTGTTTAAGGAGAGTGGCTTTTTGGGTCACCGCGCCCGATCGTAGTTTCTTGGAACTGCCAAAGCCACTAAGAGAGCCTCTGTGTTGAGTTCAGTAACTTCTGTTACCAATTTCCTAAGACGCATCGGTGGTAGCATGTCGATTAGGTTACTCAACATTTCGCCTTCTCACATTTGCTACCACTGAAAGGATGTTCAGTGGCATTGCCCGGGGAATACATGATCGCTCGGACGTTGTGAGCTGCTTGGGAACCTCCAAAGTGTGCTTCTGGTTATTCCCAAATAAATAACAATCAGAAAGACTTAAATGAGAAATATTTTTCGAATAAACCGGAAACCGGTTTTCTGAAAAATTCAAGTATTTGAACTCTATAGGTACGACCCACATAAATGTACCATTCCGCCCACTTAAGAAATCGGGTAATAATATAAATACACCGAGTGGTCTCGTGCCCTACTTCTGTATTTAGGGTTGAGGGTATATGTAATTCGGTGTACCCGACTAAAACATTTTTACTTGTTCTCGTATCAAATAGTATATACCTTCATCCCTAAGGGTGAGGGTAATAAAAATACCATATTAATTTTTCATTACTTTGCCAAAAGTTAAAATTTTAGGCTTTTTAAGTAACTTAACTCTTGAGTGCACTTATAATCATTTCTATTACTAATTTAAGTTGCAATTTTAAATGTATTCACCAGCCATGAAATGCGTTTTTCTAATTACAACTGAAAAAAATCATCGAAATTCTCTATACACTACCACCAGCACCCGCGTCCGCATTAACTCCCCCTAAACAAAGCACACAAAGTTACAAACCGAATTTTTGGCTAAATTAGTTCACCAAAATTTACGCTTTGTTTAAGGCCCTTTAAATATTCACCCCAACCAACCACGTAAGACCAACATGTATGGAAGGGAAAAATTAATTAATTTTAAGTTATGTTTTCACCTCAAATATCCCGAAGGCACTTGAGTTACAAAAAACAAAAGAAAAAAGCCACAAAATGCGCAGTGATTACAACAGTTTAGCTTCGAAAAAGGACTTAGCTAAGTTAACATGAACGTATCCGCACAACCACACACACACAAACACATACACAAATGTGACTGCTGAACCTTTATACTTTTCAGTTAATAAATCACACTAAAGCTCTCTTATTCGCCGCCGCTTACTTCATGTAAGCTTTGCCTGCTACACCTAATCATATATACTGTATATGTAGGTATGTGTAAGTGTGTACGTGTGAAAGTGAAAACATAAATATTAAATACTTATACTCACAAATTTAATATACATATATTTAAGTTAATGTTAAACAGGTTCATTTTAAATTTTGTTGTGTATTGTATGTTTGTCAATCGAAAAAATGGAAGATCTAAAATACAAAAAAAAACTAAATTAAAATGAAATGTAGGCAGAAATAATATGATTTAATATCGTTACATTTAAAGTAGCCAAAATTTATTTTTTTATTATAACATGTGACTTGACAAAACGAATGATGCAGAACTTCTTCTTTTTGGGTCTACTTTCACATGCAGTTCCCAGAATCGAGTCCCAAATCAATGAGCAGAAAAATGTTGTACTGTGTATGTTGTCCAAATGTATGCATGTATGTATGTCGTCCCTAATGATATTTGTGATATATTAAAATATGTTTGAGAAGGGTTATTACAATTAAAGATAATGTGGGTATGAGATTTCCCAAATATCAGACCACCGATTGAAAGATCGCTTGACATTGTGAATATTTTTTAAGAATCTCTCTTTGGAGGTCCCAAAGCATGTCACAACATTGAAGAGATCACGAATTTCCCGAACAATACAATTGAACATCCGTTCAGTGGTAGCAAATGTGAGAAGGCGCAATGTTGAATAACCTAAATGACATGCTACCACCGATGCGCCTTTAGGAGTAGGTAAATTAAGTTACTATCGCTTAACACAGGCTCTCTTAGTGACTTTGACAGCCCCAAGAAACTAGGATCGGGAGCGGTGGCCTTATAAATCCATTCATCTTAAACAAAAACAATTATTATGAAATAACTAAGAGAATGTTGACGTCCCCTGCAAACTTTATAAGGACCATGATTTAAGGATATATAGAATTCCCGAACTCTATACAGAGATAGTGCCTTTATCCAATTGGCTGATGTCCTCCACAAAAACATACAAGGCTGACATCACCGCCATACAGGAAAAGTGAGGGAGGGGATAGGGATGCACACTATGAAAGAACTATGACACCTTTTACAGCTGCCATGCTGGAAGACACGATGTTGATGTGAATTCATAGTCGGCAAAAGACTTCGACATCTGGTCTCTCGGTTTAACTCAGGAACTGATCGAATAGCCACTATTACATCAAGGCGAAATATTTTTACGTTACGCTGATTTGTGTAGACGGCCCGAAGTAAAACAAAGACAAGGACATTAAAGATGCATTCTATGAGCGCGTGGAGGAGATATATGACCTCTGCCCTGCCCATGACATTAAAATTGTTCTGGGAGACTGTAATGCAAAAATATGTAGAGAAGATGCTCATGGACCCGCAGTCGGATAATACAGCCTACACAACGACACGGATTCAGACTTCGCTTCGGCAAGAAACATGATAGTGAGAGGAACCAGATTCCCGCATAAAGATATCCACAAGGCAACGTTGATATCGTAGGAAAGACCGTTTTGAAAAATCAGGGTCAGACAAGCCCTGGTACGATTATGAATGTCGCGAAATGTCTGAGGAAAATATGCTGCATACAGGGAAAAACTGCAGCAAATGGCAACGCGTGCAGTGACGGAGCGTTACAATGAAAAGAGGAGGGAGACAAACCGCCTCTTCAGGCGGAAAAAAGGTCTATGGAGAAGAAGAGAGAACAAGGATATCAAAAATTACAGGGATAGAGGTGAAGCCCGAAAGTGTAGGGCACACTTTCGTTCGCTTCTCGTCCCCAAAAGCAGCATAAGTGACGAAATCACGGAGTAGAATGTCGACCACCGAGCCAAAACGAGATCAGCACGGCAATTGCACGGCTTAAGAACAACAAAGCTGCAGGTACCGATTTACTGCCGGCAGAGCTTTTTAAAACCTGCACGCACCAGCTCATAAACACGATTTGGCTCGATGAATGCATGCCCGATGATTGACACCTGAGTGTTCTAAGTCCTGTGCTTAAGAAAGGCGATCCATGTGTGTGTACTAACTATCGCGGGATCAGCACTCTTCCATCGCTTTTAAGGTCCTGACTAGAGTGTTATGTGAAAGACTAAAGCTTATCCTGGTGAAGATGATTGAACTTATCAGTGCGGCTTTAGACCTAGTTAATTCTCTACCGACCAGATATTCACACTACGACACGATACAAAGGCAATTATTAAATGCTATAACTGAGTTTGGTTTCTCGACGAAGCTGATATGACATTGAGGGATGACAATTACTGACACGAAGTCTTTAGTGAAAATAGGAAAAAATCTGACTGAGCCCTTGTCTACCAAGCTCAGCTTTAGACAAGGCGAAAGTCTTTTATGCGATCTCTTTAACATCATAATGGAGATGATCATGTGGAAGGCCACAATAAACTCGACGTGGGCCATACCAACATTAATTAATGTTATTGGCCGTGGACAGTGGGATGTTACTCCGGCCATTTCAAGCATTGACAAGAAAAAGTGAGGCTGGCGGAAAATGAGGACAAAACTAAGTCATTTGTTTCAACGAACAAAAATAATAGTACCAGCCGGAAAATCAAGAGACGAATATTGATCGCAAACCGCTGCTAATATGTGCTAAGCAAGCGATTTAATGACGAAGCCCTCTCTCGACGAACAAATATCCAACTCCACCAAACACTGATCCTACCTGTCTTGCTCTACAGCTTAGAATCTTGATAAGAGCAAAATATTTGGGCCCATAATCGTTAACAGCGAGTACAGTCGTCGAATTATCTACGAGCTTTATCAGCTGTATAACACCATTAACGTAGTGTAGCGCATTCAAATAGACCGAATGCGCCGGCTCGGACACGTTGAACGAATTAGCTCGTAAGGTCTTGGGCAATAAGTCGACGCAGAATGGGGCGAACAAAACATTGTTGGATGGACCTTGTAACATAGCTGTTATATAAACTTGGTGTGACGAGTTATTTTTAAAAAAGTTAATTTCCCTTTACACCCTTCAATGTAATGATGGGATAGCTTCTCGCGTTGTTAAGAAATAACACGCATTCTATATTTAGATTTACAACTAACGGCACCTACTTGTTTATCGACGAATGCGAACGTCACTGTTTGAGAAGTTTTTACTTGATATGCTGATTAACTCGACACTATACTGCGAAATTGTTATCGACAATATCGAGGGGGCCGGCTATTATGCCACTGCCGGTGCGAACTATCTACGGAGCGCAAAAGACCGAAGCGATTGGAATTCTTTTCTACCGATGAATTAATTTCTGTTCCTGCTGCTAAATAAGTAGAAGGTGACTTCTTTCTTTCTTTCCAACCCGATTTCCCAAAGAAAAAAAAAAGATTTCCCAAATTAAAATAAAAAATTGTACAATTTGTAATGTAGTCCAAGAAGGCCTTTAACAGCATTTCTCTGGAGAGAGGTGGTTTAATCTAAATTGTTACTTTTTGATGCAATAAAAATAGTTTTTGTGAAATAAAAGTACTTTTGGGTACAACAAAAGTATACAATAACATTACATCGTTTTGCCAATTTCCCATTACACTTTTCTTTTAGTATCTTGCAAGCAAACATCAGTCGGTATAATTCCATCCAACGAATGCTTAAGCGAAATTAAGTAAATTTGTTTTCGTACATTGTGTGAGTGAAGAGTTGTAAGACACTCTCGCCCATATGCTATGTTATGGCACTAATATCTTTCTGTCATACGACAGTATTTAAAATCATTGTTGATTCGATTAAATCTAAGGTTACTCAGTATCTCAGATAACCGACTTGCTTCCAATCGTATTTTTTTAATAAAACAATAAAAAATCTTTTATTAGACCAAAAGATTTGTTTAAGTATTTCTAACAATCTTGTAACATATTTTTGTACATTATTCGTCCTTCAAAAATTGCTGTGACCAAATATTATGATTAACACACCAAACATTTTCAAACATATACGAACATTTTTACAAAATAAAATACAAAAGATTTCTTTATTTTATGTCACACCCTCTATCACTTCATTTATCATCGATCATCCCTCAAATATAGACATAATTCCTAAGGGAACAACATCATTACCACCACTGTAATCCACTACTGACATACATCTATGTGTCTCCATCATTGGTCAACACCCCCCATGATGTTTGAATTTCAATTGATTATATTAATTTTTACTACAACCAATATAACAAAACATATTCACAATTACTCGGCAATACACATACGTGTGTGTGTCACCCAAATAACAAAAAAAACATCAGTGCATAAATAAATAAATGACACACAGTGTCATTGTATTTGATGTTTTCTTGCTTAGCTTAGGTTTTATTGCTACCCCTCTAGTATCAATAAGAATGTAAATTATAAATGAACTTTTTTGAACCTAAAATAACTAACAAATAATTTATTAAAATACTTATTGTTATACGTCAATAATGCTTGTCACATTAATATTTTATTAACACGTGTGTAATAATAACAGGATATTATTGTGATTATATGTAAAATTTTATTAGTTACAAATACATTTTAATACAGAGTGGGAGTGCCATATTTATACGAAAAACTTGTAGGACGTCATTTTATTTTATATGTATATATGTATTAGTGTTTGTCTGTATGTTTGAGCGGCTGCATTCATTTCAGTGATATTTGTGTTCGCCCGGCTGAGGAGCATAAGATAACTTTTATCTTCAAGCAGACACAATTTATTACAACATAGCAAAAAAGAGCTTATATAGAAGTAAGCTGATCCAGATGTTGCTGAATCACCAATGATGTTAAACTTGACTTATCATAGCAAAGAAAACAAGTGAATTTTTGCACACATATCAATTTAATTTTATATATTACTAATAGGTGGTTCAAGTTCGGTACTTAGAAGTTCTTCACCATTGATGAAGTATGGGGTGGGTCAAATACAAGTTTTAATTTATGTCATTGGCTCTTTTGAAGCTACCAACTTTTTTCCGCTCGAAATCTTGACATAATGTCGAAATAAGTCGCTTTACTGGGTAATATTGAAAACTAATTCCAAAGTGTAGCAAAATCATTGCGTTTTTGCAAAAAAAAGTTTTGGCCGAAATGAAGCAACCGCCACTGTACGCAAGTTTGTGTAAACATTTTGTGAGACTGGCATACCAGTGGACAACATTCATGGCTCCTCCCAGCGGTAACAATACCCATTACTTAATCGCTGATGTCAGCTATATTTAGTAGCAATCAGTGATGAATCTCTCGCTTATATTCCAGCTTAAATTTAGCATAGGCGTGTCATAGGCTGTTTAATCGGTGCGGTCACGCTTACAAAGTAAACGACGATGTCAGTAAGTGCCATATCAGTTACACTTACGCTATAACCGTAGTTTTAGCGAGCTTAATAACTTAATTGACTACGAAGTAAGTTCCAAGCGGTAAAGATGTCAGTAAGTGCCATTTCGGTTCAATTACATTATAAGCGGAGTTTAATGCGAGCTTCATAACACGCTTGATTACGAAGTAAGTGACAATGTCAGTAGGTGTCATTTTAATATCATTGTAATCGGAGTTATAATGAGTGGACGATGTTTTTTACGTTATACACGCATTACATTCTAAGTACTTAGATCTTCGCTTACAATGTCATACTTATGTCGTGGATTACTAAATAGGTACTTCGTTTCATTTGCCGCTGGATTCATGAGGTGTGAGACTTAATCCACGAACATCAACACGCCGTCGATTTTAACAGCTCAACAGTTAACGCACTAGCCTGAGGTGACTTAGCAATTGAAGGCGCACTACCATCAGCTTCGTTATCGTTTGCTGTTGGAGCCTTAGATCAGCTTCAATTAAATGGAGATTTTAGGCGATAAATTGCATTTTCTGTTGAGGCGCATTTTAACTAACAAAATTGCCATGTTTGGGGCACGGAATAGCCGCAAGTTTTTGTCGAGAAGCTAATGCATCCACAGAGAGTGACAGTTTGGTGCGGATAATGGAGTAGTGGCATCACTGGGTCATTTTTCTTCAGAAATGAGGCTGGAAAACAACTTTTAGATCAACGGTGAGCCATTTTTATCCGACTTTTTATACCCTTACACATTGCACGAACGGAGTGAAGGGTATATTTATTTTTTTCTTCCATTTGTCACGCCCATAAAAAGGCGTGGCAGGTATGACAATACATCAGCGTCGAATTCTAAGTAGATTTAACGATGTCCTGCTGTCTGTCCCCGCGTTTCTGAGTTGATTTACAGCACGATCGGTCGAATACTGGGGGAATAGTTTTCTCCCTTACAATTGCCTCTTTTTTGGGGGGGGGGGGGGGGGGTCCGTCTGTCCCTACGATTACAGCGTAAGTTTAGGAGATAGCACATTGATATTTTGTATGCAAGGTTCTATTCTCTAAGCGGAGGTTCAGTTTCAAGATCAGCACGATAGGTCAAAAACTACTCCCACCTAGTATACAAATTTCTGATCTGTTCCTGTGATCACAGCCGTAGTTTAAGAGATATTGAACTGAAATTTTGTACACAAGCTTATATTTTCTGAGCGTAGGTTAAGTTCAAAGATGAGCATGATCGGTCAGAAACTATTCCCACCTTCCATACAAATTGCCCCATTTTGGGGGTGTCCGTCTGTCTATCCCTGCGATTACAGCTATCGAAATTTTGTATGCAAGCTTCATTTGTCTATAATGGTCAAAAACTATTCACACCTCTCATACAAACCCCCATTTTTGGGGTCAGTCCCTGCGATTACAGCCGTAGTTTCAGGGATATCACAATTTTATATGCAAGTATTTTACACTCTTAGCGGAGGTTGAGTTCTAAGATGAGCTAGATCGGGCAAAAACTACTTCTACCACCCATACAAACTGGCCCCTTTTTAGGGGTGTCTGTCTTCCCCCTATTACAGCCGTATTCGTAGAGCTTTGCTCATCTTAGATATTCAAGCTTCTAAGATGAGCAAAGCTCTACGATGAGCAAAATCGGTCAGAAACTACTCCCACCTATCATACTAACACCCCCTTTTTGGTGTGACCGTCTGTCTTCCTTCGCGAAAACAGCCAAAGTTTCAGAAATATCAAAACAAAATTTTGTATACAAGCTTCTATTCTCTAAGCTTAGGTTAAGTCCTAAAAACAGAATGATCGGATAAACCCTACTCCCACCTACCATACAAACAGCCCCTATCTGGGGTCGTCCTTCTGTCAGTCCCCGCGATTACAGCATTAGTTTAAAAACAGTCGAGCTGAAATATGGTATGCAAGATTTTATTCTTTAAGCCGAAGTTACGTTCTGCATTGAATAATATTGGGCAAAAACTACTCCAACCTCCCATACAAACTCCTCCTTTTTGGGGGTGTCCGTCTGTAAGCCTCTGCGATCACGGCCTAAAATCATTGATAGATAAATAAATATAAATATTGATAGATACTCGTAAATGGGATAATTAAGGAGTTGGTATTTATATTTTGGAAATAGGATTCACGCAAATAGAAACCTGTTCCAGCCTGCTATGGGTTTTTACCTTCAAGTCTCGAGCTAGTAATTGATTTCTAAACACTTATTATTTTTTTTTAAAGATTATAAATTATCGTAATTTTTTCTCCTTAGAAAGCCCATTTTCCTATAGCTTTAAGCATCGTCCTAATAACCTTAGTATCATCCATTTCCAATAACTTTATTTTGCAATACATCATCCCGCCTTCTCCCTCTTTATCAATATTTCCATAAATTAATCGATGAGTAATGGAATGAATTTTAACAAAATGATCTCTTCATGTACTTGCATATGTTGTTCATATTCATGTGTAGTTGTTGTTGTGCTGTTAGTATGGTATCTGGGGAAATTTGTCTAAGTAATATCATGAAATGCCAAAAAAAAACAGAAACAAGCATTCGCTGATGTTGTTGTCATTGTTGCTAATGTATCGAATTTTTCATTACATTAGATGGCTTTACATCCCCTACCACCCTACAAGCCTTAGCATTCTATCGCGCTGTTATCTGTTATTGTTGGTATAACATATAAAAGTTTGATTGTGTTAAATCCTGTGACAGATATGACATTCGCAAAAAAAAACAAAATGTTATTTAGAATATACATACATACTTGACATTTATATTGAGTTCAACCGAGAGTATTTCAATGTGTTTTTGTTTCTCTGTTCATTTTGGGGTTCATAGAAAACTTGCCAAAACTTTCATGGGTACAATGTCAGGGATAAAAAAATTGTGTGTGTGTGTGTTGCTATAAGTGAACGTTTTTGTGAAATATGAAAAATGAATTTGATATTGATACAAATTGAGAGCTCAAGCCGGGGGTAGAACCCCATTTGATAATAGTGTTATGAATATATGGAGAATAGGTGCATTAGTGACAAATATTATGCATTTTTTTATAAGCTGCGTTAAAAGTTCCCACAGATTGTTCGATATAATTGCATATGCTGTCAATTTATATATCCTTAGCGGATATCCTTAGTGTTGCTGCTATTTACTCATGTATTGAGAAGAAGTTTTATAATATTTTGAAAATTATAAAGTGTTTACACATCTATAGAGTAGACAACATGTATGGTTAAGATATTATACATATGTTTGTTCTCTTCTAAGCAGTCTTACACTCGTTTATGGTAAACATAAAGTGTGATCCATTAAGAGGTTAGTTTTATGTGTATCTCGTTTTTGCTGATCATGCCTGATTTCTACCAAGTTTCTGCCTTAGTTTTATTCAGTATTGTACGACAATTCGTTAAGTAAGATTCAGAGCATCAGCGAGCGACTCAAAGTTATATACGAACATCGGCGTTCTCTGAAAAACTTTACTCGATTACATGGCTCAATCTATGGTGCGTATAATCGACTTTTAAAGCATCCACAGATTTGAGTCTGAATATTGCGGATGTAGGGTTATGGTCCTGATCGATTTGACGTCGAGTGTAACGTCTTGGTCTGCCGTACACAACAGCTTGGAGAATTTTAGGCAGGGATCTTTTTTTTTCGACTCCTGAAGCACTTTGACTTTAGTTTATGATTTCACTTCAGTCAATCGGCTCTGCAACAGATTAATGAGATTTTCTGTTTTGCGACGAATTTTTTGCACATATTCACATAACTGACTCAAAATTTCAGCATTAATGCAGATGACGATGTGGGTTATGGTCCAGCTGCAAGCCAGTGCACTAGCAATGGCTTTATTGAGGAACTAGTTTAATGTATACCCAATTTCGCGTCAACTAGCACCTAGATCGTGTGATGTCATAACTTTGGATTTCATACTTTGAGTGTTTGTTAGGTCACAAGCCTGAAAGCCGGCATTACTTGCATAATTATCTAGATACCAGTGGCTATGCTGGAATGACTGATCAAAAAATAAAACATCCGAGTAACCCAATATATGAATGAAATTATATTTAAACTATTAAGTTAAACTATTAACGTAGTTAACTTTGGATATCGCCAAGTGCTCAGATACCCTTCACCATTTGTAAAAATTACAACTATATTTTACTGAACCGCGAAAAAGGCAGTTTGTATAAGGTGTGGTCTTTACTTTAAGCCGATTACTTCTATATTTGTCAGTTAATTTTTTTAAACTTTGGCTGTAAAGCGGAGATAGACAGGCGGACAACCCCAGAAAAGGTGAGTTTGTATGGGAGGAGGAATTAGTTTTTGTCCAATCTTGCCCTTCTCTTAACTACACTTCCGCTAAGAGGATAGAAGCTTTTATACCAAATTTCAACTCAATAGCTCCGAAACTATGGCAGTAATCAGGGGACAGACATACTAAACCACAGAAAAGGTCGAGTTTGTATGTGAGGTGGAAGAAGTTTTTGTCCGATCTTGCTCACCTTAAAACTCACCCCACGCTAAGAAGGTATAAGCTTGCATATTAAACTTCAGCTCAACATTTCTTAAACTATGATTGAAATCACGGGGACAGATAGACGAAACTCCCCAAAAGGGTGAGTTTGTGCAGGAGGTGGGAGTAACTTGTGACCGATCTTATTTATATAGAACCTAACCTCGGCTTAGAGAATAGAAGTTTGCATAACAAATTTCAACTCGAGAGCTCCTTAACTACGGCTGTAATCACGGAAACAGACTCCCTGAAAGGGGTGATTTGTATGGGAGTAGTTTTTGACCGAGCTCATTCATCTTATAACCTAACCTCCGTTTTAAGGATAGAAGTTTGCATTATAAATTTCAGCTCGATATCTCTTAAACTACTGCTGTAATTTCGGGGACAGTCGGGAACAGAATTTATATGGGAGGTGGAAGTAGTTATTGTCTGACCTTTCTCATCTTAGAGCTTACCCCCCGTTCAGAGGGTATAAACTGGCATACTAAATTTCAGCTCAACCTCAATATCGGTTTGGAGAATAGTAGCTTGCATATCAAATTTCCGGTCGATAGCTCCTAAACTACTGCTGTATTTGTGGAAACAGAGTCCCTGAAAGGGGCAATTTGTACGGGAGATGGAAGTAGTTTTTGACCGATACCGTTCATCTTATAACTTAACCTACGCTTTTAGGGTAGAAGTTTGCATTACAAATTTCAGCTCGTTATGTCTTAAACTACTGCTGTAATCTCGGGGACAGATAGACGGAAACCCCTAAAAAGGGGGTGGGGTTGTTCTTGTCCACTCTTGCTTATCTTCCAATGTAACCTCCGATTGAAGGATAGAAGAAAGCATTGCAAATTTCAGCTTGAAAGCTCAACTCGATAACTCTTAAACTACGACTGTACAGACTGTGATAATAGTAGCGAAGCTAGCATACCAGCTCGATAGCTCTTAAACTACGATTGTAGTTGCAGAGACAGACCGCCCGAAAGGGGAAATTTACATGTGAGGTGGGAGAACCCAATTTTTTGCACCGAGGAAGAAGCTTGTATTCCAAATTTCAGATTCGCATAGAAGAGAAGCTTGCATTCCAAATTTCAGCTCTTACTTACTTACTTAATTTCCCTTTGCACCCAATGAATGAGGTATGGGATAGCTTCTCGCGTTGTTGTGAATTAACACGCTTTCTATTTTTAGATTCACAACTAACGGCACCTACTTGTTTATCGACGAATGCGAACGTCACTGTTTGAGAAGCTCTTACTAGACACGCCGATTGACTCGAACTTAATACTGCGAAGTTGCTGTCAACAACATTCGAGGGGAGCCGACAATGAAAGAAAAATGTATTTATTTTTTTTCTTTTAAGATGACTGGAGCCAGGTTTGAACCTGCGATCTCCCGCATGGTAGTCGCGTGTTCTAACCACTATGCCACGGCCGGTCCCAATTTCAGCTCGATATCTCTTAAACTACGGCTGTAGTTGCAGGGACAGACGGACGGATATCTATAAATTGACTCAGATCATTTATATATAAATTTATATATATTGTCTTACCTACCACGCCTCTTGACGGGGGTTACAAATGGAAGTTGAAAACCAGTATAGAAATTTCAGTCAGGTGAACTGACTGATAAAAACTCTCACCCATTGATATTATTACTTGATTTCTAAAGTGGGCGTAATGGTACATTTGCATGGATGGTACCAAAAGGGGCATGACTATACTTCCAATTTTTTCTCCAAAACTTTATCTAGTAATAGCTTAACAAAATACAGAATTTGGACACGATCGCGTTGGTTGTATTGATATTATTACTTAATAAATAAAGTGGGCGAAATGGTACGTTTGTATAGGAGATACCAGAAGGGGCGTGGCCCTGTAGCCCATATGCAATCTCGATCGTAATTGTGGAAAAATATTAAACCATGCAGAGTTTCAAAACAATTGGTTATTGGTTATGAAGGTTATTGTGTGTACCAGCCGGACGGACAGAAAGGCGGACGAACAAACGGACAGGAATCAAACGACTTAAAAATCCATGAATCGAATTTGGTTCAAAGAAACCTAGGGCCTTCTATGTTATACACTTCCTACCCGTATTGTAATGGTATATTAAATATACCTTACGCTGCCAGTGTGCGCCTATTGAAGGGTATAGGGTAGGGTGTTCCTTTTATGGGATTTTTGGGAATTTCGTTAAAAAAAGGTATTAGTAGCGAAGTTGGATATCGAGCTCCACCTTCCATTTGTTATTAACAAGCGGCGATAAACTGATTTTAACACAAAAATCAAACTTTGACCTCTTTGCGGCACACTCTAACGTCTAACTATCTATTCGAAATTGCGCACAACATATTGGTAATTTTGTAAATAACAAATAGAAGGTGGAGCTCGATAACAAGCTTCGCTACTAATAACTTTTTTTTAACGAAATTCCCAAAAATCCCACATTAGGAACACCCTAGCAAAGGGTACAAGAAAAAATTCCAGAAAATGTTCTTTTGAGTCAAAACAAATATATCGATATCGAATTCTATTTAAAATTAACATAAAAAGTTCCAAATGAATCACTCTTTACTTCTTTTCTCTTTATATTTTCAATTCATTGATACCGCCGCTCTGTTCCTTCCCGCAGTTTCTACTCATTTTCTCATCTGTCTCGACATTATATTTCACACACAGCACACACATACATACATGATTGTGTTGTCGTATGATATGTAAATTTTCCACTTAAAAATGTATTATGGTTCTTAAATCCATCGGAATACACATACAGCCGGCCGAGACACTTGAATACTCGTAAGCTTCATGGAACAAATGGTTCAAAAGAGGGATAAGGAAATAACGATGATTTACAGTGGTATGAAATAAACAAGAAATAAGTAAAATCGTGCGAATTGTGTATTTAGTACTATGGGCATATCAAGTATCACGGTTCATATGCGTAGTAATCAGACATGGTTTAAAGCAGTGCAAGGCATGCAGTAGCCTCGGGGGCCGGCATAAAAGTACTCGAAAGTTTGGTTAGATTCATAGTAGTCAGTCACTGCTTATGTGTTATCACAGCAACAACACACGCTTGTTTCACATTTAACAAAAAAAACAGCCACAAGTATAGACAGAAAAACAATGTGTAACGATTGTTGAGAGAGCATGAGATCAATATTGTAGGGAGTGCACAATATTTTCTCCGTCTACAATTCGACAACGCTGACGCTTCTTGTGCAACCACACAAAAGCAGACCTTATTGTTGTGTTAATGCGTTTAGTTATGCCTAGCATCGATTTAAAGCTTGTGTCTCGAAAGTTTGTCTTGAGTCATTGCAGTCAATCTCTGCTTATGTGTTATGAACGTAACACCACACACGCTTGTTTTGCATTCAATAAAAAATAAATACAAGTACTTATAGACAGAAAAACAATATTAAACAGTTATTAGGACAGCATGAGATCACGATTGTAGGGAGTGCACAATATTTTCTCCGTCTACATTTCGACAACGCTGACGCTTCTTGTGCAACCACACACAAGCAGACCTTATTGTTGTGTTCATACGTTTAGTTATGCCTACCACTGATTTAAAGGACTGTGCCTCTTAAAGTAATTGCAATCCTACGGCATTGAAATTTCAAAAATGAAAGCTTATTTACTTTAATTTCTGCATTATTATTGTCATTCCATTACTTTCCTATAGAAACATTTCCACTGTCCACGCTTTTACTTGTAAGCCTTGTCCCATGGCGATTTCACTTAATCAATATACTTAAGTCTTCTTTTGGCATATGAGGATATGTTACTGCGACATGATGACACAAACGCCGACCATGTCCAACCGCGATACAAGATAAATGTTTGTTGGTTCCTTTCCGTTACTGAGATTTAAAGGTCATCTTATATTGCCAATGAAAAAGTGAAGACTGTCGCAAAAAACAACGACTATATTCCTCTACCAAACTCATTGAAACGCAGTAAAAATCAGAGAGGACAGACACTTGTGTTCATGGTAAATACTTGTATGCAGTATACAACCGACTGAGACACAGATTTTTAAATGAATCTGAGCTATATACAATTTTCCCATTTTCCATGTACCAATGGTTAGAGCAAAGTATTGGGAGGGTGTGAATAAAGATTGTGGGTTTCATTTGCTGACTAATGTGGGTGTGGGTGTTGCGTATGATGACGTTCGTTGTGAGTATGTACGATGCATGCTATGAGCGTATATCATTGCTTACTTTAATGAAATAATTAATTGACTTTAAGCAGTATAAAATGTTACAGTTTAACTTGAGTTGTGCACCGCCCGTGCATTGCCAAGATGCTAACACATGTGTTTATATACATAATTAATTTTAATTGAAATTGTAGTTATTGTACTTATACTCCTAGGATGACGAGAAATGACATTTTGCATAGATTCGATGAAGGTAATTATGCCAGGGTCACCAGAGACGATATGTTGACTATAAGTCAACAACCCTAATTGTGTGTGGGGGAGAGGGCTAAATACAATGGGTTGGAATGGACCACACAGCTTGTCCACACAGCATGAGTATGTATGAGTATTGGCATAAGGTGCATAAGTATGTGCATGTGTATAGATTGATTAGTGCATGAGTGACATGAGTGGCACAACACATACGCATAAAGAATGAGATGATATAACTAGTACTAGCCGGTAGATAAGAGGATCTTGTATTGTAATCCATTTAATGAAGTTGCAGGAACAATAGTAGGAAGTTGCCATCACAACACTATCACTAATTGCGAGTCTTTACTTTATGAGTATGTATGGCTGCATGAGAGGGGACGTATGAGTATCAATGTTGCAGTTGCACTTGTGGGTATTCATTGGTATAGTTTTTAAGTTGCCCGAGATTGTATCGTTATTTGGGAAGTTAAATATTTTGACAGAGCTTATTTAGCTGAATTTCGTAAACACATGTTTAAAAAAAGAAGCTAGAAGTCGGTTTAGAGTTTATTGTAAAAACATTTTCTATTAGCAATTATTTGAAATTTTTTGAATATAAGATCATTGAATGTTTCATAACGAAAAGTTAAAATTATGTTATATTATTTTATATATTGATAGATAAAACTTAAAAAATCGAGGTGTTTGCCACACTCGTTTTCAATTCTTACATTGAAACAACACCTACAATACATAACAATATAAATGTATTGCCGAAGTTATGTCAAACAAAACTCAATGGACCTTACTGGACTTAAAAAAACTATATCTGAGAGAATAGTAATGGCAAAATTCAACACGTAATACCGTAAAATGAGGGTAATACAGTGGTAAACACCAAAAGAATCAGACGACGACGGGACTAAAGACTCATGCAACTTGACGTAGTAATAAGTTTTGTACCAAGAGTTGATATTGAAATTTTTAATTTGAAAACAGAATGTGATAATCGTAATTAGCAATACTCTTTTAATTTTCAACTTTATGCAGTAATTAGATTGTCCAAAAGTCGATATTAAAATCATATTTAATTGAAAAACCAGATGCGATAAGAGTTATTAATAAAGAACGGTTTTGGATCTGAAGGGAACAATAATAGTGGCAGACTGATTACTTTCAATTTAAGCCATCGGTTGACGTTTCCTACAAAGAGCGGCCAAAAATAGAAGGAGTTATCACAGGTGAATAATATTTAGCACATCTCACAGTCTCTTTAAATGACACCAATCTCTAAAATTTGGTTAAAATCTGTAAAAGGATTCAAGGACCTCTCGTAGATGCTGAAAATTTAAATTTCATAGTAGGCACACCAAAGTCGGCATATCCATTGATTTCATCAATCTATGACTAAATCTACAGTTTGGTCAATGTCGAATAAAGGATTCAGGGACCTATTTTAGAGTACACAATCAAAGACAAGACACCGAAAACGGTTGTCCGCTTTGTTCTAATGTAAATGTAAATGTATTAAATGTAAAATATTTTCAATGTTTTCATAGGTTCCTTTTAGAATATATTGTGAAATATTAATTATCGAGAAAATGGTCACTTTGGGGGATGTAGCAAAAGTTTCAGTTTTCTGAGGTTCTTTCTACTATTACAAGATAATTAACTTGACTAAATTCGAATATCCTGTAGTTGTCCGTTTCGATGTTATGAGGAAAATATTATTTTCCAAATATATTTGTATGAGAGGTACCAAAAGAGGTCGGCCGATATAGTACATATTCATTCATGAGTCAAACTCTTATGTGGATCTAATGTACTTACAAAAAGATAAGTATGTAAAACTATGAGGGTGATTTTGGTCTTTCGTATGGGAAATACTAGAAGGGGTGTGGCAAAGGTTTCGTTTTTCTTAGGATTTTTCAAATTAACTTGACTAAATGCGAATATGCCTAAATGCGACCGGCCGTGGCATAGTGGTTAGAACACGCGACTACCATGCGGGAGATCGCAGGTTCAAACCTGGCTCCAGTCATCTTAAAAGAAAAAAAAAAAAAAATTTTTCTTTCATTGTCGGCTCCCCTCGAATGTTGTTTGACAGCAACTTCGCAGTATTAAGCGTCGATTCAATCGTCGTGTCTAGTAAGAGCTTCTCAAAACAGTGACGTTCGCATTCGTCGATAAATAAGTAGGTGCCGTTAGTTGTGAATCTAAAAATAGAAAGCGTGTTAATTCACAACAACGCGAGAAGCTATCCCATACCTCATTCATGGGGTGCAAAGGGAAATTAAGTTAAGTTAAATGCGAATATGCTCCAATTGTCCGTTTGGAATTTGTGGGAGAAAAGTTAATTTTTCAAAAATAGGTAATTTTGTATTGGAGGTTCCAGAATGAGTGGAGGCTATTCTGCCCATTTACAACAATACAGCTTCATCGAGAAAACTATTAACACTGATAAATTTTTATAAGGTTTATTCGAGTTATTGTGTCCTGAAATTTATTTGGCCTTAAGATACTAGGGGTCAAACTGGTCTCGTATAAATTAATGTAAACCGTCATTTCTTAGGGTGAGAGTATATAGAGACAATCAACTGTTGTAGAAATATAAATCTTGAACTGGTTAAATGTTCGTACGAAATGGTTTGCCCCAATCCATGGCCATAATCGGTTTCAATGAGACAGTCGGTTGTATGAAAGATGAACTTATGAACAGAGCTAGCACTTTTTTTACTCTTCACCGCACGCACGAGGATATACAAATTATGTTCTTCTATTCGTAAGACCCACAAGGAGGCGTGGTAGGTATGGCAATATATATATAAATAAATGATCAGCATAGATTCTGAGCTGTATTTTAAGAGCTATCGAGCTGACATTTTGTACGCAAAGTTCTCTCCTTTAGGCGGAGGTTGAGTTCTGATATGAGTAATATGGGTCAAAAAATATTCCCACCTCCCATACAATTAGCTCCAATTTTTTTCGGTTTGTTCCTTCGATCACAGTTGTAGTTTATTGAGTCGATATTGGGTATGTAAGTTTTTATCTTCTAAGAGGGATGTCCCCTTTTTGGGATGTCCGTCTCTCAGTCCCAGCGAGTACAGCTGTGGTATGCAAGGTTCTATTATCTAAGCGGTATCGAGCTGAAATTTGGTATACAAGCATATATTCTCTAACCGAATGTTGAGTGAGGTCTAATATGGGCAAGATCGTACAAAAACAAAATGTAACATCCACCTTTTAGACAATCTTGTCGTTTTTTGCGGTACAAAATTAAAATTAAAAACAAATTAAGAAAGTTTCAGTCTAGTAAACCGACATACGTATAAGAAAAACCATAAAATTTTCTTAACAAAATACAGAATCAACGATCGCGTTGGTTTTATTGATATTATTACTCGATTTCTGAAGTGGGTGAATGGTACATTGTGTGGGAGCGTGTCCATGTAGCCCATAAGCAATCCCGTAAGTAGTTTTGGGAAAATATTAACCCACGCAAAGTTTCAAAACAATTGATTACGTCTTTCGAAAGTTTTCGTGCGTACTTTCCTATTCGTAGAGTGAGGATATAAAAATACAATCTCCGTCGGCTACAAGACCCAACGATAGCAGGTCACTTACCACTTACCATGCATCAGCAGCTCAATAGCTCGGGAGAACAGTCATGGGACGAAGTCGTCCTAGCTTGCAACTAGAGCGCAAAGACTTTTCTCGGCCCTTGACTACCAGTACGGAAGCCTTGGATTACTGAGAATAAATGGAATTAAATACGCAGCCGAAAACGTCTAAAGCAATCAACCAGCTCAGAGGAAGTGCCAACAAAAAAAAACCGCAATAATAAAGGACCGTAATGGGAGCGTTCTAACATCCTCAGAAGATCAACATAGTCGGTGGCGAGATTTCATCAGTTACTCATCAATTTAAAGAGCAGATATAACAACCAGGCTGTCATACAAACGAAATCCGTGCAGATTGATTTCTACAGCGACTCCTACAAGAGATGAAATCACTTTTGTTTTTTCCATATATTCACTATAAATATTATGATATAAGGTTTAGAAAGTTGTAGACAGTAAAGTATTGTTCTGAAAACTACATAGCCCATATTATTTTGCTATTCAACACATTTTTTGTTGAGACATTACTTATTTTTAAATGTTTACTGACATGTGGTCTTCGTTAATGCCATTTGGCTTCTCAATTCTTTTGTGAAGCTTTTATCCCTTAATGTTTTTGATGATAGTGGAGAAGTCACAGCTCAGGGTGGTAATGACGAAAGTTTGTCAACTATCGAAATAGTTAGAACTCCTGCCCGCTTTTAAATTGTGGTCAAAATAGTTACAGATTGACTTGCACTATTACTGACTCTTCCAAGTCATAGAAACAATTTGTAAAATATATTGGTAAGCCTTCGGTTTCGCGTAGCTATAGAATATTAACACAATATTGTGTCAAGTTGTATAGAAGTAACGCAAATTTAAGTATTAACTAGGCACATGTGTAATGCCTTTGTTTTGAAAACTATGCAAGGTTTCATTACACAACCGAGCTTTCAAACCTTTCCCAAAGTTTCTGCCAAAATGTATACTATAATATTAACAACAATACGCTCTTGTACTAGTTCCAACTTTGGGCTTCTTAACAATTCACAACGATTCAAGTGAATATAATGCCTTCATTTCATTACCTTTCTATGATATGTCTTTGTGCACGGAGCCATTTAACAGATCTTTCATTTATTCATTTACAATTCTATAGGTAAACACCTGTTTGTATACAACATTAATATAAACCTACAATTCAACCACACACACGCACTCACACACACATAGTTGTGGTACACGCGGCAGACTTTGGCACTTATAAGTTTTAACATCGTCCATTTATATATTTATATTCTGGAGTAATTATAATGTATTAACATAACTGGCCATTAAGATAATGATAATGAATGCAAGGTAATGATACACATGAGACCTTAAGCCGATGTTATGAATGGACTATGAATGGACTACGGCGTACAATGGCCAACTACCAGTAAAAAGACTTGGATACAACTACAATTACATGTAGACATGAAGTATAAAAAATTCATATGATTGGTATTCCATTACACACACGCAAAGAAATATGAAAAGAGCACAAATGAGGAGAAATAAGGAGTGGGGTTGATGTGTGGAAGTGTGCGTAGGACTTCATTGGAATATACAGATAACACTCTCAGAGAATGTGAAATTAAGAAAGTCCGCTGTAATACTAGGTAATAATTTTTTGACACTGCCCCACAAAATGATGACCGTATGTTGTCAGAGAAGACACAATTCTTGGCTCCAATGAATACAGACAACCATAAAAAATTTGCTGACAATTTGTTTGGCGAGAAGGACTAATGTCCTTTAACTAAGTAGAATCGAGATATTATCATTTAATATCTGAACGACAGATATTTTTGATATATACTGTAACGGCTCATTAGTTCCCCACTTCTCAGAAGCCTGTTTGCTACCTTTTTATACCGGCCGTGCTCAGGGAAAATGGGTGGTGTTCTTGGCAACTGAAAAGCTGGTCAAAGCTCAAAACATAAAATTAAAATAAGGTAGCTTTAAAACCTTCATGACGACATCCAAAAAGAAACATAGAAATTACTTTACAAACCGAAATATAGAACTCGTATACAGAGGAATGTGATGTTGTTAACCTCTGATTCCACGCCCACCCTACCTTCGCTAACCATTGCAAGTTTTATTGGATAGCCCATCTTGAGTACGCTAACTTGGTTCTAAATCTTTCTCGGAATTAATAACTTAAAATAAGGTATTCATTGGTATTACCTTACATAACAATTTATTTAAATAACAACATTCTAGGTTTATAGTGAATTTATGTAAAAAAACAAAATTAACGCAAATTCTTTTGTTAAATTAATTAATTATCGGTGAGAAAGAAAAAAAACATAATGTAGGCAAAATATTAGAAAAAAAAATATTGTGAAATTTGCAAAAAAAACATATTTTTACATTTCTTAATGAGGATAAATAAAAGCAAACAATCTATCAATAGATGTATTTTTTGTATTAAACTCAGTATTTTAATTAGGTATAAACTTACCACGATTATGCTCCAACGAAGACAGCAGGCCTGTTGTCCGATATTGGTTTTCGTAGTTTTGATTGTTTATATTGATGTTGAAGGTATCATTTCAAATATTAAATTAGCCAAAAGATGTTTGCAAATATTATCCACAACTTAACTAAATTTTAAATTTTACGTTATAATATTAAAAACGTTTTGATATTGAAAATGTTTTTTTTTTTTAAATTGTTAAACTATATTAAAATTCTTGATTCTTGTATTTCTGCATCGTATTGATTCTTCTTCATGCCATATTTAATACGACCGAACATCATTGTAATCGTGCATTATAGATGATGATGATGTTAATTAGGTCGTAGACAAAATATGAACTTCATTTCTTCATTTAATACTCCCCAACAGATTTCCATAGTTGAAAATTTTCAAAAGAAATCACAATTTCCACATCCTTATAGATTATATCTCAGGATAATATTTGATATTAAAGGGGAGAATTAGCGAATATCTTCCTGACATAATTCTAGCAAATAAAAAAAACAAATTAATCACTAATCACACACTTTTTTTTTTTTTTAAATAATTACCTCCCCAATTCGAAACAGTTATTATTATATAATTGGTCCAACCAATTTGTGCTCCTTTAAAGATTATTGCTTGAAAATTGTCTTTTATTATGCAAATAATCGATATTCAAAAATCACTTAAAAGGCTTACGACAAAAAAAATAAATATTCACGTCTTTTGAACTCAAGAGAAAATTTATGAATGAAAAATTTCTGAATTTTTCTTCAATGAAATATTTAAAAAACCAATGTTACTCGATAAATTGAAAAATTTTCTTGGAAGTAGTTTTTACTTTTTTGAAAGTATTTTTTTCTTAACAGCGCGACATTACAATACCGCCGTTATTGTTTATTTTAATGCTCTTTTAAAAATTAACTGGTAAATGGGTTTATATACTCAAAATACATCTGCAGTATATATATGAAAGACTTAACGGGTTTGTATATTTTTTTTTTTTGTAACGTGTCATTCTTACAGCATTTGTAGAGACCCAACTGTATGTCCTGACTACAGTTGGATTAACTTTGTCGGCTTTACTTCCTGCATGTCTTGTGTCGCTATCCTTTGACTTCGGTGTATTAATGTCAGTTGGCTAAGTTTATTATTAATTGGTAAATGTGTATTTTTAATTAAATCCCGCACTTTATTACAACTTAAAGAGTAATAATAATAAAAGACAACGGCACCAGAGTTAATGTAATAAATAGAGCTACCGACAAGGAAGAAATAAAACCAAAGGGAAGTGCAGATGCATACGTGGAGTATGATGTAGATGTTTGAGCCAACACCATTAGGTGATGAAGCATGAAATGTTGTGGAGGATAGAGGATGGGCAATAAGAGGTCATCATTTTGCATTGGATAGAAAGACAGGTGAATGTGTTGGCAGATATGTAAATGGTTAAATTGCAAGAGCCGATGTTGAATGTACACCACATCTAAACGTCAAGTTCTTTTCTGCATTTAATTTGACATTTCTCAATTTTAGACTAAATCAATTTGAACCATGGAAAGATACACAATCAAGCAACGCATTAAAGTTTAATTAGGCTTATTATGAAAATGAATGTTCAAATCACTTCGTGATTTTTTCGGTCAATTTAATCGTCCAAATATGCATACAATCGGGAAAATAGCGCAAAAATTTGAACAAACCGGCACTGTACGAGTTGTGACTAGGGTGTTCAAAACCGAAACCGAAAAACGTAGGTCGGTTTTTGCAAAAATGCCATTTTTGAATAACCGGTTTAACCCAGTTTTTTTCCTCGGGTACTCGGTTTTTTTAAATTGCTTTTTTACAACTCTAAAAGGAGTTACTGAAAAATTGAATTTGAAATTAATTTTGTAAACGAGAATATTTTTAAAAGCTTTTTAAAGTTTTACAATTCAATTTCAAATTAGTTTAGAAATTTTTTTTTACATTTTATAAACGAGAATGATTTTGGAAGATTTGTAAAATTTTAAAATTCAATTTCAAATAAATTTAGAATTTTTTTTTTTACATTTTATAAACGAGAATGTTTTTAGAAGCTTTGTACAATTTTAAAATTCAATGTCGAATTAATTTAGAAAAAACTTTTACGTTTTATAAACGAGAATGGGTTTAGAAGCTTTGTAAAATTTTAAAATTCAATTTCAAATTAATTTAGAAAAAAAAATTGTACGAATTATAAACGAGAATGCTTTTAGAAGCTTTGTAAAATTTTCAGAGCTCGCAATAATTGGTCTCTCTTGTTCTTGTTGTCAGAAAAAAACCACTCATCCACTGATACGATGCGAAACTGTCGCGAAAAACCCTTAAACTTCGTTCTTCTTTGGCTTGCTCTTTGCTCAAACGACGAGCATTTCTGTTCACTAGATCGGCTCATGGGTTTACTCGAGACCCTTTACTTCGTAAAAACTCGTCAAACGGTCTTTTGAGCATGTATGTGTGTTACGCATTTGCACACTAAAGATCCCTCTTTCCCCTTTTCTTCATCTCTCCTCTTTAAAGCATATGACGAAATTTCTAAGGCAACAACATAATGAAAAGCAACAATAAAAATAAAGACCTTTTGTGCGGACACTTTGCTTGTTTTGCTCACTTACTGATTCTCAATAGCTGAGCGACGGCAGGTTCTGTTCGTATCGAGAGGTCAGTAAGAGACCGATTCATGTCTTACGTTCAACCCGAAACCTGAGAGCAAGAACACGAACAAAACGAAAAAATGGTTGCTGTTCAGACACTGAGCGATTCCGTCTCATTTGTTTCGGTCTTTTAAGTGAGCAGACCGCGCAGTAAAATTTGGTTGAGCATATTTTGCGAGCTCTGAAAATTTTCAAATTCAAATAGTGAAAATCGAAAAATTATACGAGCTCATTAAAAACGTGTTTTAAATTATCGCAAAATAGCGGAAGCATGTTAATTCCTTTAACAAGTCTACCGAAAAACAAAGCTATGTTTTCCAGGGCCACAATAAAGAACTAAGGCTCATTGCCGATGTGAAACACCGGTGGAGCTCCTTATCTGCAATGATTGAACAGTTTCTAAGAACTTACCCATGTGTCAACCTTGCGCTTTTCGTTTTAGGGGAACTCCATTCCGCTCAAAAGAAATATAAATTTTGAGAGATTTAAGCTCAGCGCTTCAGCCTTTAGCTCTCGCAATTAAAAGATAATCAAATGATTCAGCGGCCCAAAAATATGGACTCCGCATATGCTCGGGAGATGCGAGACAAAATTATAGTAAGATTTAAAGAAAGAGGAATACAAACATTGAATACCCTAATTATATATCTTAGCTCCGGAAAATATCCTACGAGGGCTGCTATATATATTTCTGGCCTAGGCAACAATAAGTGTTGCCAGGTGCAATCTGATATTTCCATTGGAAAGGTTGACATTTTTTAGCATAACATCACTCAGAACGTGTTGTCATTTAATCGTGAATTGTTAAACTTACAGAGCTTTGAACAATTCAATTCCGTTAAAAAAATGGAATTGACACGTGAGCATTTTCGTGCGATCATTTTTCACAACTTTCGACGTGGATTATCCAGACAAGAGTGCATCGATGAACTTAAGTCTTTGTATGGTGATCAAGCACCATCATATAGCACCGTGAAAAACTGGTATAACGAATTTAATCGTGGTCGCAGTTCGCTCAACGACGAATTCCGTGAAGGTCGTCCAAAAACGTCCGTTGTGCCAGAGAACATTGATGCCGTGCGTGAACAAATAATCCAAGATCGTCATGTGAGATACCGGGAGATAGAGGCATCCTTGGGCATTTCTCCCACCAGCATACATTCGATATTACATAAACACCTGACCGTAAAAAAGGTTTGTTGTCGTTGGATCCCGCACAATTTGACAATCGCTCAAAAAAAGGCTCGTGTCGATTGGTGCAAAGAAATGTTGAAAAAATACGATCGCGGCGCTTCAAAAGATGTTCATAAGATCGTCACAGGTGAAGAATCTTGGATCTATGCGTATGAGCCCGAAACAAAACAACAATCGACCGTGTGGGTCTTCGAAGACGAGCCAAATCCAACGAAAGTTGTTCGTGGAAGAAGCACTTCGAAGCAAATGGTCGCCTGTTTCTTCGGCAAAACTGGTCATGTGGCGACTGTTCCGCTTGAGCAACGAAGGACGGTCAATTCTGAGTGGTACACCACAATTTGTTTGCCTGAAGTCTTCGGAGAAATTCGAAAAACAAACAAGAGAAGACGAATCATTCTTCACCATGACAACGCGAGCTCTCACACATCGGCTCAAACCAGCGCCTTTTTGACCGGCCAAAACGTCGAATTGATGGGTCATCCGCCGTACAGCCCTGACTTGGCACCCAATGACTTCTTTTTATTCCCGCACATCAAGAAAAAAATGCGTGGTCAACGATTTTCGTGCCCAGAAGATGCTGTTGATGCAAAAGTGTATAAATCAGGCTGGAGAATACTTTGAAAAACAATAAAACAATTTTTGATGATAAATATTCCCATTTTCATTATTAGGCCAGAAATATATATAGCAGCCCTCGTACAAGCTTATCCTGTGTAAAGTATTCTAAAAAGGCGGAAACTAAGGAATATGCTAACGAACTTTTTAACAGACTTTATCCTGCAATTTTCCCAAGAACGACAGGGTTTAGTAACAGTTCAGATTGTGAGATAGAGGAATCCCCTAATGGTAGTCTTTGCAACGATTTAAACAACAATGAATAACATTCAAAATCCACCAGTAACAACAAATTGCAATGACACAAGCGTCTATGATGATTTCAACTATTTCGATAGATTTAATAAAATGACAGAAAAGCTCACCATCCTTCTAAAAGCGCTTTTGTCAATTAATCCTACTTCCACAATTAGTGATCGCGTGTTTTCTGTATCAAGCTTTATAAAAAAGAAACAGAAGAATAGACTCAAAATTTAACACTTAAATTGCATACTATTTCTTAAATACAATTTCAAAAAAAAAAATAAATTTAAAATATTCCAAAAATGTATTCCTTTCAAAAAATACTACTTTAAAAAATGAAAGAGATTCCAAAAATGTATAAAAAAGTAAAAACACAAAAAAATTTAACCAAATCATTTTTTTTTTATTTTTAACTTTTTAGGAAAAAGTTTAACCGAAAAAACCGGTTAAACCGGTTATCTTTCAAATGTTGTATTCAAAATCCCATTTTTCTAAAAAATCAATTTTTCGAATAAATGGGAAACCGGGTTTTTAAAAAAAGGAGGTTGTTGAACACTCTTTTTGTGACACCGTTGGACTTCTCTGTTTAGGGTTACTTGAAAGAAAAGGTGTATGTCGATAAGCCAGCCTCAATTCAAGAGCTAAAATATGAGATAATTCGGCACACAACCTCACTTATGCCTCAGCATCATCGAAAAAAACTCCAAAAACTTATTCAATAATAAAGTTTCCAAAAAAAAAAATTAAGGAATATATTTGGAGACATCAGGCAGATGTGTGGAAGATGGAAGTGCATAAATATTTTTATGAATGGTTATATTTAATAAAAACCAGTCTTTTTTGTGAGATAATCTACACTATATTATTTTTAACATTTCTGAATAAAATTGGTAATAATAGTAACCAATTTTCTTATTTAGTAATTATTTTTATTACTTTAAAAAAGAAGCGAAAGAAACCGGTTTACCCGTTTTTTTAAAATTTCTAATAAAATCGAAACCGTTTTTTTTAAAAAAGTCGAATGTTTGTATACTCTAATCGTTGTGCATATAATTATCTAGGGCTAAAATAAAAATAAAATGTCCTTTGCAAAGTTGTAATTTTAGTGCCAAGTGCTATATGTATATCAAATGTTATCTTTTTAGGGCTAAAATACAGTTTTGCCACGCACCTCCACCCACTGATTCAATATAAAAATTTGGTCAGCAAAAGTCCTTCTAGGGCTAAAAACAAATTGGCCACGTTAAATCCACCCATTCATTGCTTATTAAAATTTTGTTTGCATATGCATATTTGCGTTGTCAAGTACTATCGGAGTATCATGTTGTATCTCTCTCTAGTTCTAAAAAAAAAAGTTTTGCCATAACCACTATGCCCACAGGGTTCAAAACAAAAATTTCGTCTGCATATTCATATTCGTGTTGTTGAGTACTATCTGGGTATCAAATTGTATCTCTCTAGCTCTAAAAAAAAGTTTCGCAACGCCCACTATGCCTATAAGGTCCAATATTAAAATTTGGTCTACATATTTATATTCGTGTTGTCGAGTACTATCTGGGTACCAAATTTTATATCTCTAGCTTCAAAAAAATTTTGCCACGACCATTCCTTCAATTGGCTCAACAATTAAAATTTCCTCTGCATATTCATATTCGTGATGTCGAGCACTACATGGGTATCAAATTGTATCTTCTTAGCTCTAAAAACAGTTTCGACTCGCCCATTTGGCCAAAATTAAAATTTTGACTGCATATTCATTTTCGCGTTGTCGAGTACTATATGGGTATCAAATATATTGAGTCCAATTGAGTCCAAAATTTTAAAAATATATAGCCTACGGTAATTTTGATACTGTGTACTAACTACCTGTATACCAAAATAATAACACAGTGATACAAATGTGAAGGAAAAAAATATACAGGGGTTCTCATGTAGCATTTCTGTTAGACTGGAGTCTATAGAGTACAGTGATATTTTTAGTTTTTCTCTGTCACTTCGTTAAGTAATGTTTTTACAGCAAATTAAGTGAAATGACGATATTCCTAAAATTACAAGTTCCAAAATTTATAAGTATACGTATACGTGATACGTATTTGTACAAAGTAACTCATCCATTTTTCAACCGATTCTTATAAACTTACGTATTTTAGAAAGCTACTTTAATATAGCATAATATACATTGCGCTTCCTCATGATCAACTAAGAGCGTTGGGAAAATGGGAATTCGCAATTTTTTTTTCGCTTTTGTTTTACTTAAGCAGCCGCCGTTTCACTATATTTCAACCGATTTTAATAAAAAGAGAAAGTCATAGCTTAAAAACAGATGCAAGCTTTTGAAAATCGGTTTACAAAGACAAGACTTTTGAATTCTGGAACTTGTAATTTTAGGAATATCGTCATTTCGCCTAATTTGCTTAAAAACATTACTTAACGAAGTGACCGAGAAAACCTAAAAGTATCACTGTACTCTATGGACTCCACTCTAACAGAAATGGTACATGAGAACCCCTATATGTTTTGTGTTTAGCACAGTGTAATATTTTTCAAAATATTAAAAATATACATGAACTGAAAAAAATACATTCTAAAATTTTCATCAAAATTTGACTGTAATGGTGTAACTATTTATACAATCTGCCGTGCATGCGCTACCGTAGTTAATTCAATTTATAAATACCAACCTATGAACAATGTATCTCCGACCTTTTTGACTTTCTCCCTGCCTTCCTTTATTTCATACCTATCACTTTGACACCTCTCATTTATTTATTATTTTATTATTATTTGCATTATTATAGTTTTTGTTGTTTGTTTTCCAGGTCAAACATATCATTGTCATCATCTTGCCTTTATTAAATATTTAAATAACTATCAATTGTTATACTCACAGAAAATTGGCATGTATTTATTTAATTTTTTTTAAAATATCAATGATATAATTTAATGTTCAATTGGGCCATCATAATATGATTGTCAATTTGGGTGGAAAAATTGATCTATTATTATTATTTTTGATGTTTGCAGTGAAAAGTGACACAAATGGCATGTTATTTTTAGATATAAATTAAATTAATGTTTAATATACATATATTGAGGCTTTAGGATCATAGAATTTAAACTTCCGATAGGGATTAAAGTTAAACTAGCTGTCATATTTATCAACATCCAAAAACTTTTTTTTTTGGTATATTTCATTTTTTTCCGTGTGTAAATTTCGAATAATTAACATAGAACTTTCCTTCTAGAATCAGTTCAAAGTTACGTTCTTATTTCACCAATTCCTTGCACAGGTATATATAGAGTAACTGGCACCACTTTTTCCGTAGGCTAATTTTTGATAATAAGTTAAAAAAAAGAAGTAAATATTTGGAAGAGCTTTATCATCATCTCCACTATTTTTGTGCAGAATAATATTAATAAGAATAATATTTATATTTTATGCATTAATTCTGAGATACTTCGATTTTTCACATTTTGAGCACAAGTCACACTATCCTATATTTCGAATTTGACCACTTAGCAAATCATCTAACAAAATCACTTTGTTAAATTTTTGATTGTAGGCGAAAAAAATTCGAACATAATAATTGCCAGTGTCTATATAAAAACAAAATTTTTGTATTCTTTGTACTCTATAACTAGTTAAATTCAAGCCAAAGACCATTAAAGAATCGATTAGATCCAGACAACCTATAGTAAGTATATACATATAACCAAAACAATGACCCCTTTATACTTCGATGGCATACGGATGTTATACAAAAGTGTACATAAAAGTCTATAAGCATTTGTGTGAAGTATTATTTATATGCGTGCATAGAGTGCAGGTATTCAGACATACATATTTCCCTATGTATGTACATACAAATTCTGCTCCTATCGTCTGTGCTATGCCAGCCATATGTGATTGTAACTGTTACAGAGTGTGTGTGTGTGCATCAGTTTCTCTGTGTTGTATTATGTCTGAAAAGAATAAAAATTCCAATTGATATCGTTACATTCATTCAATATAGTTACATTGCAATTCCATTCAATACTACACATATATGTGTAAATATAGTTCGTTGTATATGTGTGCGCAATTGTTTCCTTGTTTTTCTGTTTTTTTTTTTTTTATTTTGGTCTCGCTCTTTTATTCATGCTGGGAGTCTGTCAAACGCATAATAAATCAGATGAAAAGCTCTCATCAATTTCAAATTTATTAAAAATTAAAATTTCACCAACCCATTGCTACAGATTTTTGCCATATTCGGAAGTATATGTCGATGTTCTGGTATAAGAGTATAGTATAAAACATAACATACTCGTAGTACTGAATGTTGTAATCTTTTCAAACTTAAATCAGGATGCTGTGTGTGGGTGATAAGAGGGTGGTTCATACATTTTTAAATATAAATACTGGATTTATGGCAATCTATAGCCAATATAATAACAATAAAATTGATTAATAAAGTTCATGATATTGATGAAATGGTTTCGTTGATTTAAAGCATAATTTCATCAGATATAATTGTGAATTATAAGAGAAGTCCCCAATCGTCCCCAAATTCTGTATTTAGTAAAGCTATAGCAGGGTAAAGTTTTGGTGATAAAAACTGGAAGTCTAGCGACGCCCCATTTGGTACTTCCCATACCCATCTGGTACCGCCCTCTTTATAAATCGAGTAATATTATCAATACACCCAAAGCGATCGTCCCCAAATTCTGTATTTAGTATAACTAAAAAAAGGACAAAGTTTTGGAGAAAAATACTGAAGGTCTAGCCACGCCACTTTTGGTACCTCCCATACAAATGTACCACTCCGCCCCAACCACGCACCCAACACGATCGTGCACAAATTCTGTATTTAGAAAGGCTAAAGCAGGATAAAGGTTTGGAAAAAAACCTGGAAGTCTAGCCACGTCCCTTTTGGCACCTCTTATACAAATGTAATATTCCGCCTAACGTGAGCGTGACAATATTCAGTATTTAGTAAAGGTTAATCAGGATAGAGTTTTGTAGAAACTTAATGGAAGGCTAGCCACCCCCTTTCTGGTATAATATTTTCTGTATTTTTTGAATTTTTGACCCTATGGGCAGAGTGGGCGTGGCAAAACTAAAGAGGCGAAATTTGATACACAGATAGTACTTGGAACTTTAGGTTCAAGTTTGCAGAGACAAAAGTTTTATTTTCAATCAGTAGGCGGAAGGGGCGTGGCCAAACTGTATATTAGTCCTTGGCAGATAAAATTTGATATCCTGGTAGTACTCTACAACACAGTTATGAATATGCAACCAAAATTTTAATTTTCGATCAGTGGGCGGTGGAGGCGTGGAAAAGTAGTGTAAAGGGTATGAAGGTAGGAAGTAGATATGTTTGGGAAAAATGTTATAAGCGCAATACTAATGGGGGTCGGTCAAACATTTTACTCCTCTAGGAGGCACCTGCTGCTAATTTCATAAACAATTATAATAAGAAAAAAATGTATGGGGACCACCATAAGGGTTGAAGATAGAGGATAGGGGCTAGGCAAAACTATATTTTAGGCCTAGAGAGATACAATTTGGTAAACAATTAGTACACGACAGAACCGAATAAAATTTGAAGACGTAATTTTTATTTTCAATCAGTAGGCGGAAGGGGCGTGGCCAAACTGTATTTTAGTCCTTGGCAAATAAACTTTTATGTCCTGGTAGTTCTCCACAACACAGTTATGAAAATGCAAACGAAATTTTAATTTTCGATCAGTGAGTGGTGGGGGCGTGTCAAAATGGTGTTTAAGGTATGAAGCAAGGAGGTAGATATGTTCTGGAAATATGTTACGAGCACAATACTAGTGGGGTTAGGTCATACATTTTACCCCTCTAGGAGGCACCATGGAAGCAGCAGGAGCTGATTTCTTAAAAACTTATAAAAATAAAAAAAAATGTATGGGGACCACCCTAAGGGTTGAAGATAGAGGGTAGGGGCATGGCAAAACTATTATTTAGGCCTAGAAAGATACAATTTAGTAAACAGTTAGTACACGACAGGACTGACTGAAATTTGAAGAAGTAAGTTTTTATAATCGATCAATGGGTGAAAGAGGCGTGGCCAAACTGTGTTTAATTCCGTGGCAAAAAAAATTTGGTATCCTGATAGTACTCTGTAACACAATTATGGATATGCAGACGAAATTAAAATTGTCGATCAGTGGGCGGTCACATTTTACCCCCCTAGTAGGTATCAGGGAAACAGCAGGAGCTGATTTCAAAAAACTTATAAAATAAAAAAAAATTTATAGGAACCACCTTAAGGCTTGAAAATAGAGGGTAGATATGCTCTGAGAAAATACTGGGGTTGCAAACATTTTGGGGAACGGTCAAACATTACACCCCTCTAGGGGCGACCCCGGGCAGAAAGAGCGGTGGGAGCAAATTTTATAAAAAAAAAATCTGTATGGGTGCCCCCTTAGAGGCTGAAGATGAGGATTAGGTATGGTTGAACACTCTAGGGGAGATTCCGGGGAAGTTGCGTGGCTTGTTGTGGATTTTTTCCGCAATACAAAAATCCGGGGGCTCAATTTTGATTTTAGACCCATAGTTTCTTAGATTTCATCGTAGATTACGATTTTGATGTCCGCTTGGTGGGTGCAGTTTTGTTCCTCTGAACAAATTGACCTAACCTAATGAATATACAGACAAAATAATAAGTTCGATAAGTGGCCGAACTCCCAGTTTTTTCTCCAAAACTTTATCCAGTTGTAGATTTTCTAAAGACAGAATTTGGGGACTATCACGTTGGGTGTATTGATATTATTACTTGATTTCTAATGAGAGCGAAATGGTACATTTGTATGGGAGGTACTAGAAGGGGCATGGCTGGACATCCAGTTGTTTCTCCATAACTTCATTCAGTTGTGGATTTACTAAATATTGAATTTAGGCACGATCGCGTTGGGTGTATTGATATTATAATTCGATTTCTAAAGCGGGCGGTGCATTTGTGTAGGCGGTACCAAAGGGCGCCATGCAGACTTTATACAATCCCGTCAGTAGTTCGGGTATAATATTAACACATGTATAGTTACAAAAGAATTGGTAACGTCTTTCGAATGTTATATTGCATACCAGCCGGACAGACATCAGTAATCTAATTCGGTTTAAAGACACCTAGGGTCTAAAGTGATTCCTTCTATGTGTAACAATTTTGGATTGTATCAAACGAACCTACACGTTGGTTGAGGGTTTATAATTAACTTTTATGTTCAGGCATCAAAAACAACTTTCACAAGGCCCTTTACTGCAAGTCCCTTTCAAATTCTCGACATGCTGCTATATGTATATCAACTGAAACAAAATACAAGTTCAACTACGCCTACACTCGCTGTTGCAGCCACCCACTTATCCACCATCGTTCTTTATGATATGTGATGCCTATAAATCATATAAAAATCCTACCTTTTATATTATTTATCCTGGCTGTTTGCTATTTATTGTTCGCAACAATGTAATAAACAAACGAAGGAATGTTCATACGTACATTGTAATGCTATAAAGTGTTTGTGTTTGTGTGTGTGTTTGTCAGTGTGCCCCTGAGTCGTGTAGTTCGTAGTATATAGGTCTTTGTGTTACAAACGGGAGTTACAACAATTTCACTCGAATATTGTGATATTTATGAGAATGGCTTTGTGTATTCCAACTAAACAATTTTATTGATTGATAAATTGTACACCACCAGTATGGAATGATCAAACAAAAAGTTAAGTAAGAAAACAAAAAACATAGCGTCGGATACACTTACATTTTTCTGCGTATCTATACTCCCACAGGGCAGCATTGTTGTTACTGTTGTTTTGCTCGAAAGGTGTATTGCATATGTGAATTATTGATATATAGATGTGTTTTTATTTTGCAATGTCTTTGAAAAGGATATCTCGGAAGCGTTTAGGTGGAATTGTAGTCTATAATAATTGTATATTCTCATTGATAGTTATATGAATAGTTCAATTATAGCATACAATTTTGATGTTTTTGTTATTAGTTTGATCAATGGAGACAAAGCTTTGCTATGCTCGTTAGAAACCAAAAATATTTGTTTCTATTAAATTCAGGCCAAAACGCTAGACAACGTTTATGGCACAGTTTTAAGGGTAATTTTGTTTAAACAGTACACAAATGATAAATCTCATACAAAATCATTCTTACATATAAAAATACAACGTTTTGTTTGTTGTTATTGACTACCGACAGTGGTCGGCCGATATAGTCCACCTCATTGTTGAGACAAACTTCAATAAGTTTATATCTTGTGCAAAATTTGAATGTATTCAGTGCGCATACAGTGCGATATGTATGTAAAACTTTAAGGGTCATCAGCATGGCCATTTTATTGATTGGTAACCGTTTTTTACGGTTTTATCTACTTTTACAAAATAATTAAACTGAATTTACATACTCTACTGTGGCCTTCTATAAGTCAGTGAAAGTGACGAAAATTAACAATCCGTAGGTGTAGGGTTAGAGTCCCGGCCTAGGCACTGGTCAAATCACACTATGTCACAAAATGTTAAAAGTGTCTGTATTCTGGACATTTAACAGTTGATTTTAAAGTAAACGCTGAATTAAAATTTTGGTGTGAGATATGTGGACGTTTAAGAACAGTTTTTCAGATATCGCCAAATATTCATTTTTCATGTTTTGATAAATGTAAGGTCTACTAAAATGCCATTTTCTCAGGTTTATGTTTACCGATTGTAAACTGGCACGAAAATACAAGATAATAAAATTATTTCTTAAAAAAAAACGACAGTTGTTTAATATCGTTGCATAAATGACGAAGTTATGGCACTTCAAAGTTAAATTTTTGTAAAAATTTTTAGATTTTATGTTTTCATATTTCTGAACAGAATTGAATTCAGCGTGAAATTTTACATAAGGATCAACTATTTAGAAGCCGGGATCAAAAATTTGTTGCATTGTGTCATCGATGTTGATTTGATCAGTGATGATTTGAAAAATTACTTTTAATATACAAAATTCATTCTATATGCATCCACTACAAAAATTTAGCTTGCGCTAGGATAAAAGAACATTATTTATCAATATCTCAAAAATTAATTCAATAAAACCTGCTGGCGCCATCTCTTGGGGAGAAAATGACGATTAAAACTAAAAAACAACAATATCTAAAAAAGGAACAAAAACAGAGTTGCCAGAAAAATTATGGTACGATAATCGAACTAGATGCCCCCATCGAATGTTACGACAACAACAATATATCCTTTAGTTATCCTTTTAAAAATCGTTTGGACATATATTATAATATATGGGAGGTCCCAGATGGGGTTGGCCGACATAGTCCAATTTCATTCCTTAGTCAAATTTTCATAAGCTTAAACCCTACGCAAAATATGTCAGAAAAATATGAGAGTCAATTTAGTGATTTGTAGAAGAGGTAACAGAAAGGGTTTGACAAAGGAGAGTTTGTCTACTATAATAAGATAATTAAACTGACCAAATTTAAATATTCTTCAATTGTCCGTTTGAAGGTTATGTAAGAAAAATCTTGGGTTACGGGTAAAAACCCGGTTTTACGTACCTTAACGTAGTTATAAGCCAGTAATATGAACCGATTTTAAGTTCCACAGCTTATTTGGGGAGAAGAGACTGCGGTATTTCCAACGATGTATATAGTAATGTAGATAACTTGTTATATCTGTCTGATTTTGCCTCCTAATCGCACCCGTATTTTGAATTTATTTACTATTTTTTAAGATTTAAGAAGTTTGTAGGCACTATTTTACAACGGCACCCTAGTGTTTATTGTTTTAATCAGTGAAGATTAAAAAGGCATATTCGTATGTCAAAATCAGTTTACAAATGATTAAGTTATTCATATTTTTCATATCCTATCTATCTACATAAATATAAATGAATTGTTGTTCGTTGTGTAAGGGCCTTGAGAACACATGGTCCGATTTGACTAACTTTTTTTTTATAATGTTCGTTATTTCTATGCCCATGTTTTCCAATATATAAAAAAATTCCTTTTAACAACAAAACATTATGAAAATTATTGTATGTTATGTATTTTTGACACTATTGATCATATGGGCGGAGTGGGCATGGCAGTAGTTCTTTTTTTATAGCTAGAGATGTAACATTTGATACGTAAATAGTACTCGACACATTAGAATCAATTTTGCAGATGAAATTTTTTTCGATCAGCGGCCGGAGTATTTGTGATAAAACAGTGTAAAAGTCCTCGAGAGATAAAATTTGATATCATAATAGTACTCTGCAAAAAAATGATGAATATGCAGACGAAATATTAATTTTCGATCTATGGGCGGTGGATGCGTGGTAAAACTATATTTGGGTCGTGCTAAAATTATTTTTTAGCCGAAGGGAGATACAATTTGGTACACAGTTAGCACTCGCCTTAATATTTCTCGATCACGGTGGACTTTTCTTGAAAATGCCAATATGTATATATATGGGACATTCCACGCCATATCGGAGAGTTTGAAACTTTTTCATTGTGATTTTCGCCATTTTTTTATATTTTATGGTAACCATCAAGTTACGGTAGCTGGTCAACTTTGACGTTTTTGTAATTATACGTTCAAAAGATATCGGTTTATAAAAAAGTAGATTTTTTTTATTTTTTTGTCATAACTTCCTTAAAAAAGGTCTCACTTGGACATTTTTAGCAAATATTTTTGTTTTTTTTTCTGTAATTTTTAAAAACAAATATTCAAAAAAATATTCAGTGTTTTTGTATGCGAACTTCGAGTTTTAAAATTTTAATTTTATTTTTTAAACTGTTTCTACCCTTAGATTTATTAAAATTTTTTGTATTAAACCTTTATCCATATTGTCAATTTTAAACTTAAATTAATAATGGGCTACTAATAACACAGTGCAACAGTGAAAAAAATACAAGAACGTGACAGTATATGTTCGATTCTACTATCGAAAGGTATTAAAACCCTATACTCAGTTTGGCCAGATTGGTGACCAATTTTTTTTTATGGTCCTCAAAAGATTCTCAAATCAGTGAGCCCCTCGAAAAAAGGTGTCATCAGTTATTGTCAAATAGCTAACTAACACTTCGTGATAGCGCTAAACTATATTCGGCAACAATGTAGCTGGGAGTTTTGGTCACAAATTCTATTAACAATGTGTGCCAAAAATTTTACTTATTCCTGCCGTTTTTGCAAAAAAAAAATGGAGAAGAAAATATAGTTTTTTTCATTTTTTGACCATTACTTTGAGGAAGTCCAAATTTTTCACTAACAATGTTCGCAAAAATTGTAGTCACGGTAACGTTGAACAACTTTTATGAACATATCAATACAATATGAACGTGTCTAGGCACCCTAAATTGCTCATAAACTATGAAGCTAGCCTTTCCAAGCTGTCGTATGACGGAGAGTAAGAACTTCAAAGGGACATACTGAAAATTAATTTATTGCCCTTCTTAATGCTAAACCAGAAGATATATTACATTTTTCAGCAAGAGAATGCGTCAACTCATTCCAAAAGGATACAAAAGATTGGGTTCGAAAAGAAAACGTTGAAGTCTTAGAGGGGCCAGAGTGTTTCCAAGATATTAATTCGATTGAAAATGCATGGAGCATACCTACTTGTTCATAAAGTGCACTCCAATAATAGGCAATAAAAAAGCGTCCCAGAGCTAAAATCGGAAGTAAAAGCGGCTTGGGTCTCCTTAGAAAGTCCCACACAAAAACTCTGATAAATAATATGACCGAAATGAATTTTTGAGCTTATTCAAAATAACGCATTATTAAGAAGTGTTTTTTATTTTAAATTTGGTTTTTGTATTTCGTAATTAAAAATCACTGCGATTAATTTTATGATCACCCCATAACGAAAAGAATTGAAAGAAAATAAACTTAACTAAATACAATTTTGTTGTTGTTGGATGTAAAAGCGTAGTTTTTGGTCCTAATTCATTCCGCATATTCGGTTTATGAAACTCAAAGAATATAACAGTGTATGTTTATGTGAGTCTGCAGATGATTAAGCCATTTTTATTTTTGAAAATAACAAAAATCGTTAGTCAAAGTTTTATGTAATAAATTGATACTTTGCTTGTAGTATTATTTATAGTGGGATGACTTTTTATTTAAATTCCCAACCTTAGATTAAAATTTGTCTTGAAATCTTTGTTTTACGTAGTTTCTCCACCTACAGTCTCGACGTTCCGTATATTTTTGGAGTTATGCAAGTTACGTTATAATTAGATTTTCCAAGACTAAAAACACTTACCTTTGTATGAACAATCCTAAAATCCTCCCTTCAAATGTAATTCGTAAGTTATGTTAAATCAAACAAGTTCTTAAATGCAATCCATAGGTAACCGATTAAGAATTAAATACAAATTAACGGCACGACTAACACGACTAAACGTGTACAACAACGGCAACAATCTTCAATACTCAAATATTTTCGTAAACACAACAAGAAAGACATAAAGACATCGCGAATATAACGAACGAAACAACAAAAGAGAATCAACGACCGGCAGCCATACAGCTGTAACAATTATTGCAATGCCTAAGTTTGAAGATGTTCACAGTTTGGTTACATAATAACAGAGCAAATTATTTGCGTAACAATACCATTTACAAACAATTCAATCAACATTTAGACAAATTGATAAACACGACCGAAAGAATAAAACAAAAAACACATAACACAAATCAATCAAAGACAATGCAACGAAAACGAAACCGATAGAACACAGCGACAGTCAATATAGTTAATATGCTAATTTTCACGTTTTATGGTAAACTATCACAAGAAACCGTCTGCAAGTTTATGTACAAACTCTTTGTATATTGGTTTACTAAAGTATTGTTTGTAGAATATTCTAGGTTTTTATTTTAATCACTACACTTGTCCCGAAACGCGACCGAACTCAACAAAATTTGGCAACTAAACTAAATTAGAATTGGGTGCAGTCAACAAGTGTTCTGTTTCCGTTTCTTTGAGAGAGCAGGAATGAAAGAGATAGAGAGTAATTATAGAGATTAGCGCTGGCAGATCAAACTTGCGACGTCGATTAAAGGAAGTTTGAGTTAACTGCGCTAATCTCTTTCACTACTCTATCTCTCTCTCTTCATATCTCACTGCATCCACAGCTTCTCTGTCATACAAACGGAAACAAAACATTTGTTGACTGCAACTATTCCAATTTAGTTCTTTTGCCAAATTTTGTTGAGTTCGGTCGAGTTTCGGGATAAGTGTAGTGAATTAAATAAATATCTAGAATATTCTACCAAACAATGTGCAATAAACAAAGAGTTCTTACATACAAATGCAGATGGTTTCTTAACAAATTAAGATAAAACGTCAAAAATTTGCAAATTAACTATATTGAATTTCGCTATATTCTTTCGGTTTCGTGTTCGTTGCATTGTCTTACATTTGTTTGTGCTACGTGTTTTCGTTTTATTCTTTCGGTCGTGTTTTTATATTTATCTAAATGTTGATTGAATTGTTTGTAAATGACATTGTTTCGCAAATAGTTTGCTTTGTGAACATCTTCAATCTTAACCGTTGCAATAATTGTTACAGCTGTGTGGCTGCCGGTCTTTGATTCTCTTTTGTTGTTTCGTTCGTTATATTCGCGATGTAAATGTCATTCTTGTTGTATGTATTGAAGATTGTTGCGTTGTTGTGACCGGTTTGTCGTTTTAGTCGTGCCGTTAATTTAAAGTTAAATCTAAATCGGTTACCTATGGATTGCATTCAAGAACTTGTAAGATTAAACTTAACGCACTTATAACATTTAAAGACAGGATTTGTATTGTTTTATACAAAGGTAAGTGTTTGTAGTGTTAAAAATTTAAATACAAATTTAGCTTAAACAACTCCATAAATAAACGAAACAGGACGTCGAGACTGTAGGTGAAGAAAATGCATAAAACATGAAGAGAATTTATGTGTGTAATACTTAAGAAGCTCTAATAAGAGTGACATAATCCTCTGAACTGAATAGTAGAATAATATGAAGAGAAATTTTAACCTAATTTAATCTCTTCATCCCAAGATGAATTATACTTTAAACAGAATAACTGAAAAACAAATTTTTAAGTACATAACTATGTAACAAATTTTGATAATTGGGTATTACATATGGGCAATTCCATAGTCACATATGTGACATTATTTTTTTTATTACTTCTTAATTTTTTTGTGTAATACTTAAGAAGCTCTAATAAGAGTGACATAATCCTCTGAACTGATGGCCCTAGAATATTATCAAATAAAGAGGGTGACGTTACGTGACGAAAATAGAAGTCAATTTTTTCTCCTTTCACAAAAACCCAAACCAGTGCGAATTGAGTCGTACTTTGTTGGTAAAAACATTTTTAATATGATATGGAATATTATAAATTTGTATAACAATTTGGTAAATTTAAAAAAATTTTTAATTTCTTTGTCAATCTATTTTGTGAAACGTAACGTGCCGTATCGTGATGTGACATAAATTTCCTTTTTAATAATTTATGACAAAATTATTTAATTATATATTTTTTTTTTATTTGCAAAATAAGGGAAAATTATAAAATTTTCGCAGTATTGTTCTGCTTTTGTCCCTCAAAAAACTGTTTTTCGATACATAATAGAAATAAAAACGGCGAACAGCGACTTCACCAACATGGAATGAAGTCGAAGCCGTTAAGAACAAGTTGAGCGAATACAATTTGTACAATGCCAATGAAAATGCGGTTAATTTGCACACCCAATTTCGGTGTATCAAACGGGCGACAAAATTATGCAACAAAGAGAAGACAATGTTTCGATTGTGGATAGGTGGGTGGAGATATTTCTTCATCTCAATAAGGTGATTGCGAATTCAAAGAAATGGCCACGATCTTGGACGTCAGACAAAACCAGATTCGATGTGCAAACATTGAAGGCGATTCTGACCGTAATATGAAGTACAAATGCGTTGATTTCTACAATTACCTTAAAACGAAGCCGGCATTGCTAATTCAATTTGCTTCAAACGACAAACGACAAACTCAAAACAGCCACACAAGCTGATTCTGATGGAAATGATTGTTAATTTTTTGTTATATGCGTATTTCCAGCGGAAGGACGGACGAAATTTTTATATTTTTTACTTTATGGGTTTGTAATCATATCAAGAATTTGTTGAACTTTAACAAAACAAACTATATTATCGTTGGAAAGTCTCTTCTTTCCAAATCCGCTGAGAATCTTAAAATCGGTTTATATTTATTCGCGCTACAGTTCGAAAATCCGGTTTTTTACCCGTTACTCATATGTCGGGGGTTTTGGGAAATTTGAAAAACAGATTCTTGTGCTCAGCAGCACCTACAAGCAAAATAGTATAATTTCCCAGGTATTGATTTTTTTGTCGCTCTTTGTTATCCATAGAAAAATGCGTGTGTCCGCAACGCACATTTAGATTGAAGTAGCATTAAAGGTAAAAGTATTTTAAATGTTAAGTAAGTTGTTTGTAAAACCCCAATATGTCTTCTTTATTTTACAAAAAGAAATATAATGATCACATAAAAAATTTCGCTAAATTTCACAAATTTTCATAGACACTTCAATTTGCTGTGGAAAAATGTGTGTGTCCGGAACGCACTTTGTATTAGTCTTAGTCTTTTTTTTACAAAAAGAAATATAATGATCACATAAAAAATTTCGCTAAATTTCACAAATTTTCATAGACACTTCAAGTTGCTGTGGAAAAATGTGTGTGTCCGAAACGCACTTTGTATTAGTCATAATTTTGAATACAACATTTTCAATTTTAAAATTTTAATGATTTCGTTTTGTAAAGAAGTATTTGGATAAAAAAAATTCAACAAGGTTTTTTATGAAAAGTAAAATTTTGTAGTTAAAAAAACTAACAGAAGTCAATGGAAATTTATTCAATGAAATTAGATTTAAATTATTGTCCAAATATAGAACTTTTTATGTGTGTAAGTTTATAGCTACGGCTTTTGTTTTATTTTTTAGTGAAAACATAGCACTTACTCTTTTATTAAAAAAAAAATTATTGAAATTGGAAAAGTAAACTATTTATTATAATTTATCAAAAATTATACTAAAAAATATCAACTTTTCACTTTTTGATGGAAAAAAAATTTATGTACTTGCCTTGCTTAGCCCTCTAACTATAAAAAATTAAAGGTCCGAGTCTGTACTTTCAATTAAGAAAAAAAAAATAACCGCCAAATATTGTCCCATTTAGTAACATCGATTTTAATGCATGCATTTGTGCGATATTTTCGGTGTATTTGAAGGCTAATATCTTTCAATGGGCGTAATATCTAAAGTAGGCGTGGCATCCCCAATATGTTTAATTTTTTTTCGTAAGGAGAACTCAATTAAGAAGTGCCTCGAGTCCCTAGGTCCAAAAATAAAATTTTTGGCAATTGCAGTTATATGGGAGGTGAGTGTGGCAGTAGGCGGTTTTCCAAGATTTTTTAAAAATTTCATAATTTAGCCCGATCACTCCTTTTATTTTTTTTCCAAACAATGTATGGGGCACTGTGCGTCTCGGCGTTTTTCGGTGTCATTTTGACGAACTTACAGTGTGATTTGTAAAATGTATGAGTTTATTTTTGGGATAAGAAAATTGAGTTCCTCGAAAAAACTTAACCAGTTGTTCACCAATTTTACAATTTTGCGGCAAAAGCAGACAGATGTGGCAAGTTATATATGGAAATATATATATAGTAGGCGTTAGGTTATGAAAAATAAATATTGATTTCATAAAATCTCATCTTATGTTGCATTCATCATAAAACATTCGTAACGGTGCATTATTTTTGAAAAATAATTAGACTCTCAGAAAGACTACCAAAAAATACTGCAATTTGTCATATTAACTCAAAATAGACAAAAAGTGACATAAGCGACAGAAGATATATTTGTTTATTTTTATACGTTTCTATATTTTTATGTTTTTATATTTTTATATTTTTATATTCTCATATTTTTATATTTTTATATTTTTATATTTTTATATTTTTATATTTTTATATTTTTATATTTTTATATTTTTATATTTTTATATTTTTATATTTTTATATTTTTATATTTTTATATTTTTATATTTTTATATTTTTATATTTTTATATTTTTATATTTTTATATTTTTATATTTTTATATTTTTATATTTTTATATTTTTATATTTTTATATTTTTATATTTTTATATTTTTATATTTTTATATTTTTATATTTTTATATTTTTATATTTTTATATTTTTATATTTTTATATTTTTATATTTTTATATTTTTATATTTTTATATTTTTATATTTTTATATTTTTATATTTGTATATTTTTATATTTTTATATTTTTATATTTTTATATTTTTATATTTTTATATTTTTATATTTTTATATTTTTATATTTTTATATTTTTATATTTTTATATTTTTATATTTTTATATTTTTATATTTTTATATTTTTATATTTTTATATTTTTATATTTTTATATTTTTATATTTTTATATATTTATATTTGTATATTTGTATATTTTTATATTTTTATATTTTTATATTTTTATATTTTTAATATTTTTAATATTTTTAATATTTTAATATTTTAATATTTTTAATATTTTAATATTTTAATATTTTAATATTTTAATATTTTAATATTTTAATATTTTAATATTTTAATATTTTAATATTTTAATATTTTAATATTTTAATATTTTAATATTTTAATATTTTAATATTTTAATATTTTAATATTTTAATATTTTAATATTTTAATATTTTAATATTTTAATATTTTAATATTTTAATATTTTAATATTTTAATATTTTAATATTTTAATATTTTAATATTTTAATATTTTAATATTTTAATATTTTAATATTTTAATATTTTAATATTTTAATATTTTAATATTTTAATATTTTAATATTTTAATATTTTAATATTTTAATATTTTAATATTTTAATATTTTAATATTTTAATATTTTAATATTTTAATATTTTAATATTTTAATATTTTAATATTTTAATATTTTAATATTTTAATATTTTAATATTTTAATATTTTAATATTTTAATATTTTAATATTTTAATATTTTAATATTTTAATATTTTAATATTTTAATATTTTAATATTTTAATATTTTAATATTTTAATATTTTAATATTTTAATATTTTAATATTTTAATATTTTAATATTTTAATATTTTAATATTTTAATATTTTAATATTTTAATATTTTAATATATTAATATTTTAATATTTTAATATTTTAATATTTTAATATTTTAATATTTTAATATTTTAATATTTTAATATTTTAATATTTTAATATTTTAATATTTTAATATTTTAATATTTTAATATTTTAATATTTTAATATTTTAATATTTTAATATTTTAATATTTTAATATTTTAATATTTTAATATTTTAATATTTTAATATTTTAATATTTTAATATTTTAATATTTTAATATTTTAATATTTTAATATTTTAATATTTTAATATTTTAATATTTTAATATTTTAATATTTTAATATTTTAATATTTTAATATTTTAATATTTTAATATTTTAATATTTTAATATTTTAATATTTTAATATTTTAATATTTTAATATTTTAATATTTTAATATTTTAATATTTTAATATTTTAATATTTTAATATTTTAATATTTTAATATTTTAATATTTTAATATTTTAATATTTTAATATTTTAATATTTTAATATTTTAATATTTTAATATTTTAATATTTTAATATTTTAATATTTTAATATTTTAATATTTTAATATTTTAATATTTTAATATTTTAATATTTTAATATTTTAATATTTTAATATTTTAATATTTTAATATTTTAATATTTTAATATTTTAATATTTTAATATTTTAATATTTTAATATTTTAATATTTTAATATTTTAATATTTTAATATTTTAATATTTTAATATTTTAATATTTTAATATTTTAATATTTTAATATTTTAATATTTTAATATTTTAATATTTTAATATTTTAATATTTTAATATTTTAATATTTTAATATTTTAATATTTTAATATTTTAATATTTTAATATTTTAATATTTTAATATTTTAATATTTTAATATTTTAATATTTTAATATTTTAATATTTTAATATTTTAATATTTTAATATTTTAATATTTTAATATTTTAATATTTTAATATTTTAATATTTTAATATTTTAATATTTTAATATTTTAATATTTTAATATTTTAATATTTTAATATTTTAATATTTTAATATTTTAATATTTTAATATTTTAATATTTTAATATTTTAATATTTTAATATTTTAATATTTTAATATTTTAATATTTTAATATTTTAATATTTTAATATTTTAATATTTTAATATTTTAATATTTTTATATTTTCATATATTTATATTTTTATATTTTCATATTTTTATATTTTTATATTTTTATATTTTTATATTTATATATTTTTATTTTTTAATATTTTAATATTTTTACATTTTTATATTTATTTATTTGTATATTTTTTATATATTTATATTTTTTATAGCGGATCAGAAATGCAGCTAACATGCCGCTAATTCTGGGCCACTTCAACAGTATCTCATACATTTAATTTGTTTCCACTTACCGCTCTGTCGTTAGTCGCTTTGCGGCTCATAGCTTGGCCTCTGCTAATAAGATGTTACAAATAATATTTACATAATATAAACGAATCCATTTAACATTTGTTTTTCTTTTTTTTAGGTATGTACCCTAAAATATCTTGTAATTGATATTACCGGTAAGTTATTGTTATGGTATATTTAATTATTTTTAAATTTACACTTACCTCACTTTGTATGAATGTAATCCGTTATTTGTTTCAAATCTTCCCAGTTTTAATAATATACTTAAAGACAACCGGCAACCGAATAATAACTGGTGACATAAACTTAACGTGTCCACCAATAACGAACATAAAAAGTAAACAACAATAGCAATTTTCAAGGTTAGCCTTCACCACAGAACGAACTAAACGGCAAAAGAGAAGCAACAATCGGCAGTCACAAAAATAGAGAGCATTCATTGCAATTTAAATTTGTTAGAGACTCATAATGCAGTTAAAGAATTAACGAATTATACATATGTGTAACGATTTTAATAACAACATCCGCGGTTTTACATTATTACCCGAATGACCGGAAAATAGTCTCACAGAATAGGGAAAGTGTTAAAGTATTACTCTAACGAAGATGAAGACAAAGCAATACGGCGACCGGCAGTTTGGATCATTGAAACTTTTCGGTACTTAACACAAATATTTTATAAGAAATCTTTGGGATTCCTTGATTTTATTTACATTCGCTTTACTTGCCCCGAAATAACACCGAGCACGAAATTTTGTTATTAAACGAAATTGAGAGATGTTTAGTGTCTCCGGTTTCCGTTCTTATAGGAGAGATCAATGAGAATAAGATAAATGCTGATTTACGCGGCCAGCGCAAGTTGTGTCGTAACGGAAAACGCAGCAGAGATTTTGGCAGTATATAACAGAGTTACCTACTATCTTATATTAGCTAATGCAATTGGGACTTGGCGCTTGTTTGATAATGGTTAAATGAAATGAAGAATATTTCAGAATTTTTTATATGCACATAATTCAGTTTTTTTAATTATAACGACCTATGCATTTTATACTCTCACCTATTCAGCTAAATAAAAACCATAATAAATATAATATTATTTACAATAAAAGATCTAAAAGGTAGTAAAATAGTACAATTGTTCTGCTTTAAAATTTTCAAAAACGAATGACGAATATTTCGCTGATATCATTTCCTGTTCCTGAGCTTTGAAGTTCTAAAATGACCTCTAAAAATTGGGTTATTGTCAAATAAAGTTATCACTGTTAATGTTCTTAAACAACAATTTTCGATGCATTTTTTATAAAATCTGTTTTAACATTCACATTTTGTGTCCAATTTGTGATTTTCGGATCACTTTGAAAAGCTGTCGACCGCTAACTTTAATTTAAAGAACTTGGGTTTAAATCGGTCAATTAGATGAAAATGTGGAATTAAGCATAAATTTATAAGAACCAGTACAGAAATTTCAGTCAGGTAAACTGACTGATAAATACCATCGCCCAATATAAGAAATTGTTGAAGTCTTGAGTTATTGAAATTAATATATTTTTAATTAAAATAAAATTACCTATGTATAATTTTTTCCCTGCATGTGGTGCAAAATCGTTCAAAACTTGGCTTATTTGTGTAGGAGGTATAGGTGCCGGTTTGGTATTTATGTGACAAATATTAATTTTTCAAAAAAAAGGTAATTTTGATTGGGGGTACGAAAAGGGGTGAATCGATAAAGTCCTTATTCATTCCTGACTCAAATTTGCATACGTACAACTTACGAAAAATTTGACTGCATTCAGTGTGCTTACAAAAAATTATATGTATGTAAGACTATGGGGGTGAGTTCGGTCCTATGTATGGGATGTACCACAAGGGGTGTGACAAATTTGGGTTTTCTGAGGTTTCGCCTCCTATCACAATATAAATTAACCGACTAATTTTCATTACCCCCTATATGTCTGTTTGGAAGTTATGGGGTGAAATATTAATTTTCCAAAAATAGGTCATTTTGTATGGGAGGTACCTGAAGGTGTCATCCGATGTAATCCATATTCATACCTGATTCAAATTTTTCATAACCGTTCAACTTGCGCAAAATTTGACTGAATTCAGTGTATTTTCAAAAGAGATATGTGTGTAAGACTATGAGGGTGAGTTAGGTCATTTGTATGGGAGGTACCAGAAAGGGTATGTCGACTAGTTTGGTTTCCTAAGATTTCGCCTATCAAAACATAAGTTAACCGACCAATTTTCTTTACTCCCCAAGTATCCGTTTGGAAGTTATGGGAGAAATATAAATTTTCCAAAAATCGGTCATTTTGTATGGGAAGTACCAGAAGGCGTGAACTGATATAGTCCATATTCAAACCTGAGTCTAATTTTCATAAGCAAACATCATACGCAAAATTTTAGTGATCTCAGTTTACATACAAAAAAGATATGTATGCAAAACTATAGGGGTCAATTCGGTCATTTGTATGGGAGGTACCAGAAGGGATGTGTCAAATAGTTAGGCTCTCTGAGGTTTCGCCTCCTATCACAACATTAATTTATCGACCAATTTTCATAACCCCCCAAGTGTCCGCTTGGAAGTTATTGGAGAAATATTAAATTTCCAAAAATAGGTCATTTTGTATGGGAGGTACCAGAAGGCGTGAACCGATATAGTCCATATTCATACTTGAGTCTAATTTTCATAAGCAAACATCATACGCAAAAGTTGAGTGATCTCAGTTTACTTGCAGAAAAGATATGTATGTAAAACTATAAGGGTCAATTCGGTCATTTGTATGGGAGGTACCAGAAAGGGCGTGGCAAATGTTTCTGCTTTCTTAGGGTTTGTCTACTATTGCAAGATAAATAATCTGACCAAATTTAGATATCTTCCGATGGTCTGTTTGCCAGCTATGGAAGAAATATTAATTATCCAAAAATGGGTAATTTTGTATGGGAGGTACCAGAACGGGTGGGTCTATTCTGCCCATTTACAATCCCATAAGTTCGATTCGAAAAATATAAATACTGGTAAATTTCATACCGATCCGTTAAGGTTTACTCGAGTTATCCTGCTGACCAGACAGACGGACATAGCTCATTCTTCTTAAAAAGTTCTGAAACGAATTTGGTCTTAAGATACTTGGGGTCTAACTCGTCTCCTTTAATGCGTTACACTTTTTTTCGTATCAAATGATATATACCCTCATCCCTAAGGGTGATGGTATAAAAATTGCTGTAAAAAATTGATCTCCTATGATATTTGAGTTATTTTTGGTAGATTGATACAAAATCTTTAAAGTTTTATAAGACTTTTTTCTAAGTATTCACTGTAAATATGTTCTGATTTCAAAACTAGATTGAGACGCTTAGACTGTCCAAATTTTGTTGCACGGAATGAAGCAAAGTTCAAATACTGTAAAAACTGCTAAAATCCAACATTTATGGACAAGTTTACCCATATATGTTGGAATGCATGCAATGTAATTTTATTCAGGAGAAATTTTGTAATAAAGCAACTATTCGTGGGTCGGTAAATCTATGAAACAAATATCACCGCCTCTATACTTTAACAGCGAACCCCAAACAATAAATTTATGATAACACTTTTAAGATGTTCATTTAATATAAGAAAACTTTGCAAAAACTAAACAAAAATCGTGTGAATAGCTTTCAACAGTGGTAATTTGTACATATGTGTGCATTATTTTGGGTTTCTGTTGCTTCAACCCAATGTCAACCAACAGTTTAATTGAAAATCTGCAGCCTTTAATGGCCTAAAAAAAATTCTTGAAAAAGAAACTAGAGGCCAGGGCCTTTTTACAAAAAGAAAATTGGAGAACAATTGTGGAAATTATAGAATCTATATATATAAAAATGAAATGGTCCACGTATGTCATAACATCACTTGAGAACGGCTGGAGCGATTTGGCTGATTTTTTTTTATTCGATTCCATATTTTCCGTAGATTGTTTGTATTGAAAAAAATCAAATCCAGGTGGCGCTAGGGTGGATTTATATCGAAAATTTGAATGCATGTACCAATTCAACTGAAATTTAGAATGGATATTCGTTTGATCATGAGAAAACATTTTATGTACAAATGGACCCGGTAGGTGGCGCTGGGTTCGGTTTACAATCAAAATTTTAACGAAAGGGCCAATTTAACTGAAATTCAGAATCTATGTTTGTTTAATCATTAGAAAAAATTGTATGTACAAATGGACCTGGTAGATGGCGCTAGGGTGGATTTATATCGAAAATTTGAGTGCATGCACTAATTTAACTGAAATTTAGTATTTATGTTTGTGGAACCTTGAGAACAAATTGTTTGTATAAATTGACCCGGTAGGTGTCGCTAGGGTGGAATTATAATGCAAATTTTTACGAATTAAATAATTTGACTGAAATTTTGAATGTATATTTGTTTTATTATGAGAATTTTTTTTGGATATATGGACCCGCAGTTGATTTGGCTGGGGTTGAATTATTTCAAAAATTTATATCCATTGTCCGATTTTACTTAAACTTAAAATATATGATTTTTTTGACATGAGAAAATTTTGAATGTATGTTTGGTACCAGTTGCCGGTGTTTAGCTTATGATACACTTAATTTTTGGAATGTCATTTAGTCACTTTTTTTAACATCATAGTTATTCAGAAGTCTATATATATAAAACAGATGTACATTTTGATGTCACCATAATTATGAAAACGGTATTTCAGTAAAAGCTGAGGATTGGCTATAGAAGGTCACCCAGACCGCAAAAAGGCTAAAAGAAGAATGACTAACTTTTATAATGGCGCACTTCCTACAGAATTAGAGAACTTCACAAAGTGGTTTTTCCCATTTCGAAATTTTAGGGGACAATAACGAAAATAGGAATAACTGTTGATATCACCCAGACCATACGGTTAATGGGGTTGCTGAGCCTAATGAAGGCATTTTTGGAAATTCGTACTCCTTAGGATAAAAAGGTACAATCACCCAGTACACAGAAAGTTATATGTCAGTCAATCGGCTTAAAAATCTGGTTTTAGAATATATGCCTATCAATAAGTAAGTTTTCATCAAATCATGGACGATACTGCTGATCCATTTTAGCAATTCTTACAATAATATATAATAATCTTTTAGATATATGAAGTACAAAATTTGTCCGGAATTATCTCGCCTTTTATATTGAAATATTTCAGAGGTCAAAGTAATCAACCAATCGCTATTAGATTTCAACTACACTCAAGATATTTTACAAAAATTTGGAGGCAGGACGAAGTCTGCCGGGCCAGCTAGTATTTTATAAAAATGATAGTATATTTTATAAAATTACATGAAAATTCCTAGCTGGGGTTTTGTAGCACTTTTTCAACTTAATATGTTAAGTATTTCATCAGATATTATTGTAATTGTATTTTGTCCTTTAACAAATTAGCGCCGATCAAAAACTTAATTTTTAGAGATTATTTTTAGGACTATCCCGCTAACGAACGGCCAATGTTATCAGCGAAAAATGTAGTGAATATTCATAAAACGAAATAAACTGTCATTTAAATCGGGAACATCGATGCTGATTTTGGCTTCCATACATGTGGGGCCAAGCTAATGATTATCAATTTTTCCCTTAATATATGTATACTTGAACTCATTTCAAAACAACATTTCGAATAATATTCAAGAAGCCAGGTGTATACACAAATATATGTTATATGGCAACCCTTTTGTATTTCCCAAATGTCTCAGTTGCGTCGTCGATTAAAGGAAGTTTGAGCTAGCTGCGCTAATCTTTGTTATTACTCTCACACTCTCTTTGTCTCTCTCTCTCTCATACTTTACTCCTTCATTCCCATTCTCCCATAGAAACGGAAACAAAACACTTGTTGACTGCAACAGTTCCAATTTAGTTTAATTGCCAAATTTTGTTGAGTTCGGTCGCGTTTCGGGACAAGTGTAGTGATTTAAATAAAAACCTAGAATATTCTACAAAACAATGTGCAAATACTTTAGTAAACCAATAAACAAAGAGTTTGTACAAAATAAATATAAATGTACAAAATAATAAAACTAGCGTTACGTTAAAAACGACAAATTAGTGACTATTTATTGCTATTCTTTCGGCTTACTATTCGTTGCATTGCCTTACATTTGTGATGTGTTTTCGTTTTATTCTTTCGGTCGTGCTTTTATATTTATCTTAATGTTGATTGAATTGTTTGTAAATGGCATTGTTTCGCGATAAATTTGCTCTGTTATTATGAAACTGCTCTGTGAACATCTTCAAACTAAAGCGTTGCAATAATTGTTACAGCTGTGTGGCTGCCGGTCGTTGATTCTCTTTTGTTGTTTTATTCGTTATATTCGCGATGTTTTTATGTCTTTCTTTTTGTGTGTTCGAACATATTTAAGTATCGTAGACATTAGTTAATTCTTAATCGGTTACCAATGGATTGCATTCAAAAACTTTTTTGATTTTACATAACAAACATACATATAACATAACTATAAAATGATGATACTACAAAGGTGAGTTTTTTTGAGTTTGATAATTTAAATACAAATTCAACTTAATAACTCCAAAAATAAACGGAACAGGACATCGAGACTGTAGATGGAGAAACTCCGTAAAACTAAGTTTAGAAGATAAATTTTAGTCTAAGTTTGGGTATTTAAATAAAATGTCATCTCAAGGTGAATAAAACTAAAAGCAAAGTAAAAATGTATTTACTAAATTTGAAATGACGAATTTAGTTTTTTTTTTTAAAATTAATAATAATATTTCAAAGAATAGCATTTTTGATTACTATTGGCGGAAAATCATTTTTTTAAAACTACACCCTTATGGATTTGGTTATATGATAAGAGGGGCAGTACAGAAATTTTAGGCAGATAAACTAAATGTATGATATTACTTTGCGACATAAGTAATATAATACATTCAGTTATATAAATTCACTGATTTTTAAATGAAATAAATTCTGTTGTTATTTGCTAACATGTGGAGCGTAAACGATTGAAGATAGGACTTTCAGTCGTAAGATCAGTGGTTTAAAGACACGTATTCAGGGTTCGTATTGGCGAGCTGCTCTTTTACTAAAAATTGGCTCTCATATGAAATTTTTTGGCTCCAAGTTCGCGAGCACAAATAAAGAGCCAAGAGCCACAAGATCTACAAAATTTCAAATGAGTTCTCGGCTTGCGAGCTATGAGCCCAAATAAAGAGCCAAAAAGTACAATAAAAGTACTTTTTGGTATTTTCTTGCATTTGGATTTTATTTATAGACATGGCTCTCGAGCAGCTCTTTTCCTAAAAATTAGCTCTTAACTCGCCAGCCAAGTACCCAAGAAAAGAGCCAGCTCGAGAGCCGATTTGAAATTTTGTGGATCTTGGCCCGCGAGCCAGCCCACCTTGTAGATTATACAAATTTAATTACAATCGGTTAAATAATATGGCAGACAAAACGACTTCATAAAAAGGGGTGTGGCTGCTCCCATTTCCGAGAGACGTAATTCAAAAAGGCAGAATCAATGTTTTTTATTTAGAAAAATATGAGAGCTAAACAAAATCGGCCCACGTTGTATAAATACGTTGTGGTTTTTATTATTAATAATGTTGGAGTAGTGTCAAATTTATTATAGTAAGTCAATGATATCACCCTGCTACAATTTTCAATTTTTTGTTCCACACTAGATGAAGACCATATATACGTGAAACTAGAAACCTTATGTAGTAAAACTGCGTTTTCAGTTTATCGCCAGAACATCAGGATTTTTTTTAAAGGACTTCAAAGTTTCAAAGGATACACCACTTTCAGAAAATTAAATCAAATATTTTCGCGAACCATATGATAATGATATGGGTATCAAATGGAAGGTAAGAATCTCAGCAATGCAAAAAATAACAGAGTTTAATGGATCTGGACCAAAAATTTCAAAAAAGATTAATTTTCTAGACAACCATCTTGACTTTTTTTCCGATAATTTGGGAAATTTCAGTCATGAGCATGGTAGGCGCTTTTATCAAGAAATCGAGATGATTGAAAATCGATTTAGAGGAAAAAGTGCATGCCACATGATGGCAACATATTGTTGGACAATATGTCGTGACACAGACATTCAACATAAGCGGCAAATTTAAAGTTTACATTTTAATTAATTTTTATTCATTTTTTTTTATATACATACATTTTGAAACAGGATTAATAATTTTTTTCTTTTTTACTAAACTAGTAAACGTAGATTAATCAAATGTACATATAACTTCTTCAACATATATTTTTTTGAGAAAAAAATATTTTTTTTTTACAAATGTAAAAGGACATTTTTGAAATTTTTGGTCCAGATCCATCAATGTTTGCATTGCTGAGATTATTACCTTTTATTTGATACTAATATCGTTATCATATGGTTCGTGAAAATATTTAATTTAATTTTTTGAAAGTGGTGAATCCTTTGAAACTTTGAAGCCCTTTTAAAAAAAATCCTGACGTTCTGGCGATAAACTGAGAACGCAGTTTTACTACATAAGGTCTCTAGTTTCACGTATATATGGTCTACATCTAGTGTGAAAACCACTGTTGCACGGTCTATTCAGTAAGCTTTTAAAGGAAATTAAAATTTTTCAAAGATTAGTTATTTCCATATTCCATATTCATTCCTGAGTCAAATTTTAATAAACGTTAGCAAAATATAACTGAATTCATTATACTTACAAAATAATTATGTATGTAAAATTGTACGGCACTGACAAAGATTTTGGTTTTTCAAGACTATATATTAAAAACTTAAACTTAATTTCCCTTGGCACCCCATGAACGAGGTATGGGATAGCTTCTTGCGTTGTTGTGAACTAATACGCTCTCTATTTTTAGATTCACAACTAACGGCACCTACTTGTTTATCGACGAATGCGAACGTTACTGTTTGAGAAGCTCTTACCAGACATGCCGATTGACTCGACACTTATACTGCGAAGTTCCTGGAAAATTTGTATAGGAGGTACCATAAGAGATTGGCCGCAGTCAAATTTTCATAAGCGTAACTCTTACGCAAAACATGATTGAATTCAGTGTACTTACAAAAAATATAAAACTATGTTTGTCTTATTTGGTGCAAGATGTACGCTTATGAAGCTTTAAATCTGAAATACATGTGAACTATACGACCGACCCCTTTTGGTACTTCCCATACAAAGTGACCAATTTTTGGAAAATTGATATTAATGTAATAATTTCCGAACAATTGGACACATCCCTTCTGGCACTTCCCATGTAATTGACCGAATTCACCCACAAAGTTTTACATAAGTATATTTTTGGTGAGTACATTTTTGGTATGAAACTTTTAATCTGTACCTACCACACAATATGACTAATTTTTGGAAAAATAAAATTTCTCCCAAAATTTTCATACTTATAACTGGAGGATACTAAAACTTGTCAGTTTAATTATCTTCTAATAGTAGACAAATCCTCAGATAACCGAACCTTTGACTCACCCCTGTATACACCTCACATACAAATGACAGAATTCAAGCTTACAGTTTTATACACATATAAATCATTTAGGGGTGGGGGAGGATAAAAAATATTTTCTCAAGTTGGCCAGAGGTGATCTTTAATATTTGCCATCGACTTTGGAATTTTTTTTATCGTGACCCAATCTAATGCCGAGTACAATTTGCATATAAATATTACGCTATGTAGTTTCTCATGCCCCCATCTGCACAGCGATGCAAAATAAAATAATGTTAGCGATGAAATGAATAACTGTAGTGCCGAGAACAATCTGTGTATCAAATTGCTTAAAAAAAATGCTTCTGCCACACCCCTTTCACCAACTTATCGAAATTAAATATTTTTTGATATCTTCATGTCGGTATTGCCGAGTACATATCGCTCGTTTTCTGCAAGACCGTCATAACTCAAAAAACGAGATTTTTGAGCTAATGATGTAGAATTGTTTATTACCAGGGCAACCGGAAATATGCTCTAAAAATCGTGTTTTATGCGCATAAAATATGACCGGAAAAATGTCAAAATATGACCTAAAAATCAACAAAATCATGCCCTAAAAAATTAAAGTCATCCAATTTTTTTCATATGAATTAGAAATATTTTTATGAAAAATAAATAAAAACAGCTTAAAAATTAAAAAAAAAAAACAATATTATTTTAAATTCAGACTTTGTTAGTAGTTTTGGTAAATTACATACACAAATGTTGAGAAAAATAAAATAGAAATAAATATTTTCGAGGGAATATTCCCCGGAAAATTTTAATGTAGGTCTCCGAAGTCATGAACTAGCCCAAATCTGTTTTTACACATGATTTATCATTTTCTTTTATTTGACACTTGACCAAAAAAATCTTACTTTAAACCACTGTAAACCAAAATTGTAACTTATTGGAGCAAAATGTAGTTTAGGGTTTTGTTACTGAAGTCAAATGCTACTGTTTGATTTTGGTTTGGAACCTTTGCCTCATAGATGTTATTTTTCTTCAGTGACTCCTAGTGAAGTTTTCCGGAGAATATTTCTATAGAATATTCTAATCCTTTACCTCCGTCCAAAGTTGACTTTTAAACAGTTTTTCAAAATTGGGCCAAAAATGTCCTATACGGCTGGGATCTGGAGGGTTAAAATGTTCAGAGAAAATATTCCCCTGATTGTTTTAATATAGGTCTCCGAAGACATGAAATACCCCAAACGTATTTTTACAGATGATTTTTCATATTCTTTGATTCGACTTTGGACCAAAAAAAATCAAACTTTAAACCATTGTAAAAAAATTTGCGACGTGTTGGAGCAAAATGGAGTTTAGGGTTTTGTTACTGACGTCAAATGCTATCGTTTGATATTGGTTTGGTTCACCCCCGAAAAAATGTGTTGCACTGTGTTATCTAGTGTCTTCATTCTCCTGAACTTGGTCAATAAGCGTAAGACCTGATGTTTGCAAATTTTTAATATGTTTTGCAATAGATCCGTAATTTGAAGCAATATTAGTTTGGGGGTCTGTCAAGACATCCTTTGAAGTTTTAATGAATTGTGCATCCTCATCGTTTAATGCACTTAGGACATATAAAATGTCTTCATAATTGTTGGCATGGTAGTTAACTGCTTCAAGCCATGTTACCCATCGTGTTGTTATAGCGGCTCCACGAAAAGCCCCCTAATGAAATTACGCCCAGGAAATAACCCCCAATGAAATAAACCCCAAAAAATAGGAAATAACACCCAAAAACAGTGAATGAAATAACATCCAAAAATAAATGAAATAAACCCCAAAGCGAAAACGAAACAACCCCCAATATTTGGGAGTTATTTCATATGAAATAACACCCAATGATGAAAATGAAATAACCCCCAATGAAATAAACCCCATCAGCTACAAAAATGAAATTATGCCCAAAATTCATAAAAGAGTCAGTTTCACTAAGAATTTCATGAAGTCAATATGGACCAACAGCAAAGTCGCAAAATTATTGAAATGAATCGTGTGGATCGTAGATCCTTGTAGCCCTGCTCTACTTTTGCAGTTCGGAAGACAATTTGCCTTTTACGTTTGGCGTTTACACAACCACCTTCAGTGTTCGCAAGCAAATCAAACTCTCTGCTTTTATTGAATTCTTTCTTTTGAAGAACTCTTACAAATTTAAAAAGAATTCCATTCTTAGATATCAGTTCGTTGATTTTCTATCCGTCAATATGAACACAAATGGAAATATCTGTAAACATTCAAAAGTTATTGTAATATATTCACATGGTAAAAGTTTTCTTGTAAAAGGCCTTTTTTTATATAATTATATAATTATAACCCCTAAAAACTAACAGCTTTAAAAATGAAGTAACCCCCGAATAAAAAATGAAATAACACCCAAATTATTCACGATATGAAACAATCCCCAAATTTAAAAAATTGGTTGGGTGTTATTTCATTGGAGATTATTTCATAATTTGAAAAACCCAAATGAGGAATGAAATAATTCCCAAAGAAAAATGAAAAACGGCCCAAAAAAATTGGGAGTTATTTCATATGAAATAACACCCAAAAATGTATGAAAAAAATTTGGGGAATATTTCATTTCTCGTTTGGGCGTTATTTCATTGGGAGGCTTTTCGTGGAGCCGTTATAGCTTCTGGAGGTAATGGAAGGTCTGGAAACATTTGATTAAAAAGTTCCTCTCTACATGGAGCTTTTAAAAGTACCTTCTTCACATTAGCAATAGTTTTATTTACGTTTTCATATAAATTCCTAAAACATTCACGCAATCGATGGACACTATGAGCAATACATGTCACATGCGTCACTTTCGGATAAAATGCCACTATAGCTTTTGCAGCCTTTACCATGTATGGATCGCATCCGTCACAAAAAGCAAACCATTATTCTTATTGAAGTTGACGTCCAGATTTTTGATGGATCGTCCACAGTCGAGCAATTGTTGAGTAATTAGCCCTTTCCAAGGCTGCTGTATGTAGTAAAAATTTCTCACTTGCAATTTCCTTAATACACCTGCTAAAATGCTTGCCACATTTCTGCCTGTTGCATCTATAGTTTTATCGATTGACATCCATATAAATTGATTTTTTAGTTTTGCTATTGTCCATGCAGTCGTTGTATAATATTTTTAAATGTTAAGTTCAAAAAACAGTTTCGGATGGCACTTGGTAGTCTCATTTATATTCCTCAAATAGTGTTCTTATATTTTGATTTCTCATTTTGTAAAGTGGAATGTCAGCAGACACAAAAGCTCGGCACAGTTATTCTTGAAAATCGTGTTCTTTTGAGAGTCTACCGGAACATTCTGACAAAAATAATTGTTTGGTCTGCTTATTTTCACTTTCTGCGATCTGCTGCAATAACTTTGCTGCAGATTTTAGAATAGAGGAATCCACCAGCAGCTCGTAAGTCAGGAAACTTTTCTACAACCGCCTTTAGTTTTGCTGTTTTTGTCGGATTAGCTTTAGACATTATGTCCAGGGTCGTAATCGGTGGTGGTTGAAAAGCACCTCTTTTTAATGTTTTGTTTACTTATTGAATAAGAAAGCGCGTTAAAAGATTAATAAACGTTCAACATTTTACAGTTGTGTAAAACATGATTTGGCTATTACATTTTAAAAAACCAAAGTTGTAAACACAAAATATGCTTAAAAAGGGATATTTTTAAAAAAAATATGGCCTTAAAAAATATAAATTATGCTTTAAAAAAGGAGGTTTTTTTAAAATTATGCTCCTAAAACTAAAATTTCTCGAAATATGACGTTATGGGTAAAATATGCCAAAATATGCTCTAACAAATGGGTCTCAAAACACTTGTAGGACCATGAAACGTGTAAATACATTACCCATTTGTTAATATCTCGTTGTAAAAAAAACATGCTGTAGCATATTTCCGGTTGCCCTGTTTATTACATTATACTCCATGTTGTGTAAAAAATGCATGTTAATATCTTTTATACACTCCGCATGAGAGCTATTTGAATTCCTCCATTTCGTACAAGTTGGGTGTAAATTAAAAACTTTAAACGCGTTTATCTCGGAATCGATTTTTTTGAGATATGACGGTCTTGCAGAAAACGAAACGTCAGCCAACCATTTGAAATACAATTTTCGTCTTTATATGAATAGTAA